>BRZM01000060.1:1118005-1268395 GCA_033238685.1 Lates japonicus | reverse complement strand
AGTTGATGGCACTGGCAACCATAGTTCCTGGGCCAGGCGGTGATGTTGAGTTTTATAAACTTCTAGTTAAAGCTAAAAGTAAATACAGTGGAAGTTATTGTTGTGATAAGTGATGACACCATGATTTCTCTGGACCTCTGCTAATCTGGCAACACAGCCATGTCATTTAATACTGGCTGTCAAATTTGGTGTCAAAAACATGCG
Source organism: Lates japonicus (assembly GCA_033238685.1). Classification (NCBI taxonomy): domain Eukaryota; kingdom Metazoa; phylum Chordata; class Actinopteri; family Centropomidae; genus Lates; species Lates japonicus. The sequence goes on along the minus strand of BRZM01000060.1, from coordinate 1,268,191 downwards.
AAAACTTTACTTTCTTTGTAAAAAAACTTTCTGAGCAACACTAGATCACTTTGAATTGGGCAACAATTTATTAAAGCAAAGCCATGACAATAAGATTTACGAGACCAGGGGCAGGTTGCTCTCAGTGCTTCCATTAAACAGTCATTCATATGCTTTAAAACTTGCGGGTTCTTGGCGCTCCACCAGAGCTGGGCATCATGCTCAGCCTGACATGATAGTCTAGTAGATTAGACTAACGGTACCCCCACTGTGACTAGGGAAGGCTCCTGGCTATTTTGTGCGCCTTTATGCACTAGACAGCAGCTCAAGTACCACCTTCCTGAGGTCTCTGGGTGATATCCTGAGTATTCTGCCTGGGGACTCTATGGATCTGCTTTCAGGGGCTACGTGAGTGATACATATGGAGGAGGACATGACAGGGTGGAATACAATACATACTGCAACTGGTCCTTTTTAAGTCTGCTCTGAAAAGTCACTTATTCCACCCAGGCCTTTGGCAGTTAGTCTTCTTTTGTTTGGTCATTGTCTCTAACAAAAGCGGTAGGTCTGTAAAGGTGCTATATCAATTCAAGATATTATTAAGTGACACTAGCGTGCAAAGGCCTATTATGTATCATAAAATTATTCAGCATTTTGAGGGGCTAAACATACTCAAAACTCACTTGAAACTTCCCATAGAGACAGCAAAAATTTAATCTGATAGGGGTCTTGTTCATTGGCCTTCTCCAAATGGCTTCATAACCCTAAATTTCAAAACCCTTGCAAACAGTTTGTCCAAAGACAAAATTCAGAGGCATTATATAGCATACGAGATGCTAAAAGAGTCTCTTGACATCATGGCCTCCAGCCTAGGAACTCATTATTTAATTTTAATTTGAAAGTTTGATAATTTTTGTAATTTTTTGGCATTGGGGGATGATCAGTGTCAAACTCCTCCTACAGATTTTATCATATCAACACCAAACTTGGTCAGGATACTCTTGGGCTTGCAGTTAAAGTTGACAAAAAATTTTTGGCGTGTCGAAGGGCATGGCGATGAAGGCTTCCTCAAATTTCAATGCCTTGCAGTGAAACAGGAAATTGCATGTAAGTTACCGCTCAGCCATGCACTGTTCAATCTGTTCACAGTGTTGATAGGGACGTTACCCACATGTCAATATTCACAAAAAGTTATAAGCATCACCTGTAGCAACAGAGAAGCCTTTATGTGATTGACTTTGTTGTCCTGTTACACTAGCAGTTGGCGTGATCCACTTCAAGTTTGGTCGAAGCTTTAGACCTTCATAGTGCCTTATTGTGAACGTTTGATGTTCTGTTGAAATGTCTAGTTATAACTCATGCCATTGTCTGATCTGCCCCAAAGTTTCACAGGTTTGACATCAGGCCTGTCCTGAACACATCTACATTCAGTATTTAGATATAATCGCCGCACCCACCCTAGTAGCAACGATAGTCTTCATTTCATCAAGTGGGTGATCTGATCCACCTCAAATGCAGTCAGACAACATTAAGATCATAATGGTGTAATTGCTGAAACCACGTTCATGGGTTTCTGCTGTGTCAACAACCATTACCATTAAACGAGTTGTTGTATTCCATTTGTACTGTCAATCTGCCCACGCCATGTTTGCTAACCATCTTGGCTGGGCATATATCCCACATACCAGCCGTATAGGTAAGCAAGCATGGTGGCAACAGGAAATGATAATGTTTCATCAAATTGGGTTGATCGTTCACTCAAATGTGGTCAGACAAGCACAGGTCCTCAATGTTGGCTGGGTCTTCATGGGACATGCTGTATGCATATGGTGAATTTCGATCTTGGCAGGTCGATTGCGCTCCGCCGCCGCTTGCCACCGGATGATGTAACGCAGGTCTGGCGGCTTTTAGGCTGGGCCTTCATTGAACACTTTCACGACGGTTTGGGGCCAAGTGCGGTCGTTCTTGATGAGGTCGATACCTCAAGTCTGGGGCCATAGTTCTTTAACGACCAGGATTGACCCCTAGGTTTGGGTGATTGCTGAGTAAGGAGTTTAAGAGCTTGGGGTAGTGGGGATAGGCAGACTATGAAAAGGCAGGTGTAGGGTGTCAGCAGTAATGCAGGCGTTACCGGACCACTGTGGTAAGGAGGCGCTAGACCAGAAGATAAACTGGTTGCCAGTTAATCCGCACAACTCTCACCTATAGTAACAAACTTTGCTAGTGTCTGAAAAGAATGAAATCCCATATACAAGCAGCTGAGATGGGTTTTCCTCACAGGGTGTCTGGGCTCAGCTTAGATCTTGAGCATCTGGAGGCTCAGGTAGAGCCTGCTGCTGTGTCGAAAAAGGAGGCAGTTGGGTGCTTGGGCGTCATAATGTTCATTGTCTTCTACTATTGAGAGAACGGAAACATTTGAATGGCATTGAATTACATAAACTGTCTTATTTTGCAGAAATAGGATAGTAAGAACTCTGAATAGAGTTCCAGTTTCCCACAAGGTTATTAGCGGAACAATCCCCAGTTCATCTTACTTATATAGCCATGCCCATTGGGCGATTCTATCAGAACAATCCATAAACTTCAGTTGTTATGCAGTGATACTCAACTTGGACACCTCAGCAACACATTTTGTATTACTCTAGATGGCATTACTGTAGCCTCAGGTGTCATTGCTAGATCTCTAGTTGTCTTTGATCAGGATGTGTTCTTCTCCACATAAAAGTGTTGCTCACCAAAAAAATCAGGCATCCAGTCTAAAGAAGGATGCTGAAAAACTTCCCATGGTGCTTTGGGCTGGACTGTTGCAATTCTGATATTGTTTGGCTGCTATAACAGTCTCTAAAGACTCTCACTAGATTCAATGCTGTGGAGTTACTGTAATGGGGACTGGAAGGATCATATTTATCCTGTATTAGCATCTCTACATTGGCTCCTAAAATACAGAATGAATTTAAAAATATCTTCCTACAAAACAATCTGAGCTGCTGTATCTTAAAGAGCTTGGTCCCTATGATATCACTGAGTACGAGCTCCCAAGGGCTGGCTTCCTGAAAGTGGTTCTGATGGTACTGATCACTTCTCGACCTTCTTAATTTTTGAGAAACCTTGAGTGTGAACCACAAGCACACAAACCTTGCCCTGTAGCATATACACAGACTACCTAGTGACCTTTTGTAGATGTAAAATAAACAGAAGACAACCAGTTTACACATTCTCACAAAACTACAGAAACATTGCATGCCAGTTATAAAGGTAATGTGAGATAGTGGGATTGAGATGATGAACAAATGACATGAACTTTCAGTTAAAGTACCCAAATAATGCATGGGAAATTGATTACTGGGCTTTTCAGTGTCTAATGAATAAAGTATTAATACGTAACCCTATCCTAAAATCCATTTAGAATTCATTTGGTAAAATATTATATTTGCATCTTTATAAGACTTAACTATCTTTGCAGATATCTAATTCTAGCATATTTGGGACAATGTTACTGCTGAATAAAAAAGATTAAAGATGTTTTCCTGCTTAAAACATACAGGTGTGGTTGATTCTCCTCCTCATTGAAACCATTGCAACCTCCACAAGTAGAGGAAGGCAATTCAGCTCTACCCTGCTGATATGTAGCCTGGAGGCAGTGGGGTAAAGAAAGTCTGCATAACTCCTGCTGCTAGTAAAGCTTACTAATACAGTGCATAGTAACTCAATGACATGGGCTAGGTGACATTGTTCTCTTCTGTCGTCTAGTTTGGCAGCTGGACATTAAAGAGACATCCCTGTTTAGAGAGTTTTATGAGAATATCAAACATAAACTATATATATACATAGGTGGAGGCAGGGGGCAAAACGGTTTGAAAGTGGTGAGGACCTGTGTCCCTGGTGTCCTCTGAGTGAAAATCACATTTAGATAACTCATTTTAGCAATCTGTAAATGTCTGTGTCATATCACTGATCACTGAGTCCTTTATGTTCTCCAAATTTAATATTAACATCCATGTCTGTGAAGATATGCATGCAGTGTTGTGTGTAGTTTCCCAAACATACGCTCCAGCCCTAATCCAGAAAAAGAGGACAGGACTTGGGCTTAGCAATCTGCGCCTCCTCCTGTTCACCACTATAGATCGGAAGTTTGGTATGGGCTGTGTTTTACCAAACCTGCAGAAGTTTGCTTCTTGAGGTGGAAGTCAGGCGGCTCACCACGACAGGCCTGGGGATGATGTGCTAACCCTTGGCATTGTAGGATGTCTCATCAATTTCCTCTGGGGAGACGAGGATAGGGAGACGGGAGGAGGGTAGGTTTGTTTTCCCAACTTGCTTTCCATAGGCTGGCAGGTGCCCTCTGGCACTAACATACTCAAATATGATAAGGAAATGCCACATTTTCATTCGAGTGGAGGTCGCCATTTTAAAGGGCAGGGGCAGAGCATCGTCTCTGGCATATGATGTAGAGCTGAGACTGAGCCCTAGGTGGCAAAAGCCATGCTCAGCCTGTATCCTGCATTAATTGCTACCCTGGTGCACACACACGCACATCACACAGCACCTATCACTGGCCAGGGTCATCTTTGTTTGTATGCATTTCTATTCTTTCAACCATCACGACTGAATGCCTAACCCTAACTAAAAACAATTCTGAACCCTCAATCAGCCATTTTTTAAGTTGTGGGCTCCAGCATTTTCATCCCCACAAAGCTGTTGGATCCGACAAGAATAGTGGGCTCCCGGACTGGATAAATATAGTAAAACAAAACCTCACACACACATACACACACAAAGAGATGTGTCACCCACACACTCAATGCAATCAACCTCACAGACTCGGATTAAAATTCCACTGTAAAGGAATCATAATGTGCAATGCTGTGTGTACTTTAATAAGCTTTGCTGTCCTTTATCAAGCCTATACAGTCCTCAAAAGAATTAGCAGTTAATTAGTGTGACTGATGTCTTATCATGTTTTCTGCTTTCACTGTATTTATTTATGATTGTGTCACAATGCATGTATGCAGAAGAGGCTCTGCTTTATTGTACCCTCTCAAATACTCAGTTGCACAGATGATAGCTGAATTTTGTGCAATGCTACTAAACAATAAAAGCAAGTGGAACCATCAAGTGTTATTGTAAAGTAAGAGCAGGGCTAAATCCTAGTTTGAACTGGATTTAATAATAAATATTAATAAAGAATTATAAAGATTAATAATAAAGAAACTAGTTTCAAAAAGTTCAGTGTAATTATTTAAATGCTCATAAAACATGATATTTACTGGTTGTCATTATTAACCCATTAAAGCCATAGCTTATTGTAGCAACTTTTATTTAAAAATTAGAAATGTTTTTCATAGTCTGTATTTATTTCATAATGGCATTTTTGACATTTACACCTTCATTTAATAATTTGTGTATTTATTGAGATACTCCTAAAAAACAACATTTTTAAATATAATTTTGGTACAATTTTGCACTCCAAGATTGACATAGATAGATGGATAAATAGATAGATGGAATTTATTGATTCTGTGAGGGAAATTCTTGCGTTACAGCACCAGAGACAGCAAGAGACAGCAACAATAGGTAACAACAAACATTATGAAAAAAGTAGAAAGTCCTTAAAATATATACAGGAAAATAATTTAAGTCGCAATTAAGGGCAGTAACTGTCTCAAATGATGAATAAATGTAGTTATGTGCAATATTTTCATCTAAGCATGGATGTGCAAAAACTGGCAAGTATGTAGAAAATATGTACAATATTACAACATGTGCTGCTGTTAGTGAATGAAGTGAAAAGATAGTCTCAGTATTTTCAGTGTGTACAGGTGGCAGTGTTCATCTGACACACACGTGAGTTATTGTACAGTGCTAAAGTCAAAAGTGTATGTGGGCCATACTGAATAACGTCCTCAGTAGCCCAGCACAGGAAAATATACATCATATCATATCATATCATATCATATCATATACATCAACCTATACATCAAGATCAGATTAGTTTTCATATGACTATAAATTCATCTAAAAAACAAATACACATATTCCCTTTCACTGACTGAAAAAGTTAAAGTTAAAATTCTGATGTTGTATTCTGTCTACTGTAGACTGTTGTTGAATTGACTGTTGAATTTTGGTTGTGCACGTTCTCCCTTTTTTTCCTCTTTAAAGTCTAAGGCATGAATAAAATAAAATAAATAAAAGACAATACCCCATTAGGTAGAAGCATATTGTGGAGTATGTGTTTATGTGTGTGTCTGTGTGTTTGAGTGCCTCTGTGTGTGCACTGACATCTTGTTGCTAATCAAGAAATGACACATTTGCATTGAGTCATAAACAGTAGCTTCATTAGCCTGTTCCATAAGTACGTTACTCGCTACATTTAACCACCTCTGCCCTCAGCGTTGCTCCTGCTCTTCTGCTCCTTAGCACCCACAAACCAGTCACCAGAGAGCACAATTGAATTTCATGACTGTGCATATTTGCAATTCCCATTTCATTTATTACAAAGGGCATTCTTTAATGTCCTTTTTTTCCTCTAAGAAACGTATTTCCATTTTAGTGAGGCATGACTGATACTGAGGTGAACTTACCAGGCAATGCCTAATTTAATCAGAGGTAAAATGCAGAAGCAGGTTTTTCTTTTCATCGCCTCAATAACTACAGATGCCTCCAAGACGAGGATATACAGTCAGGGAAAGAGAGCTACTTTCTGTTTCCAATTTGAAGCATTTAGAAAAAAAGCACAGAATCATAAACAGATATCAGTGTTCAGGCCTGTGGGGGAACTGGTCTTGTATATGTTCTTTACTTCTGAACAGAGCTGAGAACACACAACATTTCAAGGAGAAAATTCTAAAAAAGTCACATAAAATGAAAATATAGAGGGGACTTCTGACTAAATGGTGAATGTGTTTTACATGGTATGAGTTCCACATAGAATATTTAACAGAAATTCCCCCAAATCCTAGCATAGCAGCTAATGCCAGCTGGTTGCTAAACAGCTCTTTCACATCTTTCATGTTAATTTTATTTGTTAATTTTTTCATAACCAATTTCACACCAGTAAAGGTTTTCAGACAAGTTACTTTCAACTGAACAAACCTGTACTGACTGTGATTAACCCAAACACACATGCTTTCATTGTCAGTGTAAATGCATTCACTTTAATTCATGGCATTGCTACAAGACCAGAACATTAATCAGGGGGTTAATTCATTTGTAGCTAGAGACACTGCACAGAAGGACTGGGTGGATGGATAAAGTTTTGCTCATCATGAAATGGCTCCAACATATATATGTATATATATATATTCATCTCCGCAGATTACCTGCATTCATGAAGTAACCACTACTCCACAGTCTCCAACGGGCTGCTACAAAAAATATTTCAAAAATGAGCTACCATGACATTTGAAAAAGACTTCAACCTATTGTTGCCTCTCATGGGGCCCTCATTTGAATACCTGAAACAACAACTTGTATTAAGTACAAAATTTCAGGCCACAGATTTTCAAAAACAAAAGATTCATTCTGATGTTAAGTGTGTTTGGGGGTTAGTGATGGCAAATGGACGAACTACTGGTTCCTGTAATGAGCCAGTGCAGTGAGAGAGGGTCTGCAGCAGACAGCAGTGAGATATATGTACAGTAGTGATAAGAAAAGCTAAGTTGGTAGAGACTTCAGCAGGCTAGTTTACGAAACCTCTTTGTTATGATCAAGAGGCTTTCTGCTCATCCCCATTATTGTGATTTATAGCACCAATGAGACTGCTCACCAGCATTTTGGTAAATGTATCTGTGTCTGCACAATAAGTGTGTGGCTCAACACATGCTTGTATGAGCACACCAGTACAGTCTTACCCATCCTAAATACATCATTATAAATTTTCTCTTACTTAAAACAATGAGCTTAAATTACTGGTCATGTTGAACTTACCATTGAGGAGATTACATCAAACATTTGAAAATATGTATTTTATGACTGGTAACAAATCTAAATAAAATAACAAATAATAATAATAATAATAATAATTTGTTCGCAAGACTTAAACAGCTGAATTAGCTCTAATAGTTCAGGCCATAAATATATCTAAAATACAACTATGTGGTAGGTACACAGAAAGGAATGTTTGTTATATATCTTTATGGAAGGAAAGTGTTGTGTTTCTATCCAGAATACACTTAGAATACAGCATCCTCTCTAGCCACACAGCAGGAGCCATAGACTTTTTAGAATGTTATCTTAACAAAGGCTTGTAGCTGCTGAGTGTCTGCTGCACTGTTTATGGCCATAAAATACTGAGGGCTCCAAAGTGGCCTCATATATGCTCTCTGTAAAGAGGGTTATTAGAATGAAGCCAGATCCAGAGAAATGGACTGCCGGGGCCACCGGGGACCCTGACAGCAATCACACACTCTTGTTTACTCCACAAATTGGCCCCTGAGAGGGGCACGGGCGTCTGTAGTGCCTAGTTAAAGTGATTGAGGTGACTCCTAGCCATTGATTTTCCCTTCGTCTTTAGCATCCTGCCTGGCCACCACTGACCATGTCCTGTGCTCCCTGCAGGCTAGTTTAGCTGCCCCTGCTCGCTGTTAAATCATATTAAACTGTAGTTAAACTCTAGCCATGTCTAAGAGACAACCATCATTGATGAGGTCATCATGTTTTAAGTGCCTCATACGCTTGAGTACCACCATGCTCGACTGTGGGATTTATTGATCACATACTCCTTATGGCATTAAGATTAAACTTGAATATAAATAAGAGAATATAGAGGGCGACGATTTAATGATTTATCTTCATTCCATAAATGCACCAGTAATACTGATTAAATCAAGAAGACTGCTATGGAAAAATGCCTCATTGAGAAAATAAAAACAGGTTAAAGGTCAGATTTTTCCACTAAAATAGACATTCACTGGATGAGGAGTTGGTGAAAAATGCGTTCCCTGTGCCTAACTCTAAATACCAGACCATGTGATGAGTAATGGTGCCTATTTTTCTTTCAATTTACTCTGCATAGTAAAGTCAGCCAAGTGTGACACTTCATTAACTTAATTAGGCTAACTTAATTACAGTCTTTCACAGGTCAAGTGATGAGGCTTCTGATTGATGGCAGAGCTTGTAAAGGTAATCTTTCTCTAAATTGGAAATGACATTAAAATGTTCACTAGCTGCTACAAACCATCAAATATTGCAAACACTTAAGGTACAGTGGTCTTATAAACACCTTGAAAACACAAACTTTAAGCACATAACTGTCATATACACATAAACAGAGCTGAATACTCTGAGGTCATAACAGAACTTACAAACTGTTTGCTGAGTAGGCGTAGGCCTATGGCTGTGGAGGAAGTAGAGAAAATTAAACTTTTATGGATAGTAATTTCCACAGTTGCAATCCTTTTGATGACAACAAGTTTGAGTGCAGCTAAAGTAGTGCATCCCACACAAGTTCACAGCTGAGTACTTTAAACACTGCCTGAGCAACTTTAAGAGCTTTTGGCATTTCAAACCTTTTATCCAAATCTTCTGGTCTGATTCACCGTGGAGCTCAGCATGCCAGGCAGCGCTGCAAGGGTGTAAATAAAGCCTTAAACAAGCACCCCTTGGCACGGTAACAGGCTTGAATTAAAGGCCATCCATATATTATGGCAAGACTGTCACTTTATTACTGAAATCAATTCTGTGAGGTCCGGGGGCAACAGCGGGAGGGATGTGGCCTTGGTCAGAGTGAGGTTTATCTAAGTCGACCAGGCTGAGAAACACAGCGTCTATAATGAACTCAAGCCTGTCTAATAAAGCCTTTTATTGCTCCTTTGCGCAACAGAAATGTGTGCAACGGCACCAACGCTCAGCTACTGCATTTTCCCGTAAACAAGCAGCTCTTCTGTAACTTCTGCTGTTCTACAAATACCTCAACAATACAAATCAGAGGAACACAGCATCATCAAAAAGATATTTTGTTATTAATCACAACCTCACAGACAGAATCCCATTTACTGTGACCTTTAGTAGGAGACAATAAGAGAAACACCCACAGTAATACAAAGACTTGACGGTGTCTTGGCAGGAACTATAGTAAGAACATTGCTGTATATTTGTATTTGGTCTGGTCACTCAGACAAATTACAAATGAGCCTATGATCACAAAAAATATTTGCAAAATTTTGTTGATCTCTATCACCTCAAAGTTGGGCTGAGAACTCAATATATGACAAGACTATTTTCTAAAATGTGTCTGCACTGATGCCAGTGATGATGCCTGGTGTTGCACCCAGTGATGGCTGTTTGTGTCAGCTGGAGAAACCATCAAGCAGAGGTGTGATAAGATCTTGTGATATTAAAACGTGAAACGTATTTCTCGTTGAGGTAAAAAGCTGTCTCACGAGATGTTATCCAGCTGCAACTAGCATGACTGAAGAAATTAGCACTGAGGATACCCCCGCCACTTTTAAATCGCTTGTGTGGCAGCATTTTGGGCACCCAGTAGAAAAAATAAACTGTGACAGAATGACGGACAAGACACAAACAATATGTAGACACTCAAAATAGTGCCGCACACCGCGGCTAACACAAGCAGTGTGCAAATGACTGTACGACTAAGAAAAATATAGTTTTTAAAAAATTTGTTATTTATGCTGTTTTAATTTTTTATGTTCAATTTGTGGAAAGGAGTACATTTAGAAGGTCACACACAGCTTCAGTTAGAAGTTAGAAACTCATTTCAAAAAGCACCTGCATTGTTTTGCATTTTGTGACTTTGAGTCAAATACATTTTTTGTCATTGAAGTTTTCTTAAAAATAGCGTAAAATCTTGTCTTGTCTCGTTCTCTTGCCTTCCTACACATCATTATTTTTGAATGGATAAATTGCCATTTTTGCAGATCAATCTAAACTCAATTACCCATAATGATAAAGTGAAAACTTCATCAAAAACTGAAATCTGTCATTTACAAAAGTATTCAGACCCCTAATTTAATACTTTGTAGAAGCCTCTGGCAGCAATTAAAGCTTCATCTTGGTTAAGTCTCTACAAGCTTTCTACACCATTGTCATCATGGGTTAGCATAGATGGATGGGTAAAACATTTAAAATTATATTTTTTTGAAAGTTAAAGATTAAAGTTAAGAGAGCAAAACGTAATGAGGAAAAAAGAGTTCTATTTTGAGTGAGTGGTTGGGATGTCACAAACAGCTTTCAACAGGTTTTCTTTGATCATTAACCAAAAATTAAAGTGACAAAATAAAAGTTTAAGGCGATGTGATAAATGTGATAAATATTTCAACAATTAATCCAAGACGAAGGTCACAACCATTTATTAATATCAGTTGTGACTCAGTTCTGTTTCCCTGAGTATCAACATCAGGCCATGCACCAGCTACCCTTAAATAAAAGTATCATTGTTCTTAAATCTGTGTATCATTCGTTCATTCATTTTTCAAAAGAAAGAAAGAAAGAAAGAAAACCAAAACTAAAAAAACAAAATAATGACTTCTTTTTTCAATATTTGTTTCCAGAACCAAAATGAAAAAATGGATAACGACTCGTTTTTCCGATTTTGTGCACAAATGGAAAATGGAAAAAACGGCCGTTCTGTTGATTTTGGATATTTTGATTTGATGCAAGGCATAAAAGGGAGAAGAACAAGAAGAACAAGAACAAGAACAAGAAAGAAAGAAAGAAAGAAATGGCCGGACTCGAGGATAATGCAGACATAATAATCCAATTTTTTGAGGATGGAAAAACGCATGCCGAGATTTCCAGCCGCTTCAGCAGTTAGATGTCCTGAGATGCGTAGAAATCTGATGTGTATGTGGCAGGTCCTGTCAGACGAACATTTCATCTAAAGTACCCAGCTTGAATTAGCTAATAACACTGTGTGGTCTAATTATTACAGTTACATTGTGAGGGATTGAATTAGATTGAATTAGTTCAACAGAGCGATCATAAAATTGAAGGCGTGTTTCAACCTGTCAAAAGTAGTGTAAGCTGATGAAGCTGTAAAAGGGTCTATTAGCTGGCAATTGTTTTATAATAAGGTACATTTTTGTCCTGCACACAATGGTTCTGCATTTGCCATATAAACACATTTTAAAACGTAGTAATTGCCAGTTTCAAAATTACTGGTTGTTGTGTGCGCGCATCTTACACTGTTTACAAACTGTAAAAGGGTCTATTAGCTGTACGCTACAATGTGAATGCACTTTCATCAGCTTACGCTACTTTTGACATCAGATTTCTATGCACTTCAGTGTTAATAACAAAACAACCCAATAAAACAATGCATATGAAAGGAATCTGCGTATGTGAACATTTACCTTATCAACTGAGAACATGTCTTTTCTCGCCTGAGCTGGTGCTGATTACAGAACCTTCTGACTGACATTTCTGAGCATCTCAGGACACCTAACTGCTGAAGCGGCTGGAAATCTCGGCATGCATTTTTCCATCCTCAAAAAATTGGATTATTATGTCTGCATTATCCTCCAGTCTGGCCATTTCTTTCTTTCTTTCTTGTTCTTGTTCTTCTCCCTTTTATGCCTTCATCCTGCGAGTAAGGTCAAAGTTCACTTCCAGATCACACGCCATGCATCAAATCAAAATATCCAAATTCAATAGAATGCCCGTTATCCGTTTTTTCCATTTTCCATTTCTGCACAAAATCGGAAAAACAAGTCGTTATCCATTTTTTCATTTTGGTTCTGGAAACAAATATTGAAAAAACGAGTCATTATTTAGTTTTTTTAGTTTTGGTTTTATTTTGAAAAACGAATGAACGAATGATACACAGATTGTTCTTACCACATCAAATGTACGTTGACCTAAAGGCTTCAGTACCTAGAATGATCTGAAACCCCTTCTGTCTACATCTGACAATTTTTGTAACTGTATCTGAAACAGACAATATATTGTGGCCACTTCATGCACTGATTGGCAAGGTGATAGAGGTGTGAAAGTATGCAGGGCGATATGACGACATATACCATGAGATCATAGATATAAATTTATTACCATACATACATACATACATGGTATCCATCCTTTTAAAATCTTTTATCGTCATACCAAATTTTTTGCCATTTGAGCCACCACTTTGCTCCAAACTGAAATAGCTCCACAACAATTAGTTGCATTTCCATGAAATTTTGTACAGAAAATCTGCCTAATAAATTGATCATACTGACGTATCCCCTGATATTTCCTCTAGCAACACCAGGAGGTTGTCATTTTTAAACATTTTTTTGGTGATATATCACACATTTTGGTGCAGACAATTATGGTTGTCAGAGAATGAATCCTTGTGACTTTGGTGATCCACTGACTGTTCCTCTAGTGCAACCATTAGGTGAACATTTGTGGTTTTGATCAGAATGACTTGACAAATATTGGACTGACTGTTATGACATTTGGTACAGAAATTGGGGAATACTAATCAGAGTTATTACCCATACTAAATGTAAAACACAGTCACCTAATGTAGATGATAATGAAACAACCTCCCGACTGGGTTTCTCTCTATTAACATTTTCTGAATTGATTTGATACATATTAACATTGTGATCTCTATACCGTAAGGATGTTTTCCATATCACCCACAAGTGGTGAGCTGTTATTCCATTTGTATGATTCATCGCATCTTGCCTGTCTTTATGACTTATTACCCCACCTTTAATTGTGGTAATCTGGAACAGGTATTAACACTCTTACCTTCAAAATTGGATGAGTATGACTTAATGACTTCAATTTGTCACTCTACCAGATCTCATACTTAATTCAAGCAAACCTTTGGAAATCTTAGTGCCAAACAAGCTGGCTTTCAACCAAGAGATTTAACCAGAACTGTGGTCAGCATCATATACTGTAAGATACTCTGAGCTGATTCCTTAGCACCTCTTCCTTCAGATATCATACATCTTCCTCTCAGATAAGAGCAGTAGCTGCAGGGAGCTCTGAAAAATCACTTCCTGTACCATTCTTTGTAGCAGACTGTCAGGAAGAGGGGCTGACCGCCCACTATCTCTGCCAGCAGCTGAATCTCTGTCGCAACGATCAGGTAATATTCTGCACTTAATGTTGGCATTTAAGAAACATTCTCCCCCCACAGGCAAAAACGGTGCATGGCTTGGCATTTAGAAGTAGATAATAAAACTTTCTTTAAATACAGCTCTCATCTCAGAGTGCTTTTTAGATGCCCTTAGTGGAGTCAATTATCTCCCCATACTTGCTATTACTGAGACACTCTGAGCACCTTGTGCCTTAAAAGGTCTGTACATGCTTTCTCAAAAATGTCACATTCTTAACTGTCTCTCAAAATGGAGACCCTGCAATATTAGAAATGGTGTACACGTGTTAGCTTCTTTTATCCATCTGTTGTTTTAACATTCCTTTTCAGTGTGCTGGATGATCTCAATTTGAATAATAAAAATTCCTCTGAATCAGAAATCATTCACCTCTTTTGTTGATCTACAGTATGAGCTTCTTTCCAAAGCAGAACATAAACTGATATACTGGTACACTGAATGCTTTGAATGGGCCTATAGTGATCTTTACTTGCTAAAGGAATGGAAAGGGGGAAAAAAAAGGTTTCACAATATCTGTCACGTCAACACAGAAAATGTTTTCTCCTGTCACCAGTGAAATGTCGCTCTGCTCTGGGGCAGAGCAAGCCAACTTCATAGGGACAAGATACTCCAGAGGGGAATGAGATGTTAAAGTCTAAGAGATGACAGGGAGATGACACACACAGTTGAGGGGGAGAGAGACTTAATACTCACTATCTGTCTTTACTGCTAAAGATCTACAGAATAAGTGTAATTTGTGAATAAACACACATGGAAATATGGTGTAGAACAGATTTCATTTGACATGGAAATTTGAATTATACAGTAAACATTTGTACTTCATTGATACTATCCACACCAGAAAAACATGGCAGCACTGATTGAGTGTTCAAACACTTAAAATTACCTAAGTTTAGGTTTTCTCTGACAAGGAACCTCTTGAGAAGGTCTGTTCTATTTCCAAAGCAAAGGTGGAGTTAGTGTGACACTGCAATGGCAGTCTGTTTGTTGGGTCAGTCACACATCTGACTTTCACACAGAAAACCAATGTTCACTTCCCATCTTCTAACAAAAGACAGCACTGATTTTACTGAACCATGACTTAAATCTTTCACTAAAACTTAATCAGGCAGTTTGTCTAAACTTAGCCAAATCTTAATTCCACTGATTGTAGACATCAGAGTCTGTTTACTAGAATTTCTCCTGCTGATGTCAAAAAATGAAGTCATTGTCAGTTCAGGGATGCACCACTCCAGCTTACTCTCTTCTGATGTCAGTTTTGATATATCAAATAAGGGTATCTGCAAGGTATCTGGATACGTAGTATAAAATAAAATCTGTGCAAGGAACTTGCAATCATTTTCATGTAAGGTAACATGAGGCCAGGGATTGCTGTGGCACTGAAAACTACATCAATACATCAATGAGTCATCCTGAATTCAGTTGAACAAACTTTCCCAGCATTAGGCATCAATATAGTTTTGGTGTCAGAGTTCCAACATGGGAAATAAATGAATGTTGAGCAGAATGATCACGGTCTATGAAAGTGATGCTGCAGTTTATAAACTGCCAGTGTACTACTGTAAAACACAGGAAGATGACAAACCACCAGAATAATGACTTTTCCATTTTCACAGTACATCACTGTTTCTGTGGTCTGACTATACCAGTCTTAGGTCAAATAAGAACAAATGTCACGTGCCAACTAAAGCTCACACCAGAATTTGATTCCAATCGACAGGAAGGTCCATTTACATAACGGACAATTGATTTTTGTTTTGGGGTGGGAAAACAGAAAACAGATGACAGGCCTTTTCCCAATTTTCCTTTAGGAATAAGAAACCGGAAACAAGTCTTTTTCCAATTTTCATTTTAAAACAAATCAGAAAACAAAGAACAGGGGAGCTTATGGGGGTCTGTGCTATCGTTCATTGGATGACTTCCAGGGCAAAATAAAAACAATTTAACACGTAACAAAACAGACGGTTTTTAAGCCTGTAACTGATTTCTCATTTTCCCTGTGTTAACATAAAACAACAACAACAACAATTGGCATTCTTTGTTTTCTGATTTCATTGTTCCAAAACGAAAATCGGAAAACAGCTGGGGTTTTTTTTGTTCTTCTGGTTTCTTATACCAAAAAGAAAAATAGGAAAAGGCTTGTTACTTGTTTTATGTTTTCCCAATCCAAAATGAAAATCAATGGGCCGTAATGTACACGGACCCAGGAACTAACCCTAAATTCTTTTCTCAATATACAGTACAGACCTGATAATGGTGCCTGGACTGATGCTGGCATTCATCTTTTCTTTATCTGTTCTTCAGAGGTATGAAAGCTATTGGTCAATTATTCCAAAGAGCACAGACAAGACTGTCTGCTCAGCTAAAGTTGGAGTAAATTAATCTGTTGAATATGTTACTTAATAAATCACCAAATATCTGTTTTGAGTGTGTATACTACTGAATGTCAAATAAAAACATAGATGGCACTTAAGTAGTACATTCAGGTGAAAACATACTAATAGTACATTCTAAAACACGTAATTCTCGTAATGTTTTTAAAACACTGACACTGATAGAGCACTTTAACCTTTTGGTTTTCTTCATAATTCAATATTTTTGTTTTTTTTCTGTGATTCAGCATTTCCACTATGGCTTTTATAATTCATGTCCTCTTTGCCAGCATCAATCAGCCCCCATTTTCCACATAGATGGAGCCTAGAAGGACAAACTACTAGTTTCTAGTGAGATGGAAATGGGGATACATTTATTAATTAGGTTGAGAGGTGGCCAAATGTTACCCTTTACTGCAACATAATTCAATAAAAACAAGCAAACAAATAAAGATGAAAAAAAATTAAGGTCTACAAGGTTGATGTCATGTCGAAGTGTCTTTTCATAAAAATTAAATCTGGTATTTAAAAACTGATGCACAGGTAGTGTACTGTATTTTATTTATTGATTATCCGTTTTCACAGAATTTCAATAAGCGAGAGGACACTTGCAGTAATGGGCTGACATACAGCTTTTAGCCTCCTAGGATATAATTCAACAATAAGTAGGGAAGCAGGAGTTAAATAGAATTTGACTGTAGTGATTTAAAACACACTGTAACCCATTTTTATGTTGAGTTTTCTTATAAACACTCTGCAATTTTCATGTGCTGTGTGTTACAAGCCAGATTGTAGAATATTTTTAAGGCTGCACTGTTTACATTCACAGTTTTCGTCTTCTTTTCTGCTTCTTCCTGGCAGATAGAGAGTCATGAACCAATCAAACACATGTATCACATCACCTGCTCTTCTGTGTGCATAATAGCTTGTGAAACCTTGTGTTTGTGCTTGTTCAGCACAAGATACACACAAAACATGGATGCAATAAAAACATGGCTCCAAGGCACCATAGTGGTCAAAAAGTCCATACTGTGCCTTTAAAAGTGCTACTAAAGTTTCACTGTAACATCACACAGGGAAAGAGTTTTTTTGTTGAATTTTGTTTGGGTTGAAATTGAACGTGTCCTGTTAGAAGAGAACACAGGTCGAGAGTGCATTCTGCCCGAGGTTCCCTCCAAGACCACAGAAGTAGAGGAACAGAAAGAGAGACGAGAGACAATGACTGCTTTAATTCACAGACTGAAAGGCCATTTGAGAGCAGTTGTTCAAGTATGTGCAATGTATTAATGAAAATGTCCATAATACTGTTAGCTGCTGCTGCATATCTGTCATGAGTGACATGGTACTTCCGACTCACTCTGCAGCAAGGGCTTCATTTAAAACAATAATGTATGTGAGACTTGTCAGTAAACAGGATTTTTGCTTATGCAAGCCACATGCACTGTGCATGTGATAACCATATTTGTATCATATGCCTTTGTGTTCATTGAAAGCAAGCTCCCTATAACCACTGAAATACTTCTGAGTCAATACCGATGAAATGTCTAAAATTTGAAACGCATGCCATGTATGGATTAGTGAAAGGGGGGCCCCCTTCCAGCCATATAAAAGGTGATGTAAAAGTGTCGTTCTTAGGTAGATCTTAGCTTACAAGAAGCTTAAGTGGAAGACTGATGGAGAATAATCCGGGAGAATAATTTCTATATTTTTAGACTCATGTATTTGCTTGCTGTGCTGAATACAACTAAGCAGAATATTTTGCTCTCTTGATCTATTTTTCATCTTTTTTGGTCCTGTCCACTCACTTATCCAAGGCTTCAATAACTACTATTCTGTAAATCCACTTGCTTACTTACAGTTCTCTAATATGTTAAATGTACTAATCTACACCCCTCAAGAGAGGTAATAGTGTTATGACAGGAGGTAGTTCTCAAGACAGGAGCCACTGTGTCCATGCTTAAGCCTAGAATAAGGGGCATACCTGCCTCAGTCTGTCAGACACTGACAAATTTCTAGTGGGAAAAAAGACCTCTTTAACACATAGTGATTTCACTGATAATAATAAGTTACTGTGTTATTATTAGTATTATTACTTTTTGGTACCTAAGAAATTATACTGGGGCACAGCTCATTTATACTGGGGCACATACCCCAGTAAAAGGGGTCTGGCGACGCCTCTGGCACTAGCATAATTATTTCTGGCAGTGCAATTTCTTTGTTGTGGTCAGTTGTGCAAGGAGTCTCAAAAGAATTAAACTCAAGACACAGAAACTAATTTGGACTATTTTAATCCAATTTTTAGCCAAGTTGCAGAGGTAGTACTGCAGAGTGAGCTGCAGGGTGGTCAGACACTAAGCAGATGTGACTATGTAAACACAGTTTATGTTGACAGAGCGTATGGTTAAACGTGTCCTTAACTTTGGTTAAAAGCAAAGTAATACCACCAAGTTGATCTCGAGAATGTGTATTTTTAATACTGTACTAATTCAGTGCATTAATTGTGATTGGTATGATTGGAGTTAGCATGCTAACTGTGATTAGTGCTAATAACATTAGTATAACTCTCAGTATGGTAGTGTTTGATGCTGTTAGCTAAGACCTAAAGCTAAAATGGTATTTGGTATATGAGCTTCTGGTTGGACTGAATTTAAAGGGTCATTCTGGAAAACTTGAGAGAAAATTGAAAGTTTGGGTAAAATATTACAAGGGATTTACACTTAAGTGGTTTTGAAAACTGTTTTCTGATTTATTTGATATATTTTCTATTAATTTTTCACAAGTGGTTAATTATCTGTCTTAACTTTTCATTTTAATTTAATTCTCTTTTAGAATGTGTCATTATCAAAATGCAGTACCAGTCAAGAGCTTGGACAGACCTTCTCATTCAATGATTTTTCTTTATTTTGGTACTTTCTACATTTTAAATTAATACTGAAGACATCAAAACTGTGAAGGAACACATACGGAATTATGTAGTAAACACAAAAGTGTTAAACAAACCAGAATATGTTTTATTTCAGATTGTTCAAAGGAGTCACCTTTTGCTTGATGACAGCTTTGCACACTTCTGGCAAATAAAAATAAAGGAAAAAACATTGAATGAGAAGGTGTGTCCAAACTTTTGACCGGTACTGTATATATTATGTGTGAATGCTGATTTAAACTGTAGGCTTGATTGTCTCACACAGAATAAAATGAGCTGAGCAAAACAAAAATGATATACATGTTGATTTCTTGACAAAATACTTTCAAGATGAGCAATGTCAAAGCAGGCCACCCAAACCCCAAAGTGAGTTTCTCTGTTGCATTCTGAGACATGTATACACATACTGTACACACACTCACCTTGGAGGAGGATGTGTCACACTCCTGGCAGATCCAGCCATATCCTGTCTGCTTGGGGGATTTCTTCAGTGGGGGGTCCAGACACCCAAAGTGATAGCAGAGTCGGCACTCGTCACACCTGAGGCACAGACAGGAAAGGCACGTGTAATATGTCACATAAATAAAGCTGCTGTCTTATTTCAGTGATGAGGCCAGCTCAGGAACGATGATGATGACAATGCAGCCAGCTGTCAGTCAGCCAGACTTTGTTAATGCATTCCAAAGTCCCTCTAATCACTCCACTCCCTTGACCTTATGCAGCCATTGACTGACCAATGGTTCGTATCAGCCACCAGACAAATACAGGCCTTGTTAGTGTCAGATAAATACCTGTCAGGTCTCCTAAAGCTAGACTGCCTCTGCTCTCATATGAAGCAACAAGGGTCAGAGCACACAGAGGACACACACTGAAAAACTTGAAAGAAAATTAAGTGTACTTGCAGAGGATGATTACCATGCTTGTACCTGTACTTGCATTGACCAAGAGTACTGAAATTTGCGGGTTTAGGAACTACTGAAATGAACAGGCAAGAAAGTAAATATTACTGTCCAGTTGACAGCATATATGAGTGTAGAACTGAGTAGACAATCACAGGCTGTCATAAGTTCTGTACATTCACAGCAGAACCAAATTACAAGCATGTTCTTCCTCTTCTGTCCCACAAAGTGCTAATTCCATAAATGAAAACCAGACACTGATGAGACGAAACTGATGCTGTTTAACAAAAACTGTGACTAAATCTCCATACAATATCACTGATGGAAAAAGAGGTGACTGAAATGGAGTTAAAAAAAAAAAGAAAACTAAAGAAATCCATATTTTTACTGACTAAAAAAGAGGAGACCAAATGACATAGTTTTTTCAGACAAAGACATAATCCAAATACCCCTCTCAAACCGAATGGTTTCCTGCATGCCTGTATCACTTGCCCTGTGACTCTTTTTGCACATTTTAGCATCTCACAACAACGGGATCCTGCTTCACTACTTGCGAATGTAGATTTTGCTGAGAAGTCAGTATTCTAGCCAGCTAAGTTGGCCAACCATTGCTTAAGATAAATCTGGAGTGTTAAACATGCTACCCTTGCTAAAGCACACACAACTTTGATAGTCAATAGTTTGTCTATTTTGGATGGATCCATACCAGCTCAATGTAGCAAATTTGTGACATAAACTGGTATTAGAATACACTGCATATGATGTAGAAGATCTGTAACTCTTTATCCTTCTTCTATCTAACTTTCTGTCATAGTATAATTACACAAAGTAACACTGTCTTTCTTTGTCATCACAGGCAGTTATGTTGTGGAATAAACTTAAAACATGTAATATGAGTTTACACAATGTACAAGATTAAGAAAAATGCACAATTTCTGGCCAGTTTTACTATGATGGCCAGACTTTTTCACTATGTCAGGGCAGGTTGCCTTAAACTGCCAGTCCACTTCGATTGATATTTCATTCATACAAATCCTGTGGTGTTTTCATCACTGCTCATTAATAATTTCACATTTGTAACTGATCTTAAACTCTATCCTGGGTATATTATTAAAACATCTATTTGAACCTTATATATACATTTGTTATTACTGTTTTGTTAAGTTTCTCCTCCTGTCTTCAAACCCCTCATGCTGTCCTTCTTCCCCCAG
The DNA here is from genome assembly GCA_033238685.1 of Lates japonicus. Lineage (NCBI taxonomy): Eukaryota > Metazoa > Chordata > Actinopteri > Centropomidae > Lates > Lates japonicus. The sequence continues at coordinate 1,246,729 of BRZM01000060.1, read as the reverse complement.
TAATGGAGATGAATAGAGAGGGTTCAGGTTGACCTCACTGGCTGTTACTGCTGTTATCAGATTTTCACAGAGGAATGCGAATCTACTTCACTGATTAGGACATAACTGGCTCTAATTGTGGGGTGTGTGTGTTTACCAGGATGGATGAGTTTGTTGAAGGGCAGCCAGCCTAATAAATGTGCTTTGTGCTACAGTCACAGGTCAATTTCTTCTTGTTCAGATAGACCCATGCTTTTAATACATTTTATTGTGTGTTAATGCAGTATTGACTCAACTTCCTGTTGTTGGGTGTCTTATGAGCCCTACTGACATCCGAAACTGTCCAAAGTCTAAAAACCAAAGGTATTCCATTTACAATGATCAATTAACTTAAACGATCAATCAGTGATGACAATTCATTTCCTGTCAGTCAACTAAACAATCAATCCATTACTCTATTGTTTCAGCACTTGCCCACTATACTCCTATAATTATAAAGCATTTGTGTCAGTCATCATCTGTGGGGCATCACACATCCTAACCTGAATCAGATTTCGTTTAAAGTCAATTTTTGTGTTGGGCAGTATATTATATAGAGTAACTTTGCATGGAATCTTAAGTAGTGTCAATTTGACATGTTAGGAGAATTTATGGATGAATTTTATGTATTTTTAAGTATTTCTGTGTTTTATTTACATCAAAGAAATCTTAATAAATATATTGTGAACTGCATATGGAAAACATGAAAGCTGAATGCTTTCATCAAAACTTACAATGTTAACTGTAACTGCAGCCTTTACAATTTATTTTTGTTATTTTAATATATAGTGTGGGCTTTGGTGATTAGTGACAGTGACAGGTTGAATATTTGTGACATGGCTATATCAACAAAATATACTGTTACGCAGGAATACTACAAGATTTTATGTATCACCCAACTGATAAAGAAGTCATCCAAAGCAAAATCTTGCTCTCATTGTAGGTTAAGTTAGTATCAGCTATGACTATTAAGCAATGTGTGAAAGATTAGTGTTGATTCTATCACTACATGCTGCATAAATATATGGATCCAATGTTAGTAATACAATATACTTGATACTATTGAATTGAATAAAACATGCACATGGATGTACAATAGTGGTTAAACTGTTGACTGAAACTGTAGATAAAGACAAACGAACCACATTTACCCTGGATAATAGTTACATTATGTTTTCTTCTTAACAAACACATCACTGTATCTCCTGTAGAGTTGAGGCATTTAGGAAGCAGCTGATCCCCTTTCCTCGCGTCAGTGTCAATAAAATGAGAAATCAGCAGGTGATCACTGCTCTTCCACACTGATTCTGTTTCATTTTGTTGGGATTGTTTGGACTTTTCATGCTGTGATTTCAGGATGAATATCGTGAAATCACATTGTACGATCTGTCCAAGAAGTTGTCTGTAGACGATTTATGGCAGCCAGTATTTGGATATCAACCACTAGTCCTCCACAGTGAAGCCAGCTTTGTCTTGGATGTGTGTGCCGAAAGGAATTAGGCAGTTTGACAGTATCAGATCTGTTGGCTCTACAGACAAATGCAATGTAGTGGATGGCAACAGTGTCTCAGGCTTTGACTAAGGCAAAATGTGAAAAGAGCCTGAGGTTCCCCAGGAAATCTGTGGAACAAAAATCTTTCAAAAATCAAAATCTCATAATTGACTCAACACTCAAAATCACAAACAGTGTGTATTGACCACACTTATCGCCACTTGTGACTACAGTGGTGGAAAAAAGTTTTCGGACACCCCATGTATTTGTGAAATATTGCATCAAGAATCACTCTTAGGTCTTCAAGTGCAATTTCCTTTAGTACAGTCACAGCCAAAATACTAAACAAACCCTAAAAAAGCCATTAAAAACTTAAAATTGATTGGTTCCATAAAAATACATAAGAAATTTTGAGTATTGGGTCATTTTGGTACCAGTGATCCACTAATGAAGGTCGTGCTTTTTATTAAAAGACGCAATTTTTGTTGCCGTGCTTTGTTGTCGTGCTTTGTGTCTATATAAAGCCAGCGCATTTGAAAGAGACAAAAATGGCTAAAACAAGGAACCTAACGCAGGAAACACGCCTGAAGATACAGATTCTCAGCCAGGAAGGGTACAGCTGCTGCCAGATAGCCAGGAAGTGCAGATACAGTCCTTCAGCTGTTGGATACACTCTGCAGAAGTACAGATGAACCAACAGCTTGGAAGACAAACCAAGATCTGGGCATCCAAGGGTTTCTTCAGCAAGAAATGACCGCATCCTGATCCGCATGTGCAGGGAAAACCGCTGAATGACATTACAGGAGCTTCAGCAGCAGTGGTCAAACCAAACTGGTGTCCAGTGTTCCACCCGCACTGTACGTGGCTGACTTTTAGATCATGGCTTAAAGTCCTACAAGGCTGTCAAAAAGTCTGTGATCAATGAGAGACAGAGGTTAGCCCGGCATTGTTGGGCCCAAGCACACAAGAACTGGACAGCCAGGAATTGGAAGAAGATTCTGTGGTCAGATGAGTGCAGCTTCCAGCTTTATCCTCCTCCTGATAATGTGAGGGTACGCAGAAGGCTAGGCGAAGCATTATCTCCAGAATGTACGGTACCTACTGTCAAGCATGGTGGAGGCAGTATCATAGTTTGGGGATGCAGGAGTGCTGCTGGTGTTGGTCATCTCACTGTCTGTGATGGCACATTGAACTCTGCCAAGTATTGTGTCATTCTCGAAACCCACATGCTCCCTTCTGCACGTGCACTATTCCGTCAAGGTCAAAACTGGATGTTTCAACAAGATAATGCCCCTTGCCACACATCCAGGGCCAGTAGAGCTTAGCTGCAGGAGCACTGTATCCAGGTCTTAGAGTGGCCAGCTCAATCCCCGGACATGAGCCCCATTGAAAATCTGTGGTGGATTATCAAAAGGTCTGTTTCAAAGCGTAAACCAAAGAATTTAGAAGAATTAAAAGCAGTAATTCAAGAAGAATGGGACAAGATTACCCCTCAACAGTGTGAAAGGCTCGTGGGGAACCTGCCAGCCAGGATTAGAGCTCTACTGCGTGCTAATGGCAGGACTACTAAATATTAATTTGATGATGTGATGGTTTATTTATTTTTTGTTCAGTTTTGAACACATTCTCTGTATTTGTTGACTTTGATACGGACAACGTTGAGAACTGACATATTGAAACTGTCAAGAATTTAGTTTTGTTAGTTTTTCTTGTAAACAATAAACAGAAAAATATCATTTGTATTTGTTTGTGTCTGTCTAATGCAGCCACACCTTTTGAAACACAAAAAAGAATTTTCCCCAAATATTTCATGATAATATTTGAGATTGTGTAAAATTTTAAGGGTGTCCGAAAACTTTTTTCCACCACTGTATTTCTTCATGTTGCTGAAGGTAGGTCTGTTTGACTCCAGCTGCATGTTTGGGGTTGTTATGCTGCAGAATGAATTTTGAGTACACTATGGATAACAACCAGAATATCTAAAGAACCCAAGAGGTTTACATGTACATAATAAAAACAGGAATGTAAGAGTAAAACAAAAAGACGACTGAGAATCTATCTGTCAGACAGTAACTTACTGTTATAAATATGATTCGGGTGTGACAACCAATGGGACCAAGTTGGACCAGGTCTGTCGGTCTTGGTCAGCTGGTGCTGACAACTGACAGATAAAATCATATTGTGTGTGACATGTCTTCAGATGCAGTAGCTGCCAGATTTTTTTTAAACATGCTGGATATTTGTGACTGATGTCAGCAACTGATAATGTCACTTGTGTGTCGCCCAAGAGAGTGATGAATGTTTACAATAGACACTACCAGTCACCTTTGTTCTCTTCCAAATTAGCCTGGCGAGCATGGAGGTCTGTTTACTACCTGTAACTTGCTATGCCAGACAGCATAATCGTAGCCCTCAGAAATTGACCTCATGACTTATTATTGCCAGGAATGATGACCAAAATGCAAAAATATGATTCATGTTGTAATAAATCAGAATTATCCTTTGAACAACCAGAAGCATACAGTGGGTACTCAACCTCTATTTAGACTGAGACTAACCAAACTCTGATTAGCATAAAGTTATGGAATCCAGCCCTCTGGCACTAGACTAAGAAACACTGTGAAACAGGTGTAATAATGTACCTGTAGTTTTAACATATAAAGCACGGCAGATTTAGCACAAATATGCAGAGGCAGGTGTATCTCTCTCACAAATGTACACTGAAACACAAAACAACACAACAGACAACACAAACACACACAGTCTCTCTCTCTCTCTCTCACGCACACACCAGAGAATCTTGGATGGGCTGAGTATGCATATCTACCTGGAAACAATGGGAATTTAAAGTACCCTCCAGCCACCTTAGCTAATAGAAGACATATGACCAAAGTGTGTGTGCTCCACTAATGAGCACACTCCCATTGTTGCACACAAATCAGCAATTGATTTCACATGAATCTCCAACTAAGACAAAAAGGAAGGAACAAACTCTTCAGTTTTGCTGCTGGAGACTCTTGAACACCTTCCCAACTTCCAGGAGTGCTCTTTTCATTTAGCAGGACTGACGACTGCAAACATGCTTCTCTAATTACTTTACCTTAATGAACCCTTTATGATGGCGATTGTGTATCATGGGGAAGATCTTTGAATTAAAGCACAGCTCAGTGATGCAGACACAGGCTTTTCTCTGTATGTGTAGGTGAGATAATTTAGTTTTTAATCTTCATCTATCCATGGAAGGTGGACTGAATTTCACCCTGTTTTTCTGCAAAAATGAGGTATACATTTGAACATTTCACAGTCCACTACCGTAGGGGCCTAATACACCAGCATTTACAACAGATTCAGACAGATATCTCTTTTCAGACAAAGTAAATCCACATGGAGCTTTCATGTACAGTTCAACTTGAACTTTGACATGTTAATTTGCATCATGAGAGCAAGATGTCTTAACAGTACTGACATCTGACAGAACAAAGTTGGGGAGTCCAAAATGGATGTAACAATCATAGCATTAGCAATGTCAAACAATCCAGTTTAACCCAATTTAAATTGGGAAACTGCCCCACCAAAGCATCCCTCTCTAGTAGTTAGTATTCACAGCAAGCTGTGACATAGGAGTCAATGGTGTAAATATGTCTCAAATTAACTAGCAGCTAGCAGTCAACCATGCTACGCTATGGTACCAGTTAGCTTGCAGGCCTAGTTGGCTAGCCACAGTAGCTCAGTAACTGGCACAGCAAGTTTTTATGAATATCGCCAAGCTTCTAGTCCCTTCTAGAACAAGTTTCATTCACTTATTCCTCTACTCAACATATGTATTCCAGTCAGTAATCAATTGAAATCATTCAAAAATTTGGACATAACCCCAGTGTGGTATGCCAAACCACTCGCTTAAGTTTTGTGTTAAGCGGACTGAAACATGTAAGGATACAACATCACTTCCTGTGTATGAGTAAAAGTTTTTCCTTTATAATTTTAGCAGATTACATTTATAGCCTAAGACTAGTTTTAAAAAATTCTTTTAGCATATTTCAGTATTTTGCCAAAAAAGCAACATTTAGTGGCTTATTGGGTCAACTTTTGCAGAGCATCAGCGGGGCATGACAAACTATTGGACCAAGTTTCATATTAATGGGAGTGACTGTTGCCAAGATCTGCAACACTTCCTGTTTTGACTGGACACAGCTTTGTAGGAATTTGAAAAAGTAGGCTTTGTATGTCAGCTCAATTCAGGGAACGCGAGGATGTAGGGTTTTGAATGCGCAGTGTACAATGTACTGGCCATATAGCACCACCTGCTGGTGGACATGTGTCATTTGTTTTGTTTTATGTGCACCATTCTATACCTGCTGGCGCTGGGAGCATGAAGCAGCTCCTTCAGGTTTGGACCCCTAATGACTGCAAATGACTGAGAGAATGTGAGATTTCTCAGTGTTCCTTCTCAGTTAGTTTTAGGTCACACCTCAATAATGTGCTAGAATATAGCTAAGGATTTTATATTTATTTTAAGTCTCTTCATAAAGTCAAAATTTTTTCTTGCGAAAAACACAGCAAACAAACAGATTCCACATCAAGTTTAAGTCTCATTTGGTAATTGAACTTATTATATTGAATCTCTTGGTTACAACAACTCTGAGAGACATTTTTGACTTAAAACAAAACTTTGTGTCCAGTCACGCTTGCAGTTCTGTGAGGCTATACTAAATAACCACAGCAGAACAGCAACATGTTCACAATAACATGATGTTAATATTCTGAAGTTTAGCAAGTTTGCAAGTTTGTAGCAATCATTTGAGGTGGTTTGGACATCTGATTAGGATGCTTCTTGAGCACCTTCCTTTGGAGGTTTTCCAGGCACACCAAATACTGTTGGAGACCCTGGGGTAGACTCAGAACTCACTGAAGGGATTACATATCCCATCTGGTCCCATCTGGCCTGGGAACACACCGGGATCCCCCCATGACCCAACCCCGGATAAGTGGAAGAAAATGGATGGATAGATGGATTAGCAAGTAACGCATACCATGGATGCAGTGTTAGTTTAGCATGTTAGCATGCAAACTATTGCAGATTGGCACAAAACGCAGTTACAGTGTTGAAAAGAACATCATGTTACACCAAGTTATGTTGCCTAAAATGTGTGTAAGCCCAACACCCTCGCTGGCTGATCTGCATAATGTAGCCAGTGTTGTTCTCAGTCTCTCAGACAGTGTCTGAGTCACCTGCTAACACCAGACTCTATCTGCTCCCAACACTGCCCTTACACAGCCAGCCACTGCAAGGTCCTTGATGTTATCAAAGCAATTTGGCCCTGCTTTAATCATTGGGAAAATTGACACCCCCCACACACACACACACACACACACACACGCCTTGTACTTTTGAAGCTGACAAATCCAATCACTCATAAGAGAGGTTATTGATTGATGTAATCTTATTGGAGGTGAGGTGGTGGAGGGGACACGATTGATTGCTTTTGTCTGCTACATGTGTTGCTCTCAGTTAGCAATTCGTGTCCACTTTCATCTGGTGTTTAATCTCTGTGTGAAGTTCTCAGATCCCCCCTCCCCTCTGGCATCACCCTGGGACTTGTCTTTACTGAATCCCCTTTTACACAACCTTTTCATGGGAGGAGTAACTGTTATTCCACCTTGGTGTTCAGTATAGAAGGCACAGAAATGGAATTGAGGGGCCTTATTGCTCCACCCTTAAGCTGGCAATGGAGGTAGTCACAGAGCTGAATGACTTCTGTATAAAAGGGGGAGCCCACATGTCGGGACACACTGACTGATGCTGAGGCTGCTTTGTTACACATCACGCCTCTTATTCTGCCATGCAGGTATGCTGTTTAACAATACACACCGGGGTGCCAATACACTGCCTTTGTGTGGTTCTGTGTAATCAAAAAATGTTGCATGTTCCAAGGCCTTCTTAACGCCAATATTATGCGATCTCTGTGTCAAAGGGGGTTAAGTTGACTTTGTTTGATCTAATCCACCAGGTCTCGTGAGGAGGAAGAGTTATCACGTGAGGAACTACAATTAGCCTCGCATTCATTCACAGCTGCAGAAATATTCACTGATGTATCACTACAACTAAATTAAATCACATTGATTGAAAACAAAGATGAGACTATATTAGAGTCCTTGGATAGAAAATGTGAGCTCTTAGACTACATAGAATGTGATAAGACAATTCAAGTTATAGAGAACAATGTTACAGCCGAAAACAGCAATCTATAAATGTGCCTGGGACTCCTTTAATATGGTAAAAAGTAATAGGTGGAGCTCCCATCAAAGGGCTATTGCATAAATATTTGGTTTTGAGTATTTGCTCACATCCAGAGGAAACAGAATTTTGCCCATTACTTAACATTATCTGTGTTTTCCATTCAAACCATTTGCCTTTGCTAGCATGGAACTGTCAGTAGTTCATGAGCACAGAAAATGCTATGTTTTGAAACATGGGAGAAAAAAGCACAACCAAAGCAAGCCTGTGCAATTTTTTGTAAGACAGGTCCAACTCCAACTCTATGCAAATACTCGACAAGTTGTGAAGAGTCAGCAAACTGATGCTGTAATTTGCCATTCATGTTATTCGCAATATGTACATACAGTTTGGTAACATTATCCTCCACATGTTAATAAGAATGCACACTGCATTCATTGGCCAGGCATGGAGGTGAGAAAGTAGCAGTAGGTTTTCTTCTTTGATTCTTCATACAACTACTGTTATCTTTTGTGTATACAATCCAAGTGCAACACTATGAATGTCTTTCTGAGACTGTCTGAAAGCATGCACTGTTTTCTCCATTTGAAAGATTCCTACGCCTGATGGCTGGACTCTTTATTCCCGCGCTTGAGAACAGATACCAGAACAGCTGTTTACCTTTTGTTATCAGACATGTACATGTCAGACAATAGACAAAGTTGACAACAGAAGAACTAGTTGCTACACACCATAGGAACTAGTTTTCTGCTAAAACCCTGCCCTAACTGATTCACCTTAATCACACTGGGCACATGTAACAATCATGTGATAATGGTATATGCCAAATTGGTAGATAACAAGTCAACACAATTGATCATGTACAGTCTGTTATACAGCAACATCAACATATATTAGTTGTGAGTCTGATCTGCACAAACTTTGCAAATAGAATCTATGAATGTTGATAATCCAAAAAAAAAAAAAAGGAAAAGCGTCTAGTGGCAAAAAAGTTGGTCCAGTAGTTTCTCATGTCCTGTCAGATGCCTGGCGCAAAATTTGTTCAATAGGCCACTAGGTGGAGGTTTCCTAGTCGCAAAAATCATAAATAAAAATTATTTTTAGCTGATCTGCATGAGTTGACTTTTTGCATGTAACATCTGTGTACTCATGATCACAAGTTATTGGAAGAGTTTTGATGATATGATATAAAGGAATGACTTCGTCATACACAGGAAGGGTTATCTTTTACATAGGTCTGTCTGATTAACACAAAACCTGCCAGTGGGTTTGCTCTGCCACAGGAGGTTCTGTACAAATTTGGTGCATATGGGGCCACCAGGTGGCCAACCTGGTGGAATGTCACCTATCCTGTGCTACCTCAGGCTGCGATTTTGTATTTTGGCATCCATGGACTGTGGTTCAACTTGAATTGCCTTAGCAGGCCTCCAGGTGGACTCTGTTAATACCTGCTCGCAGGCAGAATTTACACTGATCAGCCATAACATTATGACCACTGGTGGATGAAATGAATAACATTGGATCTCGTTATACTACAATGTTCTGTTGAGGAACTCTTGGTCCTGGAGCATTCATTTGGACGCTACTTTGTCATGTACCACCTACCTAAATATTGTCACAAACCAAGCACACCCCTCCAATGGCAACAACACTCCCAATGTCAGCCCCTCAGCAGGATAAAAGCCCCACCACACCACAAAACCAGAAATCTCTCTCCAGGAATATGACAAAGAGCCCAGGGTGCGACCTGGCCTCCAGACTCCCAGATCCCAATCTGACCCAGCATCTGTGGGATGATCCAGAATACGTCAGATCCATGGAGGCCCCATCCCACAACCCACAGGACCCAAAGAATCTGCTGCCAATGTCCCAGTGCCAGACACTACAGGAGATCTTCAGAGATCCCATGTCCAAGCCCCAACAGGTCAGAGCTGTTTTACAGTATGAGGGGACCTATGCACACAGGGCAGGTCCCACAGGTACTGAATCAGATTGGGATCTGGGGAGTTTGGAGTCTAGGCCCCCAATGTCAGGGCCCAGGGATAAAGCTCCCACCACACCACAAAAACTGCTCAGAAATGTCTCGAGGAACACGACAAAGAGCCAAAGCTGTTGACCTGGGCTCCAAACTCCCCAGATCCCAATCTGATCAGATCTCCCGTAGTGTCTGGCACTGGGACATTGGCAGCAGATCCTCTGCCCTTGTGTGCTTGGTTTGTGACAATATGTAGGTGGGTGGTATGTGACAAAGTAATGTCCAAATGAATGTCAGGACCAAAGGATCCTCAGCAGAACATTGTGTTATAACAAGATGATCGATGTTATTCACTTCATCCACCAGTGGTCACAATGTTGGCTGATCGGTGTATTTTAACTTTTCATTTGTAAGAGGAAGAGGGTTTTATTTAATAAAAGAAAAAAGTTACATAGTCTTGTTTTAAGTGTTAATATATCAGTTAAATGTGAGTAGTTGGTGTTTTTTATTTATTTAGGACATAATCATTTCGCTTTGTCTATTCTGGATTAGCTTTTCTATGGCTAAACCCTAGAGGAGATATATTTAGAAATAATTTGGTTCCTATTTTCACCTTTAAAAATCAACCACATAACAAACAATGACAAAAAAATCAGCATGACAGAACTGAAACACTTAATGATGAGACATAAAACCTATAGGGAGTACTGATGCTTGTTGTTTCCTCTATCGCTTTGTACCCCTCAGTTATGGGTCCACGATGATAGTGGGTTAGTGGCTTCAAAACTTTTGTCTTGAGCAGCCCTGGTGTCTGAAACCAAGTGTCTGAAACAAGGCAGTGAATTTATCACAAGTGGCTTATGTAACACCTTGGGAGTGGCCATGACAGAAATCAATATGACACAGCACTCAGCCATTGGACTCTCATCCATGACAAAGTGCTCTGGTGTGTTTCCACAGAAAGGAGTGGATTATTGACTAGAGCTCCCTAGTTTTTTGACTTACTGTTAGGTCACTGCAACATTATAAAAGAGCCATTGTTTCATAAGAGAGGGAAGTAATGAATTGACTGCTGAAGTTGCACCTATAGAGAGAAAGCCGTTAGAGTGACTGCCTTTATTAGCTCATCTAGACACAACTGGCTCACAGCTGATGGAAGGAGAGTGATCTCACAGCACCCAGGTTTTGTGTATAACCCAAGTTTCTCATGTTTTCCAGCAAGGCCAGTGTGACCGGGCACAACACTGTAGATGAGCAGATTTCAGCAGCAGGCTCATCCTCACTTGTGGGACAAACCGCCCTGACCTTGCCAGAACTCTGCCTACTTTGCCTACAGAAATTACTCTAGAAATACACACAGCTTGTAGTAATAATTGCAGTTCCTTTGAAACAAGTCAATGATGAGGAAGTCAATTGATATAAGGCACCCATTGGGCTTTGTTGTCCTTTTTCTGTGTGATGATTAACAATCGGGAGTAGGAGGCAACAGAGTAAAGTTAAAAGAGGATAAGATGGAGTGCTGGTTTAACATGTACCATCAAGGCTGAGTACTTACTGCAGCAGCCCGGTTGAATCCATTTGGAACTTTGCTGTATGCCATCCATAGACTGTATGATACAATCCTCTCTCCTGCTTTTACTGTCTTCAACACTGTTGTCAACACATGCTGAAATAGCCAAAATATTAATACAAAAAGGGAGGATAAGACAGAAAGCTGTTAAGGAGGAGGAGGAGGCAGGGCATGTACCTCAGAAAGTATTTCAGCAGACCTACACTGTGGCAGAATCAGTGGGATAAAGAGAAGGAGAAGGAAGCTAGGGAGTAATAGATTTTAGATGCTTGGCCACACTTCCCACATAGCCCCAGTCCCAGCTCGTGTTTTCTGTTTTAATAGGGGGTAAAAAGGGTGAAGTCAGCAAAAACAAAATGCCGCCATTAAATCATCTCCCCGGATCCGGTGTCAGAGCAGTAATGGGAAATGCACTCATCACTGGAAAGGATACTGCTTTCCAGAACCTCCCTGCTAGCTTTTCTCTCTCTTTATACCTCGCCCCCCCTCTTGCTGTACCTCGTGGCCTCAGTCTCATCCCCTAACCAGAAACCAGCTGTAGCCAACCTTGCTGGTCGCTGTTCAATCCCCAGAGACCCTGGAGTTGAGGATGAGAGATTGGGGCAGCTACAGTTTGCTACGGTCACGGTTGGTTCCATCTTGCAGAGATGCCATCAAATGATGCTGCCACCATTTTGAAAAGCAACATCTATCTCTTGCTTTGTTCTCCCACACTTGTTTAAAGAACAAAGAGTGTCCATCCACTGGCAGAGAAACTGCCTTTTGTCACGTTACCAAATTTAACGTGGGCTTTTTACACGATGATGGTAGCAAAATATCTCAAGTGCTGTCAGGAATTTGACAAAAATAATCTTTGCGTAAGGTCTGCCAGTCAACCTTCATCAGTGGATAGTTTGCTCAGTTGTCATGGAAAGCTGAAAAATCTAAACTCAAGAAAGCTCAAGAAAATTACCAGGGAGTAAAAATTCCAAGGCCACTGATGAAATCTTCAAGCTGAAGTGAAAGCTGAAATTTGTCATGGATAATTCCTGATAAGTTTTGGATGAACCCCTAAAGGTTATCTTTACTGTGACACCATTACAATGCTCCTTTAAGGTTAGAGCCTGACTAATAAATAAATCCATTGAACTGTATTGGCACATATGTCAGGAAGTGCTATGCTTTGGGGTTGTGTGGCATAAGAAATATTTCACAGATAGAGGGAGGAAAAGAAATAAAGTGAAACTGTAAAGAGGCTGGCTTCTAAAACAGGACAATGATCCAAAGCAGATCTTAAAATTCTCCACGAACTACTTCAAGAAACAAAAGCAAAATATTTTGGAATGACCCTCATAGTTCCTTGACCTGAACATTGTTGAATCTGAGTAAAACATACTGGCCAAAAAATCCTGAATCAAGAGTAGACAAACTCTTTGCTGGCTTAAAAAAGCATCTGCAAATTTTAGCACATGCCACAAGTAAATGTCATTTTTTATTGCCTGTCTGCTGCAGGAGCATTTATTTCTTCTCACTTAACAACTTAATAAACAAAGTATGTAATTTGTCCACCAGTGCCTAAACTGTTTCATACAACTGTATGTGTTGGTCTTTACCATCTGTGCTGTCATATCCAATATGACACACACACACACGCATTTTAATGCCATATGGCCAGGCTGTCACGTCATTGGCCACACACACACACACACACACACACACACATTTACTGTAGAATCAGTTCTTTATTATTCGTCTGGGCTGTCAGCTTTAGTATTCCTTGCTCTAAATCTTATTTTCAGAGGTCTTTTCTTTCTGAAAAGAATGAAAGAATCAGACTGTACTCTATGTGGACTGAGAAGCAACATTTCCCCACAAGAAGGCCACTTCCCAGGTGATAAATCATAGATGACAGAGGGCATTACACGCACAAACGGACCGCCGCTGCCGCACCTTTAGAACGATTAATTAGCTGGCTGACACTCATTTATCACTGCAGCAATAAGGTGAAAAAGTCAAGAGTTTATTAAAGCTCCGCTTAATTTTCAAGAGCTGTAGGCCAGAGGCTGAGACACTTTACATACACAGCAGCAACATTCCTATTCGTACTTCATACAGTACCACAGTACAGTACACAATTAATCTGAAATATTCCTTTCAAGGCATGTCTGTAAACAAATGTAAAAAAAAATGTTTGGCAATTAAAAGAAAATATGGTAGTCGCTTCAAGACTAAATCACAAATCAAAGTTCAACTCTGTTCACAACACAAGCTTATGATATATCATCAAGTATGTGGGCAGAAAAAGACAAATGGGTGTTTGGCCTCTTCAATAAATACTGTACACATGATCGCACTACGTAACTACCTGGCATTCAAATTCTACAAGACCACATCACTTATTTTCAGTTTTTAATTATTATACAGATCTAGGTAAACAGATACAGCCATGCATTGTAGAACTGACAAGCAGTCTTTGAGACTGACTGACTATGAGTGATGGGAAAGAACTAGTTAGGGGTCAGCAAGTCATTCTGCACCAAGATCTCATCTCTAAAGACAAACCTTTTGCAATGTTGTTTGTGGACACGCACCAGAGAGGCAAAAAGCAGTAAAACTGCATGGGTTTGACTGCTCCCAAAAGCATGCATACTGGACCCTGGGTAGGCAACTGAGTGACACATGAGGGCAGAATATGACACTTGTCCTGAACCCTGACAGAGCAGCAAGCAGCTATGGTTTTGACAGCAATGACTATGGGCCACCAGGGACATGGACACAAAGCTGGGGTCCTTTCTGAGGACATGTCAGTTTAACTGTCACTTCAAGATATGGAGACAGAGGAAGACTTCTAAATGCCTAAAGACACTAAAGACATTAGACAAATATTTAAGTGCTATTACAACTAACAACACTAGTTTGTTTCTACTACAGATGCTTTATAGTAGCATTACTTTACTGCTACAGCTGAGAGACCAGAAACAGTTGGCTTTTAAACATAAACATTACTGACTTTTCTTAATACTTCTGGTCACCCACTCACTTAAACACAACACGACACTCATATCTGAGAAAGCCAAGGTTCAAATGTGTATGCAATTAACCAGCTCACACTGAAATTCTTAAGAGCGATTGGGTGGTAGATGGTTCCAATCAATACTACTGATTGGCACTAATGAGAAGTTGTGCAGGGGGGTCAGAAGTTCAGAGCACCAGCCTAGTACCAATGAAAAAAAAATCTACTGATGTTAAATATTTCACATATATGTTGGGTGCAAGTGAGCACCAAGAGACATAGAGAGGACTGATTTGGGAGTCCAAAGTCAGACAACGCACAAATCGACTGTTGCTCAGAGTGTAGCAGCTCTATGACTTTTGTAGCTCCTTCAGCATTTTGCTGTTGTTCCTCAATGCAGGCAACACGATCAACAAGCCAACAGTATTTTGATCATTTCTTACAAAGTGAAGAAGCCAAACAAACTTAGCTTCCATATGAGCAGTCAAGAGACTAATCAGCCCTGGACCAACTAATTACAACCAGATTTGAAAGCAATCTAAAAGACCCCACGGAATGAGCACTTGACCTTCCTGGAAAACTTTAACTGGACTCAGTACCTAATAAAACATATATATGGAATATTTGCATCTATCAGTTGCTTGATGGTAAGCTCTTATTTCACTGGGCTACATAAACAGCACAAGCAAATTACTGTGTTAACTTACCTAAATGTTTTAATACATGAACTATACAAACAGAACACCATTTTTACTCAGTCAAAACTTTGAAGATGCAGACCTTTGCATAGATGCAACTGGAGCCACAACTGTTAAAAAAATAAAATAAATCATAAACCAAGTTACTCATAGCCTGCACAAGCAATTTGAGAGTCCAACATTAACCAAACATTATCGGCTCAAAAGCAACCTTTCATGACTTGGATTCCATAATTTAGATTCAGACAGTTCCACTCAATTTTCATTGGACAGATGTTGGTCCGGTTCGGATCAGAAGTGGTTGCGGTGGCGTGACGGTCTCATTCTTCAGCCTGACCCGAGCGCCATTCTTCGAACGCCTCAATTTGCCTCTCTCTGTCTCTAAGCCAACGGTCATCTGTCCCGAGTTTTTATGGGAGGTGAGGTGGCTGCCCCGGCTCTCACAACCTGTGCAATGCAAAGATAGAAAGAGTCAGGGCAGCACACCTCACACCCCGACCAGCAACCCTCATAACTTAAACGCTGCCTCAAGAGCACGACAAGCAAAACACAAACACTGGTCTTGCCATGGACATGGTATCATTTTCAAAAAGCTGTACAAGCTGTCACTGCATAGATGTAAGTGTTAAGTATTAAATTAGATTTTACCTTTACATGGGTTTACCTTAAAGCTTTTTGTTTACACATACAACTATATATTGTATTGCAAAAGAAACTAAATTAAAGTGAGTAAGCCAACTAAAACTTCATTTATATATCACCAACACCTGGGTTACTTCAGAGCACTTCAAAGGTGAAATCTTAAATAAAATCCAATATTAAGTCTCAAATGACAAACCTCCATGAACAAATAAAGGCCAGGTGATAAAAACAGCCAGGTAAAACTACTGGGGGATGATGGATCGTGAAATGACCTACCTTACCTTAAATTCAGTACACAGTATACAGTTCGACAGCATTACTTTCATCAGTACAACAGAGTCATGTTGTATTCAAAAATGTGCTACTCTGAGAATAATTCCAAGCGCTTCTGCATTGATCAAAAACTGGCAAAGTCATTGGAACACAACACTTCTTGCACATAAACCAATCAGTTACAGTTTGTAATGTTGTGGCTGTTCAGTGTATTTTACATTAAAAGTCTGGCTGTAAATGAAAAGATTTTGGGCTGCAACTGATGATTTTCTCCACCTCCATCTTAATGCCTCGATTATTTTCCTGATTAACAGAATCCTTGTTTGGCATAGAAAACATTGGAAAATAATGAAAATTTCATAGACCCCAAAGCAGTATCTTCACAGAATGTTCTGCATTTTGGCTTGAAAGTCATTTTGACGATTATACAATTATCGAAAGAGTAGGCAATTAATTTTCTGCTGAATGACTAAATGTTTAAACTCTGGAGGGATTATGTTCTTTCATTCACTGGAATTTGAAATATCTGTACATAAAGTGTTGCCTTTCATTGACTGTAGCTTAAGTTGCATTTTTTTAAAAAGCAAAGCGAAGTAGATGCAGTTGGAATTAAGAGTGGCTGGCATAGCATAACTCTGTTGTTGAAACAGGAGTGGATTAGAAAAGTGAGAGATGTACTAAAAAGGAATATTTTGGAATAAATGCCTGTCTTGAACACACTGGTTCTCACTGCCACTATCTGACAATTTACAGTTATTTGTAGAATGGAGAGAGATGGGGATCACATTCAGATAGTTAGAATTATGCTTTAACAAAACAATTCAAAAAGTCACAAACTGATTCAAGTTAAAATGAGCCAGTGATTCATGAGGTGAATTCTGCTCAGTCTGAGGTCTGGTGAGAATGGAGAAAAACAATTTGTAAGAGAATCATCACATGACAATGGGCTGACAAGCCTGTTGTGATCAATTTTTTTTTTCCTCCACAGAATTCAAGTGTCAAAGAAAAATCCTGTTCATTAGATATCTGCCACCTGAAATCCCATGAAACGAGCAGAATAAACTGAGCTATTCATTATGCCTTAATGAACTGTGCAAATGTATGTGGCAGGTCAATATAGGGGGCCTATGGAGAAGATACCCTCAGCCCCCTCATTCTGCACAGCCCAGGCGGCCAGAGCCTAATGAAGACTGAACTTTAATCATCAGGAGGATATGGCTGCCTCATGAGATACACACACACACACAGAGCATGTATAATCACCCCACCCCCTGCTCCTTATGTGTACCACACACACACAGATTCTCTCACCTCACAAGGTTTTCGTTGTCACCCGGTCCTTTGCAGGTTGTACACTCAGTCCTTGTGTCTTCAGCTTTTGGTTTTTTCTGCATTGCAGACTGCCGTTGTCGGCGTTCCCGTGGCAGTGGTTCCTATGGAAACACAGCTGATGAGAATCAAGAGCCTTTCTGTTGGCATTTGTTGGTGGATGGGATGTAAATGGGAGTGATATATTAAACTGGAGAAAGACGGAAACTACACTGGAGAAGTATTTCCTGAATGAATCTCATCAAAGTGACTGTTGTGAATATTCTTCACAGTCAGTAACAACACGGAAATTTCTGGACTTCAGGCAGCTGTGCAGTTTTTAGGTAAAATGTCCAGAAGTCTTATTTTAAAGTCTAATGAGTACATTTCTCTCATATAACACTGTAGTGATTTGTGAAGAAAAACACTAAGTTGTTAGGGGTAGAAATTTATCAAAGAAATTGCAAGTAAGTAAGTAAAGTGGGTGAAAAAAAGCAGATATAAGTGGAGATAATGAGCAGAACTGTTCTGGCTCATGAAGAACCGGAACATGTCAGTAGCATGTCAGGTTGTTTTGTGTAGTGTAATAAAGAAACAAACCTCAATTTTATCTTCTTTGTCTTCACAGATGGGAACCCTCTTCCTCTTCTGTCCTCTTGTTCTCTGTGAAACACAAACATTTCTGATTTAAGCAGCAGTCACAATAATAATGCACTGTACCTTTTAAGTAAAATGTTCATTTTCACTTAGTTCTTGTTATGGCAGCCTCCCCGTGTGTGTGTGTGTGTGTGTGTGTGTGTGTGTGTGTTTGTTTTGCTTCCCTGCAGGGGCGCGACGGTTGTGCTGGTCACACTTGATTCTCATCTACTCATCACAGTCAGATATCTACCCCGGTTCTCCAGCTACAAGCCGCCAGATCGTCACAGTTCTCCACGTGGTAACGTCCGGCCGTACTACTGAGTTAACTCAGAATAGTTACTAGCGTTTTGTAGTTCTTTCCTTGGTGAAAGCATTTATTGTTGTCCTGTGCCTCAGCCTTGCCTGACCAGCGCAGCCGTCTGCCCCAGCCTCCGGATTAAACTCGGTTGCCAGTCTCCCCGGTCTCCCGGCTGGTGTCTGCACTTTCCACGGAACATCGGCCCGGCACCCTGCCCAACCCGGACCTGCTCCCCCCTTGTCATCCGAGCCCGGTTCTCATCCCCTCATCCAACTCAATTAATAAACCTTGGGATCTCTTGACTCCCTAACTCCATCTGTGCCTGTGTCCCGAGTCTGCTGGGGTTCTGCCTAGCTGTTGCCTGAGCATGACAGAACGATCTGGCCATACGGACCCCGCGGACTGCGACGCACTTCGGCAGCACTGCTCAAGCTATCCTCGTGGGGCAGCACGAGAGAGCCTTAGCAGACGTAATGGACATGCTTAAGAATCTGGGAGCATGTGTTAAGCAGCTCAGCGGCCAATTGGAGCTGGTCACCCTGAGTTTGTGAATGAGATGAGGAAGGTCTTTGATCACCCCGTGAGGGGTAGAGAAGCCGCCAACCGACTGTTAACTCTCCGACAAGGTTCTCGCTCGGTAGCTGAATATGCTATCGAGTTTAGAACACTGGCGGCGGAGAGTGGTTGGGAGGAGGTCTCGCTGCAAAGTGTATTCGCTCACGGCTTGTCTGAGAGTCTAAAGGATGAGCTCGCAGTCCGTGATGAGACCTCGTCCCTAGACGCTTTAATTTCCTTAGCTACCAGACTAGATAACCGTTTGAGGGAGAGACGTAGGGAGAGAGCTAGTCGGGTAGCAGCCCCCTCATTCACTCCCCAGTCCCGTCTCAGTCCCGGAAGATGGCCCCCCTCCAGTCCTGCCGTGCCCTGCTCTCCTCCTGACCCCTCTCCTACTACATCTCCAGAGGAGCCCATGCAGTTGGGTCGGGCTCGGCTCACTCCTGAGGAGAGACAGCGCCGATTTCAGGCTGGACTATGCCTGTACCGTGGTAAGCCCGGTCACATCATCTCCCGCTGTCCCGCTCGGCCAAAAGGGCAAGGGGACAAGGGGGGATCTTGATGAGCCAGACTTCAACCCCTAATTCTCCTCCTCGGCCACGCACCCAGCTGGAGACAACCCTTATGTGGGAGGGGTCTTCTCTATCTCTTATGGGCATGGTGGACTCAGGTGCAGATGAAAGTTTCGACTCCTTTTTGGCTGCTCAGAGCAACTTGCCCCTGGAGGAGCTTCCTTCACCTAAGGAGGTTTCTGCCCTGGATGGTAGGCTCCTCTCCCGTGTGACTCACTGCACTCGACCCCTCACCTTGCTGTGTTCAGGCAATCACAGAGAGTATTCAACTATTCCTGATCCAATCACCTCATGTTTCCCTAGTGCTTGGCCAGCCCTGGCTCCGCCAACACAATCCCCAAATACAGTTGTGGCCAAAAGTTTTGAGAATGACACAAATATTTCATTTTCACAATGTCTGCTGCTTCAGTTTTTATAATGGCCATTTGCATATACTCCAGAATGTTATGAGGAGTGATCAGCTCAACTGCAATTAATTGCAAAGTCCCTCTTTGCCTTGAAAATGAACTTTATCCCCAAAAAAACATTTCCACTGCATTTCAGCCCTGCCACAAAAGGACCAGCTAACATCATTTCAATGATTCCTCCGTTAACACAGGTGTGGGTGTTGATGAGGACAAGGCTGGAGATCAATCTGTCATGATTGAGTTAGAATAACAGACTGGACACTTTAAAAGGAGGATGGTGCTTGACATCATTGTTCTTCTTCTGTTAACCATGGTTACCTGCAAGGAAACACGTGAAGTCATCATTGCATTGCACAAAAAGGGCCTAACAGGGAAGTTTATAGCAGCTACTATATATACCATCTATCGGATTATCATGAACTTCAAGGAGAGAGGTTCAATTGTTGCCAAACAGGCTCCAGGGTGCCCAAGAAAGTCCAGCAAGCGCCAGGACCGTCTCCTAAAGTTGTTTCAGCTGCGGGATCGGGCCACCACCAGTGCACCAGAGCTTGCTCAGGAATGGCAGCAGGCAGGTGTGAGTGCATCTGCACGCACAGTGAGGCGAAGACTTTTGGAGGAAGGCCTGGTG
Source organism: Lates japonicus (assembly GCA_033238685.1). Lineage (NCBI taxonomy): Eukaryota > Metazoa > Chordata > Actinopteri > Centropomidae > Lates > Lates japonicus. The sequence goes on along the minus strand of BRZM01000060.1, from coordinate 1,226,427 downwards.
TCAAGAAGGGCAGCAAAGAAGCCACTTCTCTCCAGAAAAAAAACATCAGGAACAGACTGATATTCTGCAAAAGGTACAGGGATTGGACTGCTGAGGACTGGGGTAAAGTCATTTTCTCTGATGAATCCCCTTTCCGATTGTTTGGGGCATCTGGAAAAAAGCTTGTTCGGAGAAGACGAGGTGAGTGCTACCATCAGTCCTGTCTCATGCCAACAGTAAAGCATCCGGAGACCATTCATGTGTGGGGTTGCTTCTCAGTCAAGGGAGTGGGCTCTCTCACAATCTTGCCTAAAAACACAGCCATGAATAAAGAATGGTACCAGAACGTCCTCCGAGAGCAACTTCTCCCAACCATCCAAGAGCAGTTTGGTGATGAACAATGCCTTTTCTAGCATGATGGAGCACCTTGCCATAAAGCAAAAGTAATAACTAAATGGTTCGGGGAACAAAACATAAAGATTTTGGGTCCATGGCCAGGAAACTCCCCAGATCTTAATCCCATTGAGAACTTGTGGTCAATCCTCAAGAGGCGGGTGGACAAACAAAAACCCACAAATTCTGACAAACTCCAAGCATTGATTATGCAAGAATGGACTGCCATCAGTCAGGATTTGGTCCAGAAATTGATTGACAGCATGCCAGGGAGAATTGCAGAGGTCTTGAAAAAGACGGGTCAACACTGCAAATATTGAACTCAGTGTAATTGTCAATAAAAGCTTTAGATACTTGCTTGTAATTATATTTCAGTATACCATAGAAACATCTGACAAAAACACCTAAAAACCCTGAAGCAGCAGACTTTGTGAAAATGTAATATTTGTGTCATTCTCAAAACTTTTGGCCACGACTGTAGACTGGTCTAAGGGCACCATCACCGGCTGGAGTCCCTTTTGCCATTCCAACTGTCTCAGATCTGCTCTGTCTGGCCCTAAGACCTTCTCCCCAGCTCCTCCAGATCCCCCTGACTTGACCAGGGTACCCCCACAGTATCATGATTTAGCAGAGGTTTTCTGCAAGCTACGTGCAATCTCCCTACCCCCTCACCGCCCTTACGACTGTGCTATTGAGCTCCTTCCTGGCGCCCCTCTTCCCTCCAGCCACCTCTATAACATCTCCCGCCCTGAGAAGGAGACTATGGAGAAATACATACGGGAATCTCTCGCTGCTGGCCTCATTCGGCCGTCCTCCTCCCCTGTGGGAGCGGGTTTCTTCTTTGTTAAGAAGAAGGATGGAATGCTTCGCCCTTGTATTGACTACAGAGGACTCAACCATATTACCATTAAGAACAAGTATCCACTCTCCCTCATCGACTCTGCTTTTGCCCCGCTCCATCAGGCCTCCATCTTCACTAAGTTGGATCTGAGAAATGCTTACCACCTGGTCCGCATATGCGAGGGTGACGAGTGGAAGACGGCGTTCAAGACACCTCTGGGTCACTTCGAGTACCTGGTTATGCCTTTTGGCCTCACCAATGCCCCCGCTGTTTTCCAGGTGCTTGTTAATGACGTGCTCAGAGACGTTAAATCAGTATGTCTTTGTTTACCTGGATGACATACTGATTTTTTCTCGCACCCCATCGGAGCATTACGACCACGTCAGGTCTGTTCTCCAGAGACTCTATGAGAATAAACTGTTTGTCAAGGCTGAGAAGTGCCACTTTCACACTCAATCTGTCAGCTTTTTAGGTTCTATTGTGGAGAGGGGCCAGATGCGTCCAGACCCAGCTAAGGTGCAGGCAGTGGTGGAGTGGCCCCGACCAGAGACCCACAAGCAACTCCAGAGGTTTTTGGGTTTTGCCAATTTCTACCGCCGATTTATTCAGGATTACAGCAAGGTAGCGGCACCCTTAACTAGGCTAACCTCTACTTCTCTCCCTTTTTCCTGGTCTCCTGAAGCTGAGTCAGCCTTTTCTAGCCTCAAGTCTAGTTTCACCTCCACACCAGTTCTAGTGCACCCAGACCCATCCAAGCAGTTTGTTGTTGAGGTGGATGCCTCTGAGACGGGGGTCGGGGCAGTTCTCTCACAGCGCTCGGAGGCTGATCAGAAACTTCACCCCTGTGCCTTTTTCTCTCGCCACCTGTCCCCAGCAGAGAGAAATTATGATGTGGGAAACAGGGAGCTCCTGGCTGTGGTTTTGGCTCTGGAGGAGTGGCGACACTGGCTGGAGGGGGCAGAACATCCCTTTGTCGTTTGGACTGACCATAAGAACTTGGCCTATCTTCAAACCGCCCGCAAGCTCAACTCTCGCCAGGCTCGTGGGCCCTTTTCCTCGGCAGATTTAATTTCTCTTTCTTATCGCCCAGGTTCCCGCAATCTAAAGCCTGATGCACTCTCCCGTCAGACCAGTCCAGAGTCCTCCACCAGCCCACCGGAAACAATACTGCCGCCGTCCTGCATAGTATCAGCTGCCCACTGGGAGGTGGAGACGCTGGTGAGAGAGGCTCAGCAGTCTCAGCCAGGCCCACGTAACATACCTCCAAATCTTCTGTTTGTGCCTGAGTCTGTTAGGTCTCATGTTCTCCAGTGGGAACACTCATCCAAGCTGGCCTGTCACCCTGGCGCTAAGCGTAACATCAAGTTTATCCGGCAGAGGTTCTGGTGGCCTACTCTTACTAGACTTTGTGGCAGCCTGTTCCATCTGTGCCCGGAGTAAGGCATCCCACCAGCTCCCTGCTGGGCTCCTACATCCCCTGCCCATCCCGAGCCGTCCCTGGTCCCACATAGCCTTGGACTTTGTCACTGGCCTGCCCCCTTCTGCAGGTAATACCGTTATACTCACCATTGCCGATCGCTTCTCCAAGAGTGTCCACTTTGTCCCTCTTGTTAAGCTCCCCACAGCCCAGGAGACCGCAGATCTTCTCACACTTCATGTGTTCAGGATCCACGGTTTGCCCCAGGACATAGTCTCTGATCAAGGGCCCCAGTTCACCTCTCAAGTCTGGAGAGCTTTCTGCAAGGCTCTGGGGGCATCCGTCAGTCTGAGTTCTGGGTATCATCCACAGACCAATGACCAAACAGGGTGGGCAAATCAAGACCTCGAGGCAGCCCTTCAGTGTGTCACAGCCCGGCACCCTGCGTCTTAGAGTACTCACCTCCCTTGGATTGAATATGCCCACAACTCCCTCACAAGCTCCACTACAGGTATGACCCCCTTCATGGTGATGCTGGGTTTCCAACCCCCTTTGTTCCCTTCCCAGGAGGAGGAAGTTGCTGTTCCCTCTGTTCATGCCCATCTGTGCCGGTGCCGCAGAGTGTGGAGGGAGGCCTGAACAGCGCTGCTGCGTACCGCTGCCCGAAACCGCTGGTTGGCTGACCGCCGACGCTCACCGGTGCCTGAATATGTTCCTGGTCAACGTGTTTAGTTGTCATCCAGAGACCTGCCCCTTCAAGTGGAGTCCCGTAAGCTAGCCCCCCGCTATATTGGTCCCTATGAAATTGAATCTATTATCAACCCATCCACAGTTAAGCTGCTGTTATGGCAGCCTCCCCGTGTGTGTTCGCAGAATGGTGGTGGGGACATGGAACGTCACTTCTCTGGCAGAGAAGGAACCTGAGCTGGTGCGGGAGGTGGAGTGTTACCAACTAGATATACTTAGGCTCATCTCCATGTATAGCACAGTTTCTGGAACCAAACTCCTGGCAAAGGGTAGGACTCTCTAGCTGGAGTAAGGTGCACCAGGTAGGTGTGTGGATACTTATACAAGCTCTAACACAGCTGGGGAACGAGGGGGTCTCCTCTATGTGACAATGAGTCACTGAGGGAAAGGCAATGGCTGCTGTTGTGTGTGCTTTTGCACTGAACAGCAGCTCAGGCCTTCCTGGGTACCTGGTACCAGAAAACATTAGGCCAAAGACCGATGATTTGTGGTCACATCTTCAGATCTGCGGCTGTATGTGTTGGACTCTTGGGTGAAGAGAAGGACAGAGATGTCAACTGATAAGCACCTGGTGGCAGTTGACTTCTGTGGTCAGAAGATCTGTGCCTGTCAAGGTGGCAACTTCAGAACCTGCTGGTGGATACGAGTGGTGAGGGAAACCATTAGACTCAAGAAGAAGGCCTTTTGGGCCTGGAAGTCTGGCTGAAGCAGCAGACAGGTACTGGGAGGCCAGAGGTGCTGCAGCTTTGGCAGTCTTTGAGGCTAAAACTTAGGTACGGGAGGAGTTCAGGGAAGCTACAGATGGCCTGTTGAAGCTATAGTTCTGGCAAACCGTTTGATGAGTCAGGAAGGGTAAGCAGGGCTTGGGGCTCTCCCTGGCAGACCTGGGTGGATTGTGTTGTGGCTCTTTGCAGATGATGTGGTTATGCTGACCTTCAATGTACTGGGGTGTTTTGCAGCCGAGTGTGAAGCAGTTGGTTTCAGAGTCAGCACCTTGAAGTCCGAGGGCATGAAAACAGTAGATTGTTTCCTCTGACTGGTGGTGAGTTGTTGCCCCAAGTGAAGATGTTCAAGTATCTAAATGTCTTGTTTTTTTAATGAGTGAGGGTAGGATGGAGTAACAGATTGAAAGATTAAAGCTATTTAAAAGTTCATAGTGGGGGAGGGGTAAACGGACATGCATCAGTAGTGCATTAGGGTGAAAGTAAGGTCACTAAAAATTATGGCCTGAGCCCCCCTCCGATCCTGCATTTCCATTATTCAGTGATAAGAAGCAGAAGAACCTTTCTCCCAAAGCAGACTGTCCAATAGCAGACTGAGGAGTATATAACCAAGTCAAAGGTCAAATGGCGAGTTCAGAGGATCAACTCCAATGGACAAAACCATATTGATCATAGGAATAAACACTCAAAATCTCCAGAATTTCATTCCAATCCTTCAAAAAAACTTCATCTCTACATTGGACATTTGACTTACTGCTATCAAGAAAAGTAACATGAAAAGAACTGTGCTGACTGGACTCTTAGAAAAACTTGGACCCAAGCTAGTGTTCTCCTCACTGTATCTTCCCCTGCAAGGCATTAACCAGATTATTTGTTGTAAATCACACCACATTCCTATCAGCTAAAGAGCCAGCATCTCCCTTATTTCTTCTAATGTCTGAAATCATATGAAACCATTGGCCAACCATTCTGTAACCCAAATCATCTTGTTGAGCAAATCTTTTCAGGTTATCTGGTGAAACTCTGGGATCTAAATGACATTCTAGGACTGAAATGTTTGATTACAAAATTAATTCAATATCTTGTCATGGAAACATACTGCCATCTAGTGACCATGTCTAAATCTCAATCACACAATGAGACGTAATGTTTTTCACTATTAATTGAATCAAATGTTTATTCTTTATGTCCTGTACTGCCACTCATTTATCAATAGTGCTCGAAACAATTTACTCTTTTGTCTGCTCAATTAATCAGCTTTATTATGTTTTAGATTTGTGAGCAATGTGCTGCATGATCCATGTTTGTTTTCATTCATAATTTCTTTCTTGCCAGTAATAGCACCATCAAGTTCCATATCTTGTCTTGCATATTAGTCTAATGAGAAAATGATTTCGACCGAGTCAAAAAAAAAAGGCTAAGGTACCGCATCTTCAAATGTGATATCATTCCCCAGGGATAAAACTGTCACACACCTGAACTTCTGGGCCTTTAGTTGTGTTTTGCTGAGAGCATATGAAGCCATTTGCCATGCACTTTATATCAATAGACTTATTGTTGCGTCTTTGCTCTCTCTGTCACCATATGCTGTTCCAAGTAACTTTTTCTTATTTACAGACTGTACGTCTCATTAATAGACATCTCAGGTTTCAGTATAAATATAATCAATATAATCATACCATTCATAGCCTAAACCTATTTGCTTCCACCATATCACTCAAATTACCAGTGGTTAGTTAATCATGTCAGTTTGACAATCTTTACATTTTTATTTTATCATTTGTTCACTGTTAGTGGGTTGCAGTTAAATAAACCATGTATATTTTTAGACTCAGTTGTTGTGTGTGTGTTCTGCTGAGAGGGTCTGAATGGAAACCTTTAAAGGCCCTGAAAACCTGTTAAAGCAATCAGTCGCTTAACTAGACATACACACAACGTTCTGCCAAAACCTCAACAATTCTGATTATAATATGTAAGAAATTTCTGTAATTTCTGTAACCTTGTGCTGAAAATGGAACAAAAATTTGAGTGTCCACCTGGCTCAGATGTCATTTTTTGGCCTCTGCCGATTGGGGCTGGAGCTGATAAATACTTGTGACTACTGCAGAGTTATTTGATAGTAACCTTTCCCTATAAAGACAAAAGCCAGATGTTGGTGAGTGTTAATGGTTGGATTTTTTTGGGCCACTAAAGATGTGGTTTAGATTGTGAGGGAGCTGAGCTGATCGATTCAGTGCCTCTCTGTGTTGTTACTCCTAATCTCTTAATTTCAACACATGAATGCAGCCAGACAGCATTACAAGCAAACCACTTACACAGCTGGTCACTGTGGCACTAAATATGACTTCTGACCATACCAGACCATCAATCACATTCTTTCTGTGCAGGCTAAACAGCACTGGAAAAGAGGGTGTGCTTTTCCCTCCCAGGAGACTGAACAGAGCATGAATGGAAATAAAAATCAAACATCTCCTTCTTGCTGCTAGCAAGCCAGTGTTGGAGCTGCTAAAGAGGGTTTAAAAGGGGTGGAAAAATCGACAACATATTTAAACAGATTGTGAAAACAATTCCATCTGTCGCCTTTGGCTCACCACCACTTGCCAGATGGAGCACTTATCATTAAGAATGCTAACTGCAAGAATGCTGCCAGTTGGCTCCTTCAGAACGTCACCATTTCTCCTGCGAATGCAGCACCAAATAAAAGGCCTGACATTATTTAATAATTTCTGCATTAAGGTAGTGTGTGTTATAGTAATCTATAAGGCGAGGGAGAGCAGAGAGCAGTTCAGTAGCTGGCTCAGCTGAAAGATGCTCAGCCACACTGCACAGCTAATCTCAGGCTCTGCTCAGGTGAGGAAATTAAAACTGCAGGCAGTTTATAAGTACGAGGCAAAATCAATCTTTTAATTAAGTACATCAGTGCATCTTTAACAAGCATGAATCATTTCACACAAGATTAGAGAAATTAACAGAGCATAGGAAGTGGTAGTAACTAGATATATTAACTTAATTCTCATAATTTCCAAATGATTAATGTCATATGTTCATATGGAGGTTTTGATGATAGCCCTGTGGGCTACAGCAGCAGTAAATCATGTCCCATTAAGAGAAGTATTTTATTGCCACCTTCAGTTAGCCTCTTGAACTCTAAATTGAGTCTTAAATTTCCCCTATTGTTCTTCAATGTTAGAAAATAGTGATATTGGATCAAATTAATAAAAGTCTTCAAGAGCATTCACACTTATATCTTTCATGTACTTTTTTAGTCACTACATGTCTTAGCTAGGTATGACACACAGTGCATTTAGAAAGTATTCAGACCCCTTCACTTTTCACATTTTATATTGCAGCCTTCTTTAAAAATGATTTAAAATCAGAGAGCGCTCCTTATTTTGACATGATTTTAAAACCTAATTTTATATATTTGGCAATTTTTTTAACCAATAAAATTTAGCTGAGTGGTTAATAGCACTTTTCTCTGTAGTGTGACTAACTCTGAAAGCATTACTATTACCACTTTACACAGACTTTTAAATATTTTAGCTGGAATATAATAAAATATGAAGACGTCTCAATACTTTCTGAATGCACTGTACATTCTTATTTTCAAAGTTACTCAGAAATTACATTATTTGGTGTATCAGAGGCTCTAGAGGGTTTGGGTTTTCTGATCATATTAAACAGCACAAATCTGTAAATGTATCAACAGGAAACTGTCAGTGTGTCAATAAGAACCATGTAGATTTGGGGATTATGAAGCAAGATCTGGTTATAAGTGGATGTTTAGCGGTGACAGACATGAACTCCATGGCCAGAGATACTGTTATAATCAGGAAGCATAAATTCTGCTGGTTCCAGCAATAGTGTATGGTCTATTGGTCATTGAGTGTTATGGCAATTCATTAGACACAAATTGCATCAATTGGGCTCAAAGAGTTAAACAAAGTGAAAGACCAATAAGCGCAATTGGTTGCAGAGTGTAAAAACATTCAAAGTGGTAAAATAGTCTTTTAATTATTCATGGATAAACAAATTATGCTATGAAATAGTAATTAGTCTAAAAATTAGCTGGAAAATCAATCTAAAGCACCACAAAATCCTGCTGCAACCAACCATTGTTGAAATGACTTGTCCTGTTACTTGAATAGGTTTTAAAAAATGATTCAATAAAGTGGCAGCTTTATCTGTCCTATCAAATTTTCATCTAAACAATGCTGACTGGATTTAGTTATGGCACATGTATCTTTGATAGTAAGACACAAGTCCCTGTCTGCACACAAGGTCAATGTCTGTACACAACCTTCAAGTGTGTAAACATGTTTTTTCTACTATTCTAACCTGTGACTTTAGTTATTTTGACACCATATATCATTATTAGAGACATGGTTTTCCTTAATTTTCAGAATGATCTACTTTTGCTTGAACAAACAGCCTTCACTTAATTAGTGCATTGATTAATTTGTGCATGAGGAGCATCAGGGAGGGGAGACAAAACCTGCTGACACTGAGAAATGGTTACTTTTAAAACTGATCCATGATAGAGTTTGAAAAACACAGGTTGTGTTTTACATCTCCCACACTGAAGCACAAATGTGTTAATGAACTGTCCTTGCATGAAGCTCAGTCTGGCTATCTTTAGCAGGGCTGTGTAAAATCTGACAGTGCGTGCTATGGAGCATTAATTTTACAACAGCAACATTACGGACATGCTGAATAAAATTCAGCTCACAGGTTGACTTTAAAGGTTTTACTCCAATAGGCAGTACTATTGGCCATGAATAACAGCCATGAGACCCTCAGCTTCATCAAGGTGGCACTGGGCCATGTTAGCCCTTTTGGCCAAATATGTGTATGTGGGTACAAGTGTGTGTGCGCACACACATACACACCCCTTGACATACTAACTCCCTGACACACACAGACACACACAGACACACACACACACTGCAGCCTTGGAGGCCAGCAGGAGGTCGATTAGCCAGTCCTGATAAATTGAAACATGGCTTTAGAGAAGTGCCAGCGCTTGGGTGCCCTGGTAAAAGCATTAAAAATGCAAAGCAGGGCCCTTTTAGTGCCTGCCATTGCACGCCTTGCATTTGAAGATAAATGCTGCAATGAAGTGCCTCGCCTGAGTGGCTGTGGCTCCAAAAAAAAAAGAGAAAAAAGAGAGCAAGAAAGAAAGAAAGAAACAGAAAGAAAAAAAACAGAAAGCTGCTTAATCCCTAAGAGCTCTAGGAGAGTCCTCAGCACATGTCTGGACCTAAGGTTTCCACACCTGAACAAAAAAACACATTAACCCAGACTGCCACTGTGCTCTGACACTATGCTATTTCCCCTCTAAGACAGATAGAGTGCAGAGTGTGGGAAGTGCCTGGGACACTCCTTTTCTTTGTTAATTTCTCTATTTGTAACTGAGACTGTAGACAGAGGGGCAGCTTCAGTGGCATTGGCTCTGCTGTGAGTATCCAGTCACAAGAGGAAAGTTCCATCAAGTCCCAGGTGAGTGGCAGTGGGTCACACAGTGACAGTGGAAAAACAAAAGAGAGGTGAAAGACACCCCCATCTCCCCTCCTCACCACCAGGCTGTCAGATATCAATCCAGAGGGTTTCTTGAGGGAGCAAGGAGGCAACACAGTATCATAAGATCAGAGCATGGCCGGCACAGATAAGTAGGATCCAGTGAGGGGTGGAGAGAGACCTCTGTTCCCTCTCACAGCTGACACAAAATGTTACACCACAAGCTGACACAGTACACATGCTGTCACTCTTTTATGGACAATGGAAAAAGTCAGAGGAAACCGCCAGAGGATTTATGGCAACACTGACACGATTGTAGCGTAGATTATTTAAAATTGCATGAATATCTACCTCTGTCCCTGGTGCTGAACAACTGAACATGAATTTATTGTGTTACTGAAATAATATTATTTCTCTTGTGTTTATTAGTTGGCATATCATCATTCTATATTAAGTCTTTTTTTTTTTCCTTTTACCCAATCCTGTAGACATTCTGAGAAAGTAAAGACAGATCAAAAATCATTAAAAGCCTATTTTATTTTATGCTGAACTGACTTGGTAGAATGCCAACCAAACTCAGCATAAGAACAATATACATTTATAATTTTAAACTATCTTAATGATCTCCTCTGGGTTAAAGCCTTACCCATCACTCCAGAAGTGCATTAGGAAAGGATCTTTCAATGGCCAGTATAAACAATGTCTACAGAAAGCAAATCCTGTTTGAGTGTCATATGGGCACCTGACTGTTGTTTAAGACAGACTTGAGGAATTGTGAACCTATCCTTTAACTTCCTCTTGTATTAGGACTGGCTTTTAACTGAACTAGATTTGTTTTAATCATTTCAATTCAAATGAAGTGTTGTATCACTTCAAAGGAGAACATTTTTTTTTCATTTGAGGTGAAATATTTTCTTGATTTTGAGTGGATGCATCCTGTCTCCATTCCACCAAAGAATCCACATCTACTGACGTTTATCCACTGAATTTTGTATGCAGGCACACTGCCTTCTATAACAAACCCTTTTGTCACAAATGTTGATTTTGTACTCAGGGGAACACATGATCACCTTGTGCAACTTTGCGATAACCTCAAGAAGAGCATGAGAGTAATGACAAGTCAAGTTAATTATTCACAATCAATACAGATCAATCAAGTAGCCAACACTGTCATCGGTTACACTCTAATCATAGTGGAGATGAGATGGGCATATAACAGTTTTCAGTCTTTTTAGTTGTATAAAGAACAGGTTTTGTTTAACAAATAAATTTCTACTGATCACATTTTATATTTCCAGTGTGTAAATACACACCGTGCCTCTCACTTGATGTTTCTTGGGCTCTGGCGACATCTCCTGTGGGATGAATTTGATTGGTCCTTTGATCTGCCTCCTGGACCTCTTGGTGCCATCAGGTAGTGTCTCCATGGCAATATCAGCCTCATCGCTGCTGGCCTGGTCACACTCGGAGCATTGCCTGGGGAGAAGGAAGAGAGCTCCTCTCACTGAACTGTACTGATTAATTTTATTTTCACAGGCCCAAATATTTAGTCTTTACTGCAAAAAAATCCAATAATGCCAACTGTCCTAACAAGAGAAAAGAGTAATCTATGATATTTATTGGCAATATTTTTGAATTTTGGAAAGAGCCATGCTAGCTGTTTTCCTCTTCTTCTGGTCTGTGTGCTAAGCTAGGCTAACAACATCTTGACTCCAGCTCTGTACTGAACACACAGACCTGAAAGTACTGCCAATCTTCTCATCACAATTTCAGAGAGAAAGAAAACAGACCTTTTTCCCAAAATGGTTAAAAATACTTTAACTCGAGAAGTTTTTTATGCCCATTAAAGGGGTATGGAAAGCCAAAATCTGACTCAATTCTTCCATCAGTCCTCATCAGTGATTATATAACATAAACAGATGCAGTAGAAAATATACAGAGGGACACACAGTAAAATCAATACTTGTGAAATGTAATGCAAACCAACACAACAGCCCTGTAATAACTACAATCTTCATGAAGCTCACGATGCCAATATTTGTTGATGCCAGAGAGATGTTGATGATTTTTAGCAAAGCTAGCCACTAGTGGTGGGGGGAAAAACAAATTCTTAGATGCACTGGGATGCAGGCGTGCACAATTCTGAATCGATTCACAAATGTCAAAAATCAATTTTCTAAGCGTTAATTGATAATGGAACACTAGCACGGGGGTCACTGTGACATACACTGATGTACAGAATGTGCGTGTAGGCTACAGCTTCTATTTGGAGTTAACACTCTTGCTACACATTTGAGTAGAAATACGCCTATGCTTTCTCCGTCAGTACGCCTTAACTGTCTCAATTAATGCAATGATAAATATTTACTGTTGTTGAAAATTCATCTTCCAGTAAAGGGGTCTGACAACACCAATGATTTACCAAGCTTTCGCTCTATATTGAGATATTTTTCTGACACAGCGATCTCAACACTCTACAATGAGACCAAAATCGAAGTCATGGAATCACTGGAGAAAGCATTATTAAGGCTATTTACATTATTATGGATTGGATCATTACAAGTACTTTGCTTTCAAAGTTCCAAGTAGTCACACAATGAAAAAAAGAAATCTGAATGGAAAAAAAAGATGTATCGATAATTGTAGCAAACTGAATCGCAATCAAATTGAATCATGAGGTGCCTAGAGATTCCCACCTCTAGCCACATTGTTCTAAGAATAGCAATGTCAGTCCACTACCTAAGGTTAAGACAGAAATATCTTGACAAATATTGAGTGGACTGCCATGAAATTGGATACATGCATTCATATCCAAGATGGTGCTGTGGGTGGTAGCCTCAGTGCAGTGCTCTCTTTCTCAAATTACTTTCACTAGAGAAAAAATGTTTAACATCAGGAGATGCAGATGGAGGGAGCATGTCAGTGCACTAGTGAAGCTCTGACAGCAGGGATTTTGAACTGTGCTATCACTGACTCTGTTAGCCGATTTTCTTTGCGGCACTCTGATTATTGTTTCATTCATCTTATTATAACCTAAAGGCAAAAAAGCTAAAATCTGCAAAGCCTGTGGTCAAAACAGTGAAGAAATGGACCAGCAAGGCAAAGCAGAAGCTGCAGATTGATGTGACAGCACCATATGGAGTGTCTTTGAAGCTGCAACTGGCAGTCTGGATAAACTGACTCACTGTGACATTTTAGATCAGCTTTTGTTCAGACAGGTGTGCCAACCAAGACCTTCTACACACACAACAATAACAAGCCATTATTCACGGTCCGACTTACACAACTTTGTCAGGCCAAGGAAGACGCCTGCAGAAGTGAGGACAAGGCCCTACACAAGCAGACTAGACACTCGCTGAAAAAAGACATTAACACGTTAACAAAGCAACACAGAAAAGCCAATGATTGTACATCACTGTGTAAAGCCATGCAAGACATCAAACTGCAGGATGCCATCCCCTCAAATGAGGCAAACAATGACCTGGCTGATGACCTAAATGTCTTGTACTTGACAAGTTCACACCCCTCACCCACCAAGCCCACCAAGCCCAACAAGCCCAACAAAGCCCATGCTGACCAACTGGCTCCAACCTTTACACAGGTCTTCAACAGATCCCTGGAACTGTGTGAAGTTCCGTCCAGCTACAAATGCTCCGCCATTGTCCTGGTCCCTAAGAAGTCCCTCCATCACAGGACTGAATGACTACAGCCCTGTCACTCTGAAATCTGTGAAATGTCAGAGTCATTTGAATGACTGGTGTTGTCCCACTGGAAAAACATCACAGTACACCTATAGGACCCTCTGCAATGGATGATGCAGTCGACATGTCAATAGGCTACATCCTGCAACACTTTGACTGCCCAGTTCTGTTTGTGAACTTAGCTCAGCATTCAAAACCATAATTGCAGAAATCCTCTCCTCCTAACTCCCCCACCTCACTGTATCCCCAGCCATCTGGCAGGAAACACTTAGGGTATACAAAAAGTCAGTACTGGTGCACCCCAGGAATGTGTTCTCTCTCTACTGTACCTCTAACAACCCACCTGTTTAAACCCTTGAAGTTTGCAGATGACACTACAGTCATCAGATCCATCCAAGATGGCAACAAGTCTGCATATCGAGATGACACCCCTCAGCTCAGCTCCCTCTCACAATATCCATCAGCCCTTGTCACCCGTGGAGACATTTCTGGGAACTACCATTTCCCAAGGCCTCAAGTGGGAGACCAATATAATCTCCATCCTCAAAAAGGCCCAGCAGAGGGTGCACTTTCTGTGACATCTGAGGGATTATGGTCTGCCACAGGAGCTGTTGAGCCAGCTCTACACCACAGTCACTGAATCCATCTTTTGCACATTGTTATATCCAAAGCTGCTCTCTGTGCTGTGTCTTCCAGGATAAGCAACATTGCTATCAGCCAATGTATTCTGTTTCTTTTGTCATCTTTTGTTTACTTTGTTAGCAATAAATGTTGCTTTGCAAATCATATGCTGTATGTTACTTCCTTTCATTGTGGTCTCAATAGGAGCAGCCACAAAACAGGATAGAGTACAGACTGCAGCAAAGAGTAACGGCAGAAAAATCATTGATGCTCCCCTGCTCACCCTCCAGGACTTGCGTACTCTGCAAGAACCAGGAAAGGGAAAATCATTACAGATTCCTCACACACCAGATACTACCTTTTTCAGCACCTCCCTTCCCACAGACACTACAGAACCCTACATACCAAAACTACCAGATGCAAGAACAGTTACTTTCCTTGTGCCATCACCCTGATAAATACAGTGCAGTACTATGTAAAAGAATATTTTTTTCAGGGATCACTTACATTCAAAGAAGTTTAGTTGTTCTTTTTCCCGTGCTCTCCCTAGTTCCCTAGTTAGTTAGGGAGTGCGCCAGCTGGACTGTTTAGGGAGTGCGCCAGCTGGACTATGTAATCTGTCCTTCCATTGGCCATTTTTTTTGCTTTTTTTATTTCTAAGGTAATTGTAGGAGGAGACATGTTTCTCCGGTCCAGGTGAGCAATTCAGATCCTTCACCATTTAGCTGAGGTTCACTGGAGTCTTGCTTTCAAAAGTAACTTGAATACAGCAAGCCCCAGAAAATATTCCAACTTTAGTAAAAGTTAAGCAGGTATCAGGGGGCTTGTTTTAAATTGTTGTCCATGCACTCAGAGGTTTGTTTGTTGTGCTCAACAGTGGCCGATTTGATAAATTAGGTGAGTTATTGTAAGTGCTCTTTTTATCAGGTACAATTGTAGTAAAGCGTCCATGATCTATATGATATTGAGGTCCACTGATGTTGAGCCGTCTAGTTTTGTTGTGGTTAGAAATATTAGATTGGTTCCTCCCTTTGTATGAAATAAAGTTCCCTTGCAAAGAGGTTGTGTTTTAGTCTGGATGGGCAGAAACGGAGACTTTCGCAAATGATGACGCATTACATGACACCAATATTTGCTTCTTGATTGGGTCTTATCAGTCATGACATATTCTACCTTGATTCCTCACACTCCTACCACATGATCCATTTTGGCCTTGACCACCAGTGGTAAATGCAGTATGGAAACACTGACCTTGGTGTCTTTGTTGCCAGTGTACATGAATGGTCATATGATTTGCATTTTCGGGCGTGTTAGTATGGACAGAGATTATTTCTGATGTGGAGCTAAAGAGTTCATCTGGATGGAGATCCTTTTTGTTTTAAAGTGAAAACATATTAGTGTGGACGTTGCCTGAGAGAAGATGAGCGTCATCATTGTTATTTAGTGCTAATGGTGGATACGTATCCACTTATCATACGGAGTATTTCAGCCTCTATTCCTGGAATTGTTTCACCATTTGAACAAGCCTATACACAAACATTATCCAAAGTCCTTGTCAATACACAACCCTATCAGATAATACTGATATTTACCACATTAAGTCAAATTTAGACCTGGGCAAGGTTACTGTCTTACAATCAGTTTACAAAAGCAACCAGCCCTGCCTCCTCTGTTTGTTTTACATTAGACCACAGTAGCCTGTAGTCTCTGTGGCTGCGCAATCCTGTAATCAATTATGACTCCACACACTTTTATTATTCAAATAGTTTCTAATTTTAACCAAATAAAGCAAAAGAGCTTCATGCTCATTTTATTCTGAATTTAAATGAATTACTCCACTCACAGACAGACCATGGTACACACTCACAAACACATCCTGAAATGTAACACCAGATGCATCTCTTAATTTCTTCAATTTGCAAGAGACAGAGAAAAGGCTTATTCCTTTTCATCACCAAATCTCCTCTCTAGATAAGGAATTGCAGTAGTTGAGACTGGAGTCTGTGACATTTCCACCATCTCAGCATCTGTCATCTGATAATCCTGCTGCAACCGACTGGCCTCAAATGTCAGGAATGAAATAAATAAACAAACCCTGGGTCCTAACGTATTACTACTCATATCTGACAGAGAATGAATATCAACAGCAATTTCTGTTGATACTCACGGAATGAAAATGTTTTATGATGTTAGTATTAACTAGAAGTGTCAAAAGTATACATTTTTATTTCAATATCAATGCTGATTATGCAACCATTATGCAATATATTTCATACCAATATGGCCCCACAGTATCCCAAACCCTATCTGTGCCTCACTGTAACCTCAGCAGGACCATTTGTTTGGTGAAGGTTGTTGGCAACTATAGATATAGAATTGCAAAGTGGGAGGAGCTATTTTAGGCACTCTTGGTTCCAGAAATAAAATCCCATCTATTTCTCGCAGACAGTGTTGTGTGATTCACAGATGGAGTATTTCTACTGACTGGATCAGTATGAAACTCTCTTGGTTAAGTGTTTTCTTTCATAAAAAGTTAAACTTTCATAAAAAGTTAAAGATACAAATATGTAGACAGAAAAAGGTTGAGGTAGATGTCAATTATGACTCCGAAGGTCCATGTCAGCAAGACACAAACAATCACAGAGCATACAGTGCACCATGAACAATGCACTGCTAACAATTACAGCGTTGCAAAGACTGCACTTAAATTAACTCATTTTAGACTGTGGGCCAGTTTTGATTTCAGCAGCTATGACACAGTGTATTGTTCTGAACTGCAACAGCGAAGCATTTTGAATTCAATACCACCCTAATTCATGCCTCTGGCTAGCTTCCTCTCCATAGCATTTGCAGCCAAGATTCATGGGTATTGGAGTATTTAGACCCACATGCAAGCTTATAGAAAAAAAACAACAAAAAATAGATTTCTTAGAAACAAAGAAATAATTAGAACCTGTGGCCATAACTATATACTGTATATTGTTACATTATCCACAAGACTCCTGTGTTTTTATGTTAAGAAACATTAAAAGAGAAAATTTTAAATGGGAATGTAAATATTTGAAAACAAAGACATTTATCTTGTGCCTTACAATAAGCACCATAACATAAAATTAAATTCTCTTAATACAAGAATGGATAAATAGATTGTTAACTTCTGTACACAATATTTTCCCATATGTCTCCATTTCCTCACATCCCATTTGTTTTTAAATGTCTCTCACCAGTAGCTGTTCTTGGTCTTCTTGGGCATACGTGTTAGTGGTGGCTCCAGGCAGCCCAGGTGGTAGTAGAGCTTGCAGGTGTCACACAACACAAGCAGATGTTGGTCCTGGTTCTTCTTACAGATACCACAGCTGCACAAAACACATCAGGTAAAATTATGTGTGAGAAAATATGGTTTACTGACATCATTAGTTATTATTTTGGAACTCTAGCAGGAAGTACATATGGAAAAAAACTGCTTGTTACACAGTGGTGAGATGCATCATTTAGTCTAAAAAAGTGCATCTGTGAAAGTGATGCACAGATGAACTTGTTTTGTGGAGATTATATCAAATGGCATTTCATGATATTTAACACCAAGCAAAAAACATATCAAACAAGTGCACCCTCTGGTTTCACTATCATTACTTTATTATTTAATTATCTTATTTAATCCTGTCTTTGCCCTCGCACTGTCTAGACACAGTATGTTCACCTGTAGAGGATCGCTGGCAGGCTAGATGACTTCCCTGGGGTTCCTCCCTCCTTCTTGCTGGGCTTCCTCTCTTTTGGGGCTTTCAGAATAGCTGGAGTGTTAAGTTTCTACCAAAACAAGAAAAAAACAGTATCATTAATATTTTCAGGCATGAACAGCAGCTTGTCTTTCAAGAAACACTGGCATTGGTAGTGTGGATAGCATGGTGACTGGATTATTCTAAAGAAGTTTTCATAGGAACTTGTTTTCCTTTATAGAAATTATAAATTGTCCATAGAAGAGCCTGTAGAGTGACGAGGACAGTGGTTCTGGAAGGCAAAGTTGTGGCCTGTTGTTGTAGCCTTACAACCAGACTGAGTTCACTGTTCAATTTTAAACGTGCCACTCTGTAGTTTGGTAACATTGTGTGCACCACACTGACCATGGACCAGAAAAAGCAAAGGGGTTTGTCTAAGGAGCACAGAAAGAACATTGTAGATAACCATCTTAAAGGTAAAGGCTATAGGACCATCTCCAAGAAGCTTGATGCTTCTGTGACTACAGTTGCAAACATTATTAAAAAGTATAAGGTCCATGGGGCTGTAGTCAGCCTGCCAGGACGTGGCTGCAAGAAGAAATGCAACCCCAGGTTGATCAGAAGGATAGTGCGGATGGTAGACAAAGAGCCAAGGAAAACATCCAAAGTCATTCAAGCTGAGCTCCAAGGTCAAGGTTTGTCACTATCTGATCACCATCCGTCGCCTTTTAGACAACAATGGGCTCCATGGAAGGACACCCAGGAGAACTCCATTATTGTAAGAACAACATAAAAAAGCCAGACTGGAATTTACTAAAATGCACGTTGACAAGCTACAAAGTTTCTGGGAGAATGTCCTTTGGACTGATGAAACAAAAGTGGTGCTTTTTGGCAAGTCACATCAGCTTTATCGCAGACAGAAAAATTTAAGTTAAAAGAAAAGACCACCACACTTATTGTGAAACATGGAGGGGTCTCGGTCATGTTTTGGGGCTGCTTTGCTGTGTCTGTGTGCCTTGAATCTGTGCAGGGCACAATGAAGGCTCAAGACTATCAAGGCACTCTGGAGAGAAACATACTGCCCACTGTCAGAAAGCTTAGCCTCAGTCGCAGGTCATTGGTCCTCCAACAGGATAATGACCCAAAACACACAGCTAAAAGCACTCAAGAATGGCTAGAAAAAACATCTGACTCTTCATAAATGGGTACCATCTTGCAATGTCTGATTTGTGTTAAACATGGAATGAACAATGATTTATGCCATTAACTTTTTTGCCAGTTTCAAATTATTTCAGAGATAGTTGTGGGTTCTTCTTTTTCTGTGTGTTTCTTCCCTCAAGCACATTAGTGCCCAGGCTCTGCTTCTCTCTCTCTTCTACTGTCTCTTACTGCAGGGTTCTGCCTCCGGAGCTGTAGAGTGTCCTGCTGCTCCCATGATCCAGCTCAACTGATGGTGCGACAATAATTAAACATTTATTAGTGTTATTGATAGTGTTAGTGCTACTAATGTTTCACTGTTTTGTCATTTTTTCCTTTAGCTATAATTATTGTTATTATTATTATTATTATTACTACTACTATTTACATTTTGTCTTAGTCTGTGTATCTGCAGTGTTGTCTTTCTCTTACCCCACCCCCCCACCCCCCTCTCTCTGTCTAAACCCAACCGGTCGAGGCAGATGGCCGCCCACCCTGAGTCCAGTTCTGCTCGAGGTTTCTGCCTCTTAAAAGGAAGTTTTTCCTTGCCACAGTCGCCTAGTGCTGCTCATATGTACAGTGCCTCGAGATAACTTGTGTTGTGAACTGGCGCTATATAAATAAAATTTGACTTGACTTGACTTGACATGGAGGGGTACCAACAAATTTGGACAAAGCTACTTAATATGTTTTTCAGGGTGATCATAGACAGTGACTTAAGGAAGTATTCTGATCTCTTCACTTTTTGCCCAAATTTACTGTATAGATGATTTACTTTTAAATGGTTAAAATCAATCTACCCTCAATAACCCATAATGACAAAGTGAAAGTATGTTTTTAGAAATGTTTATTTTTGAAAAAATCTAGCACTGAAATCTCTCATTGGTACTCCAAACTGGGGTCACACGCATTCTGTTTACTTTAAGTAACCCTTTAAATTTGATGTTACTGATATAATAAAGCATTATTCTTTGAACTGCATGGTCAAATGTTTGAAACTGACTTCGATTAATAGTCTTTATAATTCACAAACTACTGCTATTGTTTTTCCATGATTTAAAGTAAAAAGCAAGAAGCAGTGATTGTTCAGCAAGTGGTTTGCTCATCCAGCCAGGTTTAGGAAGAGGTCATATCTCTGTAAGAACAAACTTCATCCAGTCTTACTACACTACTTACACTCCAGAAAGAAAGATGAAATTGTAGGCTGGTGTTACTAAGGTCAGAGTGAGGGGTTACTGATTTTATCTGGGCTATCCCTGTCACTGTCACTAAGACATTAGACTTAGAGCTCTCTACCCCTTGGAGAGAAAGGATACAGGATGAGGAAATAACTATGGAGAAGATGATAGATGATAAGATCAAAAAAATATCCTGAGAGGAATGAGTCAGAGATTTAATGACCCGCTACAATAACTTAGTCAGCTGGTTAGTGGCTACAACCACTGAGAAAAAGACCTGCCTACAGATATGTGACTCAGCAGACACCTTGGTTAGTTGCCGAGTGCTGTTTCATTGTCAAATGACAATAGGTGATGAAATGAGATGAGAAAAATCACAGTCCAAATTCAGGCACTGTCTTACCTATGTGCATCTAAGCCCTCCAGAAAACCTAGGGAAAAGCCTGTCTATAGAGGTGCAACAACGAGACAAGTGACACTTATTGAAACATCTGTTCTGAGAGTTTGGACTGTCCAAATAAAGTGTTAGCTACAGCAGTGCTGCAAAGTTCCCTTACAGCAGAGTTGTGAGGAGAGCTGAAAGAGGAACCTGTTGTATGCGATAGGTGAAAAGCAGTAGCAGATCGACAGTTTATTCTCCCTCCATCTCAGGTGCATTGCTGCCATGCAGGTTAATTAGAAAACTTATCTTGTAGGGACCAAGTCAATCACTAAACAGACAAAGTTTTCCCTGAGGAAGCTCTAATCTGAGCATGCTCGCCCTGCCTGTAGCACAGAAGGAGCATCCCCGCAGGGAGGCCTGATAGATGGGGGGACAGGGTGACTAAAGCACAAGGGGCTGCTGAGGTTATCTCCCCAACCTGGACTGCAGTCTGCCTGCATCCGACCACGACAAAGTGTCTCCACTGCTGATATGGAGCAGTTTCAACACTGTTAATATGTTTTATCAGACAGATGAAGAAATTTAAAGGTACATTTTATAAACAGTGAGTGGAAGCAGTCAGGTACACAGACAAGCTTTGAGCTGTCTAGCTTCCTGACACAATGCCGTGTCCTCAGGGAAAACACATCAAAACATAAACTAGGAACTTTCTGTGCCTGGTGCCTGAGAGCATTTTAATCATATTCAAGATCGTAAAATTAAGAATATAAACTGCGGCACAAAATATCACTTGGACATACTTCTGAACAAAGAGGAAAGCTCCTTCATAACTACCTCTGCTGAGTAGGGATGCAACGATACCACTTTTTTTCAAACCGATACGATACCGATACTTGGATCTGAGTACTTGCCGATATCGAGTACCGATCGAGAGTGCCAATGGTAACCATTACACTTGACACATTTTACTTGGCTTGTTTATTTCATCAGATATTGTTTCATTCTCTGGCTGTAAGTGCTGTGACTGACATTTGAACATTTCATTATATGGCATTGCCACACATTTTACTCAAATAGAAGTACTGTTAAAGAAGTACTGTTATTGACATTTAACATTCAAATGCATCTTTTTTTTAACAAACAGAATGTCTTCAAGGCAGGGAGTAGGCTGAGGCGGAATGTTTAAAATGTCAACCTTTTTTCCGTCGACTGCCACAGCATCATCACGCTCCTCTGCTAAAGCCCCTCATTAACAGCCAGCTGGAGGGGTGTGTGCGACACCGGCAGGCACCGAGTCCAGCGTCGCTCATGGCTTTGATCGTGTGTTTGCATTATCACGTAGCTAACATGAACAGAACTTTTGGGACCCCCATGTCTGAAACTGTCATCAAACACACCTGCGATGGCTTGGCTTGGTGTGCGAATCCCTAAATTATTTTGCATGGGGCCGACTCTTCGCGGAGTAAAATCCTAAATCAATCTGCTGTGCAGTTAAATTGATGAGGACACTGGAGCTAAGCAGCTGCTAGTCAAATATCAGTGGTGAAGCTGAGGCGAAATGTGCTTGCAACAGACTGCGGATGTGCCTCTTCCTGATTGTGTGAAAAACAACACAATGGCTGGTCATCAAGAGCAATGTGCTGAGTAAGAGCCTCTGTTATTTTCTTTCTTGGCGGTTGTCTGCCTCTTTTCCCTCTTCTCCAGAGTTTGCTGAAAAGTTGGTTGTTGCTGTTTGCCATTATTAGCAAACACTTTGAACTCGGCGTCGTGTTGGTTTTTAGATGTTTTATCAGATTGCTTGCTTCGTCCCTCTTCTTGACAGCTTTGCAGAGCATAATTTGCAGTCCAGCTTTACTTTAGTCACTATCATCCACTTTGAAATACCTCCACCGCCGACATTGCTCCTCCAATTGGCACCTGACCGCCCGTGAACTGCCGTAAGAGTGGTATCGGGCTGTAGTATGTCGGAACATATCGGTACTAGTACTGAAATCTGCAGTACGGGAACAGGTATGGACCCGGTACCCATACTGATGTCGGTATGGTGCATCCCTACTACTGAGTGTAAGTTTAGCTATGAACTAAGCCACTGATGCTGACATCTTTGTGCCTACAGTCTTTCTTTCCTGAAGTTCTCAGATCTAACATTAAATTCCGGGGTACAAATATCTCTCTACTGCCTCCTGAGAATACACGTGGCTGGAAGCAATGGAAAAGTCTGTTTTGAGTCTCAGGGGTGTTTTGACTGACTCATCTTGGTGCTTGGCCTCAGGACTATCCCACTATACTATCTGGTCTTGACCAAGTCCAGTTTTGATTTTTTTTTTTTTTTTTTTGCCTAGCCTGGCTGGCTGCTCTGTCAATGATCAATAACAAAAGCATATGTTTCAACTCAATTTCCTAGATCATCATATCTTCTGTCTTTACAACATAGATTTTCTTGTAATCATGCAACACTGGTATTTCATAAATTATAGACAAACCAGTGGCATTTACTCAACCTCAAGACTCAGTCTGTTGTAGTGAATTATTATTTCTTCTAGCTAAAAGTGGTTAGTGTAGGTTATTTCAATGTTTACATTTTTCTGATTTGGCTATGTAGCAGTCTGTTGACTCAAATTAAATAATCTGATATTGTTGTTACTCAGATTATGATTTCTGATTTCTGATTTATTCACTTCCACTTCAGTTCCATAAAATTTACTTCATTTTATTCAATACATTATACTTGAGACTTCTTGTGTAATGGTAACATTTATCCTGCACCTAAAATTAGATAAATCTAACTAGGATAAAAATAAATACATATATTTTTGAGATTAGTTAGTGCAGATACTGTATGGAGGCTCGCCTTATAGATCAAGGTCAAACAAATCCTGGCAGTATGTGAGAATGGCACATCTTGTGAGCAACTATACAAACAAATAAAATCAGTTCTGAGTTCAATCATTGTTGACAAATTAAAGGAAAAACCAACAAATTGTCTTTGTAAGGTGTTGGGCCCCCCCTGTACAACCACAGAACTTCAACTTACTAAAGTCTCTGTGAACTCTACTGAAAGGATGAACACCAGTCTTCTAAGATTTCCCCTCATTTGGTACTTTGATGATGGTGGTGGTGGTGGCTGTCTAACACACTGTTCCAAAATCCCCATGAACAGTTGGGTTTAGTCTGGTCACTGTGGAAGGCAACAGCATCTGATTAACATCATTTCCCAACCCATCAAACCATCCAGTATCCTCCTGCCCTAAGGTGGAACTTCCTCTCTAATTACTGTATGGTGGAAATGTTTCATCATAGGAAGAAGGTGATTTGCAGTCACCCCTGCCCTTTAAGGGAAAAATGGACCCAAACAGCTACCAGCAAAATCCCCCAGCAACAAATTACTGTAGAGATTAGGCATTCAGAGGCTTGCCGATTGTGTTGGGTACATCACTCACAAACTAGAATACAGTTAAGGATGACTCATCTGACTATATCACTTTTACCACTGAACTCTCAGTGTGCATTCATCTTTGTAATGAGGGGTTTTAACACTGTAACCCTACTACAACATCCCCTCTATGCCAATTGTTGACAGACTATTGCTGACAGTCTGACCATCCTGAAATGACATCCTGCAATGGCTCCTCTGTATCTTCTTACATATAGCACTAATGCAAACATGACAGTCACAAATATGCTGTAGACCTCAATTTCTGCATATTTTACTAGTGTCCTTCCGTGAACTTTAAAGGCAGATGTCGCTATCACTGTTCTCACGAGAAACACCAGCCAGGTGAGCGATCTGTGACTGAAGCTTCTACCATCATGCCCAACAATGAACTTCCTTTCAAAGTCACTATCTTTTTCCTCATGACTGTCTGATACAAAATCAACTGGGCCCTGCTCGGTATTTTATACATGTCACAGAGATTTGATGTAAATTGCTTAACAGTGCCATGCAGTGCACACCAATAGGCTTATCTGCATTGTTGTTCTCCTCATTTTTGTGCTGGGTTTTCCTTTAATTTATCGATACTGAAAAGACTGCCTTAAGCTGTTATAATATCATCCCCTGGTAGCTGTTTGAGTCTTGACATTTTTTGAGGCTGGTGAAAATGTCTTTTGTGAAGTTGCCAAGTGCTAAACTTCTAGGAGCATCGGGAACAAAAACATGACTGTTTGCTGGAAGAGGGATGAGTCCCGTTTGAGACATCAATAATTTCTGCAAATGCAGGCAGGACGATGAAGATGAAAATGTGGCAGATAGATGGCACAAAAGCATACAGTGCTGTGACTGATGTTATACTTAAACCGTGCATGTTCTGGTGGAAGTGATTTATGAGTGGTGTTGCAGATTCCTACCTGTCTCCTTCTTGCTTGTGTCCATTTTGCTGCTTTGCCAACATGTTAACATCTGGACCATTTTATCTACATTACTCATGCTCTCGATTATCGACAATTCTCTTTTAATAACGCTTTTTGAGGTTGCTTGATGAGTGTATACATAAACCCCTAAGTTGTCATTCCTTCTCCAGGCAGTGGATATAATATCAATTTTCTTAAATAACTGCAGAAAAGGTCTTTCTTTGAGGGTGGAGACAAGGTGATTGTTAAATGAGTGACAAGAAATGTTGTCTAAGAGACATTATAGACAATGAGAACTTATAAACATCTGTAAATATACAATATAATATACAATATAATAAAATCTAAAAATATAATCCTTGAATTATACCATGGCTGCAAAAAAAGGATTCCACTCTGATTAGGCTGAAACATGCAAAAATATGACATAGTATTCTCATGATCATCCATCCATCAGTTAAAACTGTGAGGTCTGACTCAATTCTTAACTCACCACTATGAGGAGATATGAAACAACTTGTCAACAATAAGGTGAAAGACCACATTAAACAACCAGACATTACTTTTCCTTTCATTCCTGGTGTTTAATGTTCTGTCAAATAAAAATATCATCTAGACAGGGTTTTCACATTTTTTCTGTCCTGATCTTTAACTATAAAATAAGCCTACTGAGAAATAATCACAATGGGGAAAAACAAACAAATAAACAAACAAGCAAGCAAACAAAATCCCAGGGGACAGAGAAAATCACTTCCCAGGCCCAATCTGTCCCCTGAGCCACTAATTTGAGACCCCTGATCACAGATTTCAATAGCTAAAATATCTTTTGTAAATGGTCCTGTTTGAACTGGCTTTCTTACGTTTTGGTTCTGTTATTTTACTCTCTAGCGTCCACTTCCTGTTAAATGGAGTGGTTGTATATTCATCAGAATATCGGCCACTGACTTCAATTCAATCATCGCTTTTTTAAACCAAAAGAAGTTGAACTGTGGAGAAAGGGAGATGTCGGATATTTTAGATTCAGGTTTGTTTACTGTAAATATTTGTAAGGATACAGCGATACCCTTTTTCAAACCGATCGATGCCGATACTTGGATCTAGTGCTTGCGATACCGGTACTGATCGAGTGCCCAATGATACCATTGCGCACATTTACTTGAAAACATGTTTGTTATTTTCATCAGATGTTGTGTCATTCTCTGGCTGTAAGAAATTGCTGTGACTGACATTTGAACATTTCATTATATATGGCATTGCCACATTTTACTCAAATTAAGTACTGACAAAGTACTGTTATTGACATTTAGCATTCTTCCATCTTTTTAACAAACAAAAGGAATATGTTCAAGGCGGAAGTAAGGCTAGGCGGGAATGTTTAAAATGTCAACTATTTTCCGTTCGACTGCCACAGCATCAATACGCTCCTCTGTGCTAAAAAGCCTGTTAACCAGCTGGAGGAACAGTAATAGACACCACGACGAGCTCGGGAGTCAGCGTCCTCATGGCTTTGATCGTGTTTACGCATTATCCGTAGCATAACATGAACTGAACTTTTAAAGGACCCCATGTCTGGCTTGTCATCAAACACACCTGCAATGGCAGCTGGTGTGTGAATCTAAGTGTTTTGCATTACTGAGACGTCTTTGGAGTAAAATCACCATCAATCTGCTGTGCAGTTAAACTGATAATGGACACGAGGCTAACGCTACTTTCGTCCAAATATCGATGTGGTGAAGCTTAGGGCGAAATGTCTTGCAACAGACTGTGGATGTGCCTCTTCACAAAGTCGTGTAACTGGCAACACTGTGTCAGTGATGTGGTGTAGTAGGGATCATACCTCGGCTCCAGTACACTGAGAAGGCGTCTAAATCCCATATTATCAACAACCGACAATGGCTGGTCATCAAGAGCAATGTATAGAGCCTCTGTTATTTTTCACTCTTGTGGTTGTCTCTTAACATCTTGTTGCTGTTTGCCATTATTAACAAATGCACTTTATGAACTTTCGTACGTCGTGTTGGTTTTAGATGTTTTATCAGATTGCCTGTTGAAAGTACTTGCTTCGTCCCTCTTCTTGACAGCTTTGCAGAGCATAATTTGCAGTCCACTTTACTTTAGTCACCATCATCCACCGCACAAAATACCTCCACACATGATATTGCTCCTCCTTGCTCTCGGTTAGCACCTGACACCCAGAGTGAGCGTCACGCTGCCGTAAAAAGTGGTATCGGGCTGTGAGTATCAGAACACACAGCAGTGCAGTGGGAACAGGGTATCGGACCGATACCTGATACTGAGGCTGTCATTCAGTTGCATCCTATTTTGTTGACCATAAAACTTCTTGAGTTGACGTTTCACTTGTACCATAATGTTCTATTCCTAATTCTGTAGTTTAATGCTGTAAAATATATGATTAAAAAGTAATAAATGATTAACAGTAAATAATTGTGGATACTACCAATTGTTGTGTGTACCTCCCTCACAGTAAAATGGTTGCATTGTGTTAATACATAGAACTCAAGGCATTGAGGCTGATTTAAATTGTATATGAAATAAAAATCTTCTTTTCTTTTCTAAATTAATGTGAATGTGTTGTGTAAACTGATTGTTGTGATCTCAAAAAACAATACAAAAAAACAAAAACAAAAAACACAAAACATCTCAATTGTATTTTCTGTGAAATGCAGATCCATTCATTTAATAACCCATAAGCCATGGTGGCACATCTTGGCTATTAGTTTGCCATAGGAACTAGAAACAGCTTTTACCTTCACAATCAGGTCTAACCTTCGCCAAATGACAGGTTAATCAGTTAGTGGAAAATGAAAGGATTTTTATATAGCACTGTCAGCACTGGGTCCCCAGGTAACCTAGTAAGTGAAAAAGGTAAAAAAAAAATGTTTATTTGAATTCATCATCACTCCAGAACTACGAAATGTGATAACTGTAATAACAATAAAATAAAATAATCTTTATTAGTCCCACAATGGGGAAATTTACAAATGTGTAATTATGATTTGACATTTTTATAAATTTACACTGTCACTGAATGTATGGACAGATGAGTGCTGCCAAAATCAG
This sequence comes from Lates japonicus, assembly GCA_033238685.1. NCBI lineage: Eukaryota > Metazoa > Chordata > Actinopteri > Centropomidae > Lates > Lates japonicus. Next base: position 1,198,585 of record BRZM01000060.1, on the reverse strand, counting down.
TTACCACCATGTCACTTTGTATTACATCAACAATAGAGTGGGAGCTGACAATGAAACTTTGCACATCTGAATGGAACAATACATGACCAACTGTCATCTGAGGCCTGCATTAATACAGTCTGAATTAGTTTTATGGTAGTGTCACTAAGCCTGTGTGTGTAATAACTATTATGGGAGATAGGTCAGATCATCTGACTTCTATTATTATTAGTCAGTTGAGTGGGATCAGATTTGAGATACGAGATAATTACAGTAGTAGTAATGAGTCGGTCTTAGTACTGAACTTTGTGGGTGCAGTGCAGATTTGTAAAACTGGACCTGTGCAGATCTGCAGCAGAGTTGTGATTCTGATTTCTGATTTTGATTCTCTGGATACCTCTCCATCACAAATCACTGCTATGCTAAAAAAGTAGACAGAGGCAGAGATTGTGGTGGTACCTGGCCCAGGATGCCCCAGCAGAGTCCACATGGCCTGGCCTTCACTCCACTTGACTCTCCATTTATATTCAGCAGCTCCTCCAGAGACTCACACTTAGCTGCAGGGGAGAGACAACATCAGATGAGGGGATACAGTTTAAACCCTGTTGTGTAACAGACAATCAGATATTCTAAAGCATACACATATATTTTCTACTCAAAAATTCGGTCATTAACTCTATTTCTGTGTGAAAGATTCCATAATTAAGTATTGTTTAAGACACTGACATAAATTCTAGAAAATCCTGAAATAAGGTGGAATTCTCACAAGTAGTGCTTTTAAAGAAGAAGAAGAAGAAATCGTTCTTCTACAGATGAAAAGTTGAATTCATTAGCTGGATATCAATCATTATCTGTGTGTTAAATAAATCAAACTGTTGTGTCTTGTAAAGAAATTGTTCTTGAAGTAAATCTACCATCCATGCAAAGTCAGGATCTACAAAGCGTTGGGAGAATGTGCGAACCTGTATGGAAACTCTGATCATGTCTAGAGCAGTTTGGGCAGGAGACATTATGGCAGATGGTAGAGAGAGGTGAACTGAGAGGTTATAGATATTAAATGTGAGAGGTATCATTAGATGTGTATAATAATGCCTCTCAAACATCAGAATACCTTCATATCCACGTTATATAGATCCACCTTATCAAAAACAATCAAACCCGGCAGTGTTATTTGTGCTTGTGCTAGTAAGCTAGAACTATTCCATAAGCACGAGATAAAGCCAACTCAAATCAATATCTCAGAATTCAATCAAATGTAAATATTTCATCAATGCATCTCTCCCAGCCCCTGAGTGCAGGAGGCTAGACTGTGTCTGCTGACACTCATGGTCCAGTTCTGGAATTCACACCACAGCTGCTGAAATGCTACAATGATGCCAGGATGTGGCAAGTGACTGGATTCAGGAAAGTCTGGCTTCTATGTTTCCCCAATATTAAACTTGATTATACTGAGCCTTTTCGCCTCCAACTGTAATTGTTCATTTCTTTAGTTAAATTATCATCATCTGTTGTGAAATTAAGATCACAACAAATAGCTTGCAGAACAGAGGGTCAACAGTTACATAATAATGTCAGAGTGAGATTTTAATTTCATATAGTTTGTGTGTAAAAATGTGCAGTGAACATGACTGTGCCATCCAGGTGAACAGAATGCACTGGAGACACTGTGGTGGCTGCCACACCCTTTCTCAACCAGCACATCACTCTTGAAAGCCTGCATATGGACTGTGTAATGTAGAAAAAGCCTGGAAATAAAACCAGTGACAGCTTTGGTACAATCATTCACACTCCATCCTCATTATGGTCAATCATAATTCAGACCAAGTTCACCATAATAATAGAAGTAATGATTCTGAGCGAAACCCCACGACACAAATGTCCACAATCTCGTATTGCAGTGGGAAGAGTTTAATTGGTTCAAGATGAATAATAACCACAGATGCCCCCACGGGCAAATTCAGTCAGCAGTGTGGGAACATTTTGGTTAGGTCCTGGGATATTGCAGCCATCTCTGGGTTCAATAATGCCTGCCGCTGTTTTGTTGTTGTAATGTTTGTAATGTGTTTAACTTGTTGTCTAGACAAATGGAGTGGACAACACCATATACTGCCGACTAAGGTTATGTTGGAGGGCTGTTTCCTTTTTTCAATCGGATGATTGCAAATGTCAATGTGATTAAAGAAAATGTTCTTTTTGTTCAGAACAGAACCTGAAAGCTCTGGTTTTAGAGGTACAACAGCAGTAGGAAGGGTTGCATTTTTAGTATAACAAACACCTATAAAACCAGTGACTATAAAACAAGCCTTATAGAAATTATGATGTGCACAGGTACAAAATGTAACAGATGAACCTCTGAAACAGTTTTGCAGTCAGGGTAACTATTTAATGTTAACCACACACATGATGAGCAGGAGTTGAGCCTTTTATCACGGGGGAACCTTGTACTGAGCTACTCTACTATATATCAGTCATAGCTAGATTTGTAATGACTCCTACACTGGCATTTGGTCCAAGGCCAAAGCCATAAGAGCAGCTCAAGCAAACGTGCAATTAGCAACACATACTCCATTAATGACGCTTAACACGCGCGGCAGAAGACTGAACGCAACATTAACTCTTGCGACTTTTACTCTGCCGTTGTATTCCCTTACTCATGTTGACAGATGGAGGAGCAGCCTCCTCACAGAGGTCACGTTTGAGGAGAGATGAGAGAGAGACTGGCACAGGATTCAGTTTTTTCATGTAGCATAGTAAGGCCATGTCTAATCTGGTGATACTGATTTACAAGCTAAGCTGAACAATGGCCATAAAAACTGACAATTAAAAATGAATACTGAGAATGAGAATGGATGACCACCTACATCACAAAAAAATTACAGTATCTCTAAATATATTACATAGGTAACCATATTCCTGAATCCTTTCTCTTAATCTTACACTCTCAACTGGTACATACAGGCATAGTGGATACTGACACTGTTACTATATATTACCACTACTAAGAGAATCAGGTATATTAGTAGCTGCTGCTTCTATGTCCATGCCTTTGTCCCAACAATTCTCATTCTCAAGACAGATATACCCCTTTAACATCTGAATCTTACTCATCATTAAAGCTGTTACTGTTTTGTGATTTTGATAAATGCTAAGATTCTTGATAAATCTTTGTTCATATAGTTTGTTTGTTTGTTTAATGTGTGTCCTGAATTGCTGCCACCTGGCGATCTTACTTAATGTAATAATAGGAAAATAAATTTCAAACATTATTCATTTAAACTTCAAATAAACGCCAATAGATATAATTTCAAACATTTAGCTTGCACTAATGACAAGGTCTGTCTATGAAAAAAATAAGACAGTCCTCAACAGTTAGATTCTGCTCCTCTACCTTGTTGTACTCACGTGCAGTTTTCTTGCTCTCCAGCTTGTCTTTTAAGTTCTTCTGTGTTGAGATGTTGTCCTGAATCTGGATCATTAGCATGTTCCATCTATGAATATCAATGGGGTAAAAATCAATAGCGATCACAATCTATGCACAGGAAAAGAGCACTGCGGTATTTGATGGCAGATAGGCCTCTACTGCGGGCTAATGGAGTATGTATCGTTACTGTAGTGTCTCCTCCACATCTAGCACCATCATCATTTTGGGAAGAAAATGCCTTTACACATATTACGTAACTTATCCACCTATTTTGATGGTTAATACTATACAGACTGGAATGTCTTTTAGCTTCCTTAAAAGTACTGTCTTGATACCGTATCATTCCTTTGAAACAAAATTTGAGTGTAATGAGTGTAAATTCAAAAATGACATTTTAAATTGTTTAGATGCAGTAAATATAAATGCAGACAGAAGACAAAATAAGTGGCTCTTATAAACATATACATATCTTGTTTTCAGTTCAGTGCTTCTTGTCAGAATAAAACTCTGATGGGGAATGGACTAAGATGGAAGGAAGCAAGTGCATCTCATGACATAATGTCCTGTGATGTTAATGATTACTCTTTATTTCAGCAAGGTGGGTGCCTCTGCTGTAACACTGCAGGAAACCCAGTAGTGTGTTTTCATTCTCACTTACCAAAGACATGGATTCTAACTGGGACATGTTCACTCCTGTATGCTGCAAATATCAAGAGTGACCATCACTATAAATTGTTTGGTTCATTTCATCCAGATTAAGAAAAAAAAGATTTACTATTGCATCTCAGTTCTGGTCTGGTTTGTATTCATTCTGATCTTATAAATAAACACAGAAGAAAATATGTCATAAAAAATGTCATGAAATATGAATATTTTGACAGTTAAACTCACTGATTGGGCTGTTTTGTTGTCTTCGTCTATTAATGTCACAAGGACCCACGTGGGGATATCAAAATCAAGTGACTAATATTGGGCTACAAACTGATAATGTTATGAATCATGACAAAAAGACGAACAGGATGAAAAACTTTATCTGAACGGCAATATTCTGGGAGTATTTCTGTTGATTTGCTATATCACACACACAACTGTCAAAATACACAACAGACTACAATTTTAACTACTTTTGACTGTCTGACTCACATGCTGACGCAGCCATGTGTTCTCTAGTTGCACAAATATATTTGGAAGTTTTGTAGATACTTTACGTCTTCCTTTTAAGATTCTTTATGAGACTGCTTCCTAGACATCACGAAGAGCAGTTGGATTTATTTAGTAGTTGCGCGCAGATTCATGCTAAAATCACAGATCTGCTGTGTGGTTGGTCTGTTGCTTTCAGACCACAAACCATCCATGAACCATCCTAAAACTTGGACAGGCTGTTTGTTCTGCACAAGGGTTTTAGTAACGGTTTTTGCAACTGGAAGCGTGCCAGGGCTGTTTGGGACAAACAGGTAACATGTGAAAAGGATCTACTTGACGTCTAATGCAGCAGAACCAGAGACCTTGTGTGTTTTGATCCCGCACATTTTCTTTTCATTAAAATCTAGCTACCATTACCCAAACGTACTCAACTTGACAACAGTACAGTTTTTTTGGGACTCTGCTGATGTAGTTCCATAATGAAACATTGTCTTGCCGATGATTTCTGAGCAACCATCTCCGTTGTTACGCTGTAAATAATTGCTGTATGAGATAATTTCCCCTTTTCTTCATTAAGAGTGTACATTTTACCTTTATTTGCCAAATTAAGTAATTAAAGATCTGGACCAGTGATCTTGAAAAATAGATATAACTTAATGTCAACCTATTGCATTTTCTGCTCAAAATGCATTGTTCATTTACAGACATCTAAAGCATCAATAGTGATTTTCACCCACTACGAAGAGTTTGAGAGGAAACAGGAAAATCTTTTCTTTTCATTTTCAGACATGGAGGCATCTCTACCCTTACAAAAGAATAACTGGTAAAACAAGACTGGCAAGAGGAGAAAAGCAATACAACTGCAGTGACTGGTTTCCTCACCCAGGTAGTAATTGACAAAGTCTGCTGTGAAGACGGCTGCTTGTATTTCCTCACGTCCGTCCAAGCTGGCATTAGCATCAGGCGTGTCTACAGGGAAAATGTCTGTGCTGATGCCATCAATGCCTTCTCATCCTTCCTGATGGCTGAGGCACTAGAAGTCAGAGGTGGCAGCACCGGGGTACCTTGCGCCTGAGGCGGGTGTTCCGCAAACTCTGCACTTTTTACCCTGTACTGCTGGGCGGGTGGTGATTCGGGCCTGCAGAGGAACTTACCACTCATGTTCATAGATGTACTCCTACATTACAATGTGTGTGCTCATTTAGCAAATTGACACAAATCTATATTATTGTCTAAAACTGTTTCTAATTTAAGTCTTGATATAAGTGACAATATCCTGACATGTATATGGGAGTGGTACTTTATGTTACTGGAACACTTTGTATGTGATTGACGTTTCCTCATGATTCCATTGGCACCTGGCTGTGGTGAGTGTTAGTGTACTGTCACTCACATTTTATAGTCTAAGTCATGTCAACACATAAAGGACAAATACTTTAATTGTCAGAAACAATGAGAACAAGAAGAAATTATTGTCTAGTTAAGTCTAGACAAACAAACACACTGTCACCTGTCACTGTCGCTGATAATATGTAGTGACTGGTGTTGCTAGATGTGTTGGATATGACCATAATGTTTGCAAGTGTGTGTGTGTGTGTGTGTGTGTGTGTGTGTGTGTGTGTGTGTGTGTGTGTGTGTGTGTGTGTGTGTGGTGTGTGTGTCCAATTACAAAAACATCACAAAATATCTTCACCGACAAAATTTCTAATCATCAACAGATCACTCATACTGTATTGTGTTGCTAATTTAATTTTAAATGTATAAAACTACCATTTGGCTACACTCAACCCATAATGATAAGTGAGAACATGTTTTTAGAAAGTTTTGCTGATTAATGCAAATCAAACACTGAAATCTGTCATTTACAGTATTCAGGCGTGCTGCTGTGGTACTCTCAGCTGGTCAGGAGCATCTTAATTGTTTAATTATTAATTATTCAACAATTGGAGTCCTCCAAGTCACATTGTTATGATCAGTCATATGTTGCTGTTCAACACATGAAAAATGAAATACTTTCAGGATATTGGTGTAATTTCACTATAATAATGTTTAGTAATGTTGGTAATTCTTGACCGTTGAATGTATTTGAGCAATTTGGTGTTAATCTTTTAACGTTGCAAGTGCTTATGTAAATGTGGGAGAAGATTCCCGCCAAGTTTCAGAGCAGACAGTCCTGACAACAGTTTCTCAAAACCCTTCAGACATGCTGGCTAGAACACATCAAAACCAAACTGCTGCTGTGTGTTGTAAGCAAGTATGCGATCTGCAACAACACATAATTACGTTCTGGCCTATAAAGACCTTTCATTTTTCAAAAATACTAGACAGAGTTGTGTCTTTTAGTAATCTTTCTTAACCTTTTCAGTCAGTCCTCAGGGCCTATCCTCTACTGGAATGCCACTTGCTAAAGAGTAGTGATGATATTCTGCCCTCTGTAGTTCAAGATTCCATCCAATCTGCATGCTTCTCTTACTGGATCTCAAATTTGGCATCTCTGGCCCTTACCTGGTTAAAATCCTGCTTATCTGAAAAGGAACTTGGTGTATCCCTCATTATAACATATGATATATTCTGATGTGAGTATAGGTACCCAAGGCTCTGTTCTTGGAACCTGCTTTTTCTCTTATAATTCATCTCTTTTTATTAACGGTCATGGAATAAATTTTCACCACTATGCTGATGATACTCAGCTGTGTACTTTCGCTACTGCCGGGTACTCCGCCGTAAAGTCTCTCTTCTATAAACTCTGGTACCAACAGTGTACTATTGTTAGCTTCAGGATGGAGTCCACATACGTTTCAAACTGGCCGACTCGGCACAAAAATACTCAACACAAACTCACCCAAGACAAAACCAGAAAACTTTATCTCGCAGAAGCTTGTTTGTGAATGTGGTGGACGATGTCAGTGAGCTCTGGTCAACATCAGCAGGGCATTTTAATTCACAGAGGAGCTTCATTTGGCTTTGGATCAAACGCATTAAGCTGACTAACTTCCTATTGGACAGGAGAGCTAACGTACTGTTAATATTTACTTCATGTAAAAACCAACAGTGGTCCCTGCAGTGTAGCTGATTGCAGCTACCTAGCCGCCTTTCCTTGCAAGCACACAGTGAGGCTGGTAAAGAAACCCAGTCAGTAAGAACTTTCATCAGTGCAAGCAACAGGACTTATAGACTGCAATTCACTTAATGACCACAGGTGTCGGTAATAACAAGGGTTTTGATTTCTCCTTACACTTCCTCTAAGAGACCGTCTTCCATAAATATAAATAAAATAAAATCACAAAGGATAACTGAGGTGTTTTTGAAACTGGGCATTATTTTCCAGTGTTTTCGCTTGTCAATGTTTGATATAGACAAAATTCTTGAGATTGGTCACCTACTGAGCAACAGCAGTGTACCCCATAACTGCAAACAGCTGCTGTAATCCAACATGGCAATTGTCCATGTCAAAGTGAGTCAAACTGAAGTTCTTGTTTTTGCCACTGACAGGCTCAGATTGTTGTGTTTGACCACATTATGGAGAGGATTCCTACAGCTGTTCATGGTGGCTGGGTACACTGTTCTTGCTCAATACTACATCAGTTCCAAAGATTCAAAAATACTGGAGTTCTCCTTTAATACATCATAATCATAATTTCAAATAACCTCTCTTGTTTGGCCAATAAGAGGGACTATTCCCCTGTTAGTATACATTCTTTAATGAGTTATTTGCTAGATGAAAAATGCCATATTTAAGTAATGTACAGTAATTTTGTATAAAATTCCTAAATGAAGTAAATAATAAGTTATTCATAAATCTAACTGTAAAAACTGAAAATAATATACCCTAAACCTAATCCTAACTACCAAACCCAAACCTAGACTTAATCTCCACTACTCCAATGAGGAAAGTGCCAGAAGCAAAATGTCTGAACTTTGGCCATACAGACTGCAGTACAAACACAAAATGCACATTTGAAAATCTGTGCACTGAGGGTTTGGTTGCCAGGTGAAATGACAATAAATCTTACCTGAGCTTCAGGAGTGGCTGTTTCTCTCTCTCCTGCAGAGACCTTACAGCAATGAATTTATGAGACAGATAATTCTTCCTTTTCCATTTCTGTCAAAGTCAGCATGCTGTTTTGCAATATGCAAAAATGGATCTGCAATATCCTGAGGCAAAATGAATGGACATGAATCCAGTGTCAGCATATTTAGTAGAAACAAGGGACATTATCTTTTACAAGCGTTCCACGGCAGTAACCTTTACAATCTTTTGCAACAAATATATTGGCCTTGATACAGCTTGCTGCGTGAATATCAACAATTTGGTTTATTAATAACCTGAAGCTTTGTAACCTGTAAATGAGATCTTCAGCAAGCCAACAGTTTGATAAAACAACAGCAAATTAGAAAAAACCTAATAATAATAGTACTTTTATTTACTTATCTATTTACGTACAACATGAATAAAGTAAGCGTCGGAATCTGACCATCACTCCAGCATTAAAACTACAATTTCAGAGCTGATGCAGCTGATAGTTAGCAAATCAGAGTTGGTGAGCTATAATGATTGACTTGATGAGGTCAGGACTGCTGGCCATTCCATCTTCTCCACCCCCAAATTCTGGAGGTAGTCTCTAGTAAACCCGCTCTGTGGGGGCGGCGTGTCATCTTGGAGGATAGAGTTCGGTCCCAGACTGTGATATAGGATTACCTGGTTGCAGAATCTCATTTGATATCTCTCTGCATTGGGTGCCTCCAATGATAATAAATCTCGTTTTTTCCAGTGAGGGAGATGCTGCACACACCATCACTACCTCCACAAAGATGTTACTCTATCGATTGCAGCAATCAGCATAACGTTCTCTGCATCTTCTCCACACTTTGACCCTACGATCCAACTGCCGTAGGCAGAATCTGGACTCATCGCTGAACATAACATTCCTCCACATGTTCAGGTTCCAGTGCACATGTTGCCGACACCAGCGCAAACCGGCCTGACGGTGAAGGGCAGTCATGGCAGGCCTCCTGGCAGCCCTATGAGACCGGAGATTGGCTGCGTGCAGTCTATTCCAGATTGTCTGGTCAGAGAGCCATCAGCCATATCGTCCTGCAAACCTTGACTGCAAATCTGTAGAGGACAACCTACGGTACCTAAGTGCTGACAGGGTGAGGAAACGGTCTTCTTGGGGTGTCATCTTCTTGGGATGCCCACTTCGCAGTCTGTCTCTGACAAACCCCTGTTAAACGGAACTTGGCCTTCAGTTTGGAGATGGTACTAGGGCTCACTCCAAACAATGCCGCAACTTGGTTGAACCAACCAGCTTGAAGTTGCCCTATCGCACGGGCATGCCGATTCTTGGAGCAGACACCTACTGACCACTGTAGCGGGGCCCATGCTCACAATCAGGCACCTGAATGGCAGCACCTGGAGGTACCAGAAGCTCCAAACAAGAGTCAATAGCAACAGCAATATAAGCTGTTTGGCATTGGCAGAGAAGATTTGTCAAATCTTTCATGGGCGCAACCCACATACTCAGCTCTACTGCTCATCCCACAAATGCATGTTCCTTACAACTGTGGCACCATTTAAAAGGGTAATAAACAGGCTTTCCAATGGTGTAAGATTCATTGCCAAGAAGCATTGTTACAACAAAGAAATAATCTATCAAACACAAATTTCCTTTTTGTGCTAAATTTATATAATCACGAGAATTATACTCCAGTCAATGTACAAAGTGTCTGTATATTAAAGAATAATTTTGTTTAAATTTAAGATGTAAAATTTTGTGTCACAAAGAAAATACCCTTCTACATTTGTTATCTTATGTGTACATAGAACAATAACAACACTTGAAGTAATCCACCTTTAACGTCTCATGCGGGGACAACACAGGTTTTTTGTCTGTGTCATAAATTTTCAACTCTTTTGAATATTGCCTCATTTCAACTTGTCATTTAGACAACTGGCTGGGAGCATGGCACCTGAAAGGGATCTTTTTTCCCACCACTTAGTTAAGTGATAACATGCCTCTGTGAGGCATTGTGTATCCAGGTTGCTCTGCTTACCTCCTCTGCTGCAGCCTCAGACAGGAGTCCCTCCCTCTGTGCACAGGTAACATGGAAGTAGGACCGGCACATTCCAGCATCACAGCTGATGCACACACCAGTCCTGGCAAAACGGGTGTCTTCGCAAAAACTGCACTCCTGCATGCAACAGAATACAACAGAGAGACTTCAGGTTGTAGCTGGCAGAAGGTATGCATCTACTCCAAATCAATCCAACTGCTTTCAGCCCTTTCATTTGAGCTCATTGTAGTGATTAACCACTAACTAAAATATTTGTTCCCTGAAGTAGAGGAACAAGTACATCACAGAAGTATGGGATATCACACCCTTGCATGACCTGATTGAAGACATCTCTATTCATGCTAGGGATGTACCCAAATCCAAATAAGTTATTCAGCAAAGCACAAATAATGCAATGGAAACAAATACTTTTGTTCATTTATTATACGTTATTGAGAAGTGATCACTATAATCTGTGGTTGCCCCCACCAAGTCAGCACACAGCAGGCTGACAGCTGACTGTCACTCACACCAAGGAGGAGGAAGCAGAGTTAATAAGACAAAACCTTTTCTTTCAAACAACTGTGTAGTTTTTAGCTGTGTGTTAATGTCCTCAATAAAAAAACAACAAAAACCCTTCTGAAATATTGAAAAAAAAAAATTTTTTAAGTATGTAATTACACCCCACAGAGCAGCCACTGTATACAGGTCAAACCTCCACCTATGATGCACTCTAGTGCATCACAGACCCAGCAGAAAGGACAGTATGAGCCACCAAAGGGGCTGTCGAAACATAAAACTATGGCCAACTAACTGCAGCACAGATATCACTCACAGATTACCCCTCTAAACAACACCCATAATGTTGCCATGCCCTTGGTTGAATATGCCCTCACACCTGGAGGCAACGGCAGGCCACTGCCAAATCCCCACAGGGGATGCTGGACTTAACCATAGGCCTTAGCCTCTGAGGCCTCGGCCTCTGATTTAAAAGAGGGTAAGCACCCTATCAAAGCAAACATGACAAGCAGATATACCTGCTAAATAGACCTTGGTCATGGGAAGGGAGAGACCCAGCAGCTCCTGAAGAAATGTCAAAACGTCAACAATAGAGCCCTGAAATGGGAGTATGTGTCAGTCCTGACACCACTGCTCAAACAACTGCCATTTATACGCATAAAGGCCTGTAGCGAACAATCTCGCACTCTGGATCGTCACCACCACACTTGGGGTCGGACCCTTAGAATTCAAGTCAGACCTCTCAACAGGAAGGCATGCATCCGCCACAAGGTTCATGGTAACCTCTGTTACCAAGGCTGTCTCCCCTGATTGCTCAGTTTGGCCAGGCAGCCAGCTCTAGGAAAAGTCCTGCTTGTTCCAAACTCAATGTAATTGAGTTTTTCCTTTTTTAATAAATTTGAATAAATCTGAATAATCTAAAATTGAATATTTTTTTTGTTTTGTCATTATGGCTGGGTCACGATTATGGACTGATATGGATTTTTTTTTACATTTAACATCAGGTGCTCACCAATGGTTTGTGTTTGCATCCTCCCTCAGGATAATACTGTGCAAAGCCTCCATCTGCATAACTTGAATGGCATCAAGCAACTGGTCAAACAAATCCTCCACTGACACTGGCTCATCCAAATGGTGCATGGTGACAAAGCTCAATGCACAAACATTGCCATCCTGTGCTCAGGAACTTTTGTCTAGCTGAGAAGCAGAGAACCTGCAGTGCTTAGGAGGGAGGGTCATGGGGCTGCCCACACCACGGTTGTGAGATGGGACCAGATAAGCTGCCATTCCATTGGTGGGAAATTGACCAAACCAGACTGCTCTGCTCCATCCAAATCCAAATATTGTCCACAGGGACTGTGATGTGGGTAAACAGTGGTTTGTTCCACATCAATGGCAATTTTGCAACAAAGTCCAGGAGGAAAAGCTTTCCTAGCACTTTCTCCACAAATATTACGCGTTGTTATCCATTACCTTGTCTTTCCAGTGTCAAGCACTGAATCTGGTAACAATCAACTCTCTACTGGTGTTGAGAGTGCCCAGACAAGTGGGACATGCTTCATGCTGCATCCTTCAGGTACAGGTCAGAAGTTAACATTCTCATCAAACATCAGAATGCAGAAAAAATGTGATCTCAGTGACTTTAACTGTGGCATGTGTTGGACCTCAGCCTATTCAAAATGTAGGACAAGACCAAATGGCTCATTAAACTCTGTCTCCCAGCATGCTTAACCTTTTCACACCTAGTTATGAAATCTCCAACTTCAGCTGTAATTGGTCACTGCATGGCCATAAAAAAGGAGAAGCACCCTTCTCTGCTCAGTCTTCTCAGTCTTTCTCTTCTTGGAACTCCTTGAGAGAGGAGTTCCACATTCTTCCACTCTCTCTTCTCAGAAAGAGAAGTCACTTTTCTCAGGACTCCTTGAGAGAGTCATGCCTCTCTCTTCAGCTCTCAGACCTCAAAAATGAAACTGGGCCTAGCTTACATTACCTTTCATAGCACAGCTTGGCTAAGCATAGAACCATTCAACTTTGCTAGTGTATGTATTGATTTGATTCAACATTTTCACTTGAGCTCTATTGTTCTGTATGTTTACAGTCAGGTTACTGGTTATTGTTAGCATGCTCACGTCAGTCCAACTTCTACGCTGCAGAACTACAAATCCTTCAACTTTTACTAACTATTGATATGGCAATTTTGGTTGTAGTTATTAACTTAATTATTAATCAAGGTTCCAAATGCATGCATTTTTGATGTCAATAGCACCTACTTGTGCCCAACACATGCTTGTTGGTGCCAGACTGGCAGGTTTGAGTTTTTCCCAAAATGCTGAACTCCTGGGATTGTCACACACAACAAGCTGTAGAGTTAAATCAGAATGGAGCCAAAAGCAAAAACCATCCAGTGGGCAGTTCTATAAATGGAAACACCTTGTTGATGGGAGAGGTCAGAGGTCATGGTCAGACTGTTTGGGGCTGACGGAAAGGCTACAGTAACTCAGATAACCACTCTCCACTGTGGAGAGCAGAAAAGCATCTCAGAATGAACAACACCTCCAACCTTGAGGCAAACAGGCTACAATAGAGAAGTACAGAAATCGGAGGATGCAGTGGACAGAGGCTCACCAAAACTGGATTTCTGCTGAGGCAGCAGAAGGTACAGTCAGAATTTGGAGTCAACAGCATGAATCCATGGACCCAACCTGCCATGTCTAAACAGTCCAGGCTGCTGGTGGTGGTGTAATGATGTGGAGAATGTTTTCTTGACTTACTTTGGGCCCTTAATACCAATCAATCATGGTTTGAATGGCATAGCCTTTCTGAGTATTGGTGCTGACCATCTTCATCCCTTGTGTCCACAGTGTACCATCTTCTAATGGCTACTTCCAGCAGCATAATGCCCCATGTCACAAAGCAGAAGCCATCTCAAACTGGTTTCATGAACATCAGCAGTCAGCCCATAGTTTGGCAGCAGTGAATAAAACCATGCAGATACAGGCTGGGAGACCATGTTAGCTTCCACTCCTGAAATGGAGGTTAACAGCATGAATCCTATGGACCCAGCCTGCCTTCTGGCAACAGACTCCCTTCCTTTTGACTCCCTTTGGGCCCTTAATACCAATCAATCATGGTTTGAATGCCACAGCCTTGTTGCTGAACATGGTCCTCCATGTTCAGCCCACAGTGTACCATCTTCTAATGGCTACTTCCAGCAGGATAATGTCCCATGTCACAAAGCAGAAGTCATCTCAAACTGGTTTCATGAACATGACAGTGAGTTCGGTGAACTTCAGTGACCTCTCCAGTCACCAGATCTGAATCCAGTGGAACACCTCTGGGATGTGGTAGAACAGGAGATTGGCAGCATGAATGTGCAGCTGACAAATCAGCAGAAAGGATGTGACACAGTCATGTCAACATGGAGCAGAATCTCAGAGGAAAGTTTCCAACATCTGGTGGAATCTATGCCACAAAGAACTGAGGCTGTTGTGAGAGCAAAGGGAGTGTATTTGGACTGTGACTGTATTTGGACATAGAGTCAGAATAACATAATCAAAAAGTGCATCTAAAATTGGCATCTGTGGGATGTTAAAATGTCAGTGAAATCTAACTGATACTATGCATCAGTATGTACAAAGAGTACTTGCCTTGGCCCCGTACTTTGAATAATTCATTTCTGTGAGTGTCACTGGTCGTAGTTTATCAATGTCTCCAAATGCTACTCCAGGAACATAAAGTGCACAAACCACATGCACCCATCTGAAAAGAAAAATGAAGAAAATAAAGTCAGCAGATAAACTGATTTGTTGAAGAGAAACAGCACAAATTACAACACATCAGTATGAAAATCATGACCTGAAATTGTTTCAAGATGAAAAGTAGTTTTTAAAAGGTGACATTTAAAATGTATGGACTTCTGCATGCTGATTTCAAGGAACACCATTAAACTGATCAAAATACATGGGTATGGTTAATTTTGCATTTAGTGTATAAATTACTGTAAATGAAAGAAACTTAATATGACATTGGCTGCAGCGACTTGCTCAGACACTTCAAAAAGAAATGGATTTATAGATTTATGTAGCCCCAGACTCTGACTACACTTTACTGTGACACAATTTCAAATGCGGACTTTAGGGAAGAGAATCCGAAGTCCAATATAAAGATATCCATCTCTGGCAAGCAACCGCTTCAGTTTAATTTGCTGTGTTTTTCATGCTCTAGTGAAGTAGTAAATTCGGGTGCAGCCTGGCTGAGGAGCACTATCAGCGATAACGTGGCTGAAGTCTCCACGCTTCACATAACACACTCTTTTCTCTCACTCTTTTTCTTCCTATATCTCTTCTCTTCTCTCCATCCCCCTCTCTCATTCCTCTGCCAGTTCTCTCTCTCTCTAACTTCCTTTTCTCCCCAGCACTGAATATATGTACAATTTAGATAGCCTTTGGCTGCTACCAGCTAAGGTCATCAGGTGATATTTGTTTCGGAACACATTCTACTTGCTCCCCTTGTAAATGGCAACTGACCACCAGGTCATTGTGCTACTGTAACCCACCTCCCTGCATCTGTCTCTTTAAAGATGCCATCCTGGTTGGGGCAGAGTTCACAGCTGGGAGTCACTCCATTCTTACAGGCATCACAGAACCAAGGCTCTGTCGAATTCTCCGAGGCTGAGCTCATGATTGAGTCACTTTCACCGTCTACGCCGTAACATCCTGGAGACAGAAAGGGATTGCCGGTGTGGCAATGTCAGTTACTCTGTTCAGCAAGTATCATATTAAAGATAAGATCAGTCATCCTATTTTCCATATCACTGCCTCTCTTATAGAGCAGTGATGTGAACATCACAGTTTGTCACTACCCTCCAAGAGGCAAGAGAAATATGGGCCAAGCTGACTGTATCAGCGGCCAGAGAGGCTTATCTGACACCAGTGTCCAAAATATGGGGGGGGTCTCAGATTCCTTCAACTGCTAAGATCTGCTGAACATTTCAAAATCAGTTGTTTCTCTCTCTCAAATTGACTATTTATTTTGCATTCACTGTGAAGCCCACTTTAATGTAATTTGCAGCAAACCAAGCCACAGTTCTGTTCCAATGGGGAGGTGGCCAAGGCCAGTGTAGCTGAGGGTGCGTACCATAGTTTGGAGCTGTGCTGTACAGTTTGGAGTCAAAAACAAACTAAGTACTAAGTGCTAGTAGTAAGCGCTACTCTAGTTTTTTATTACTAGCATGTATCATTTCAAAGTACTGTGACATTATGCATTAGTCATTGTGAGGAGTTGACTACATGGACTTGCCTCCTACTCTGCCAAGTGTTGTCTGCTTTGCACTTCACTGCCACCAGAACTTGGTGTTTCAAGTGCTCCTCTTGCCTAGCTACCGTAATAAGGGACCTGGAACCAATCATCATGGAGATACATACTGGCATTGCTTTATAGGTGAGTATGTGATTGGCTGTTCTACTCCTCTGGGATCCATCTTTCTCCTTATTGGAGATAGATCCAAAAGCTGTCAATCTTCTGTGACACTGCAGCACCACAAAATGGACATTTGATAAAAAATATAGCCTGAGAAAAGCAAGAGGAAGGCAGGCAAAAGCATTTTAATGTTGTCCTCTTAATTTCCTGAGGTTACCTGAACAATTACTGGGCTGATGTGGTTTCTATGGCTGCTATTACACCAGGCAAACGTGCTCTTCACTACCAATGAGGGCAGCAATCTGTGCTTTGCCTCCATTGGGGAGATAACACTCTAACTCCTAATTCAGTCAACCAGCCTTCAGGCTTTTTGAGCAATGGGAAAGACTCACAAATCAAAAGTTCAGTGCCCGTCACTGTTTACCACACTGGGGAGTAGGGCAGCCCATCGAAAGTAAACAGTGGGGCAGACGGAGTTGTTTATTCAGCTCTACACTTTGTTTGGGGGGTGCATGTGCTTTTCTGATTGAAAGACCATGTGCTGTGTGTCATGGTGAATCACTTATTTTGAATTCTTTATCTTCAGTTTTCTAGTTTCTTCTTGAAATCAACTCAAAGGAAGAATAAACCAACCTAGTTAGTAACCTAGTCACAGCTGGATTCCAGCCTGACATTCAAAACAGATAATCTACTTAAAATCTAACTACCCAAGATGTGGAGACAACTACCTGCCTTTTTCTACCTCAATTTTTCTCCACAGTATGTGGGCAAGAGCAGAATGCTGGCTCCAATATAGTACCACACAAAATTTATTTTCTTAAAGACAGGTATTACTGGAATACCTCTGGCAACTGTTGGGTGCTTCATCTTCACTGACTGGGCTTTGAACAGTGGGACTGGGAGTTGTGAATGCCCACCATGCTGGCTTAACCGACTTATGGCTGAACCGTGGCACAAATCTTCGATGTTCCTTTTGAACTGAGATACAAAGCTCAGACTGTTAAGCCATGGGTTGCTGGCTAATATGAGCTAAGCTGACAAAAAGTGATGACTACAGGATAGCTTCATAATCCCTGAAGGAAAGATTATCCTTGTCAGAAATGACGAGCTTGGCAGGAAAAAAAAGAAGGGGCTAGGTAGAGTTGACTGAACCAAGAGAAGCAGTTTTAACTTTATGAGATTGAATAAAAAAAGAACTGTTTTCTTGCCTTCAACAAAGGCTCACCAACTAGGAGTGGATGCATCCACTAATAATATAAAATCATGTGTGTATGAAGACACAGAATAAAAGTAATGGAGGGGGCTGTTTGTTCATGAAAGGGGAGGGATGTACACCTCACAAGAGTGAATCTGCCATCTTACAACTCAGTGACCACTCACATTTTCAATTTAGCAGTAGTTTCATACTTATCATCTACATATAATCCAGTGACATATTAAAAGAAAAAATATGAATAAAAGAGTTCATACAGAGCACAAAAGTCATTGAATGATTTGGTGGGATGACAATTATGTAAAACATACTTTGGTCCTCAGTTACCTGATCTCAACCCAACTGATCACAGCATTCTCTACCACTACCATTAAAACACAAAATGAGAGAGTATCAAAGTGAAGCCATTCTGGAGGCTTGTGGGAAACAACACCTTAATGAGCCATTTTACATTGGGTTTTCTATTAGTCATTCATCAGTATGTCCATATTAATACCACACCTGGAGCCATTAGTCGATTAATCAGCTGGTCATTTGGCAGGCAATAAAGCAGCAACCATTTATTGCTGTTTAAAGAAATTTCCAATCCCAAATGGAGAAGTAAAACATCACACGAGGTTCTTGTAAAAAATATATTTGTTACTAATTAATTTTACTAATCCTATTAATGACAACACATTTGTTTGTTTTTCAAATAATAAAGAACCCTCATAAGGTTATGCTAAGATCTTCTTTTTTTCCCTTTTTTTTTAAAGTCATAAAGTAAACATGCTTCTTAAAGATACAGTAAACTGAAGGATATTTTTCCCCTTGCTGTCACTGTGGCGACACAGCTACTGCTAAACTTGATGAATGTAAACAGAGATTTCGGATATAACACTCCTGTAAAAGTACACTCAAATTGTTTTGAGTAGTTAAGTGTTATCTATACATTGTGTACTTATGTTCTATTGTCTTCTATTTGTTTATAAATCTCATGTGGATCATATTCATCTGTGTCATAGAGCTCCTCCGTTGTTCAAAAGCCATTAAAAATACATCAGTGAGCTATGCTGCTACACTGGACAAACACATTCAGTTAGTATCATTAACACATACACTGTAGTTTATTTTGACTCAATCTCAAATACGCAGTTCTGCTGCCAGAAATACTCACTACAGCACCAAATATTGATTAATCTGCTGCTGACTGAGAATAATCCACAACAAATACACAATTTGCTCCTGCTGGAATATCATTTGATAAAAATGATAGTGGCCAGCTGTAGGAAACTACTGAGTGTCCCTGAAACTAAAAATGAAATTATACATTTGTGGGGCAAGGTGCCAGAGAAAGGGCAGGGAAGTCAGAAAGCACTGAAAGATGGGCTTTATTGAGAGTAACAGAAACACAGAAAAAACACCGGACATCCTTTCCCTATCATTAAAGTGAACAAATAAATGCTAGCATACATGAGTTGAGCAAATTTGGGGAAATAAATATATTTATGGCGCATTTGAGTACATTTCACTCCCATTTGAGTGTAAAATTCAACGCCACTTTCACATCACTTATCAAGAAAAGGAGGATGGTGATGTATTATTAACATTTACCTTTTTCAAAGCTACCTATTGTTGATAGAAAACTGTTATCCTTTGATTGCAAATAGGGGACCTGGATTTACAGACTACTGTATAAAGGAAAACCAGCAGGAAAAAAGAGCATTCTTTGGCATTTACAGTAAAAAAAAAAAAAAAAGAAAAGAAAAACAAGAACTTATGATAGGACAATGATTTCTGGCCGTATGACTGGTGAGACTCTGATAATCAACAGGCAGGCCAGTAAGAACAGGATTCCTGTACATGCCTTGTATAGATGCTTGCTTGCATGATATTATTGCCAACATCAGTACTACCCACGTCAAAAGCACTGAAATTTGCAAATAAAGCTGTCAAAATCTAGATTCTTTCATAGAAGACTATTCTATAGAATATTTTTCTGCTCATGGAAAAGCATGAATTACAAATATAGGAATGGGGTCAACAATTTATGTCTCAATGATAAACTTAATCACAATTACTGTTTAGAGAAACTGTGATGTTCATGGAATCAATCCTTAGTCTGATATACATTCAATAAAACATATTACAGAATGGTATATTTAATTTATTTGTGCACAGAGCAGTGAATCCTCAACACCATCTACATAGACAGATACCACTAGAGAATAGTGGGAACATGGTGTTGGTTAGTTGCTTGTTTGTTTTTTGGCAAAACTGAGTAAAGAGTCCCTTTAAATGGACCCAGATATATGTTGGAAAAAAGAAAGTAAAGTCTCAAACACAACACCAAATATGTATCACTCCAAATATGCACATGGTATCTTTTTTGTTTCCTTGTTTTGTTTTGTTTGTATTTCAGTTACATTTATGGTTTCAGAAACAATAAAAATTCCTGCTCATGCATAAAAACAAGGCTCAAGGCAACAACTACAATGACCTATAGGACAATAAAAAATGTTAATTATAATTTTGTTACTAGTTATTTTAACAATTAGTGAGTGTTTGTTGTGAGATTTAGTGTTCACAGTGATGCCACTACTAGAAATATTATCATATAAGACTGAGAAATATTCCATGACAGGACATTGTTATGATGAATGAAATTAACAGTGATTTGTCATATGCATACAAATGAAAAAAATATGAATTAAGCACCCAATACCACAATAGATCTTACCATTGTTAGCACAAGTACAAAGGAATGGCAAATTCATTGCTAGAATTCAGGTCCATATTTTACTGGCCCAGAAAAAAGGAACATCATTCATGTCCTTGGAGAGGAAGATAAGAACTGCCGCAAGTGCTGCCATTGCCTCCTCTCTCTCAAGCCCCCACTGCAAACCACTTAAGTCTCCCTTCCATGTCTTTTCAGGCAAATTAAATACGTCTCAGAGGAAGAAAATATCAACAAACCAAACGAACAAGATAAATTTAAGAACTGCTCCTAATATCTCCTGTCTTCCAACGGAGAATTGGTGATTAGGACTGTTCCCACCCTTCACAGCATGAGTATGAGTGTGTGTGTGTATGTGTGTGTGTGTGTGTGTGTGTGTGTGTTTGTGTGTCTGTGTGTTCACAGTTCAGCCAATCAAAGTGATGGTGGACTGAGACAGTGTAATGCAAGTTGAGAGTTTATGACTTCAGATATATATGAACATATTGGCTGTATAACTGAAATACTTTCGATAAACTGTCAATATTTTGCTCAATATTATAATGTCATACAGCATTACAGAAAAACAATTAATGGTGACACAATACAACTGCTGCTGTTTACGCTCGATCATATCTGATCACTGTGATAAATGTCAACACACACCAAGAGTGTATGATGTATACCATCCGTTCAAGCTGCATAATACACATCAAAAATCATATCTCAGTATTTTTCAGCTGAATGGCGATACACGATATATGTATACGGTATTTTCTGCAAAGTGGGCTAAGAAGAATGGGGCCGGGTTTGTGTTGGGGGATTTTCCATGATGCACTGAGCTTCTCTCTCTCACTCTGTATGGATTTATATCCCATAAATACATTACTAACTCGATATCTTCCCTTCCCCATAGTTTTTTGCTTTTTTGTCTCTCTCTCTCCTCTTCTGTCACTTTCTGCAGGTATTTCTACCTCCGGAACTGTAGAGTCTGATCTGTTTTATTTAGAAATTATTAGCACTGCTTCTTGTCTTACTGCTACTATTACATTAACAACTTTAATTGCCATTACTATTATTACCTATTTTGTATTATTGATACCACTTTACATTTTTACATGAATCTGTATTATGCTATGTTCTCCTGTCACCATTTTCTGTAGCACTCTTGTGGCTACAAAAGCAAGGAGGCTACAGAGTGATTTTTTTTTTTTTTTTTAACCAACTCTATTGGAAATACTAAGGCACATGTGTCAAACTCAAGGCCCGCGGGCCACATCTGGTGAGTTAATTATCTTTGGCTCGCATGACAAAATCTATTTACTATTAGAGCTGGCCCGCCGGTATATCGCACGAACCACCATAATACTACAAATCCCACAATGCACTGCCCGTGCGGCGGCACGTCAATCACGGGCCGGGAAAGCGCGCCCCACTCGTTCATCTGCAGTCTTATGGTATTACACACCGCTTGTGTCAACTTTCAACTCTCCTTCTCCCCAAAAAATAGCTAAACGAAAAGTGGACTTTGAAAACAAGACAGGTGGGAGGCATGGTATATGTTCGCGGATGTAAAGGGCAAAGCTGTGTGTCTTCTGTGCGGAGACAGTGTAGCTGTAATGAAAGAATACAACATAAGAAGACACTATGAAACGAAGCACCACGACAGATACAAGCATCTGGACACGACACAAAGGCTACAGAAGGTAGAAGAGTTCAAAAGAAGTCTGGTTTCACAGCAGGCTATGTTCACTGTAGAAAATGTCTTCACTTGAAATTACTCTGGAAAAACTGTAGACAGAGCCATAAGGAATTAATGAAACTGGTTTTATTTCTTTTATTTTTATTTATTTATTATTTATTGTTTTTATTTCATTTATTTCATAATTAATGTTGTTTTATAGGAAATAATCTATAGGCCTTCTTAGTTCCAGGTTCAATATGTGCAAAAAGGTTGATTCAATAAGTTTTCAATAAACGTTGAACCCGTCCAGCCCTTGACTTGTAGCAATTTTTTAATTTCGGCCCACTGTGTATTTAAGTTTGACACCCCTGTACTAAGGTCTGAAAGAAAATAAGGGCAGAGCAGCACAATATGTGCCCACATGGTGTGTCAGAATTTTATTACTAAAGTAGGGTTGGGCAATATGAGGCATGGCTATTAAATAATGAGGCTGTGCTTATGAGGATAAAACCATGTGGTTCACAGTCACACCGAGTGTTATATATTAAAGGTTGAGTATTCACGAACAACTGCTGTAAGTTTCCAGTAAGTGACGTCTTTAGTTCACTGCTAGCTACTGAAGTGCATGTGTTTTTACTAAGGCATCGGAAAATGATTAGCTTAAAAAACTGAGCTACTCATTAACTTGAAATTTTTGGTGAAATTGAACAAAACAGCAGCTGAATCTTTTTGTACATTGTATGGGGAACACTGTATGTCACGTGCATGTGTGTTTGAAAGGCACAAAAGATTTTGTGAAGGCAGAAAGGATTGTGAAGATGATGAACATTCTGGGCGCCCATGCACATTAAAAACCTCTGAAAACATTCAACAAATTGAACAAATCATTCAAAATGATCGACGACTCAGTATATGAATGATAGCAGAAGTGGTCTCCATTGATAAAGAGACAGTTTTGCATGAATATTTGAACATAACAAAAGTGAGTGCCAAAGCTGTCCCAAAACTTCTGACCCCTGATCAAAAGGAAAAGCAGTTTAAAGCTCTTGTTGCCACAAAACCCAGTTTTTCACAGTGTTTTTCTTATTGTAACTAATTTCCAGTTCAAATGTACAAATAAATCTTCCTTCCAGGTATTCTCTTATTCTACACACTCAATGCCATAGAAATGCAATGGTTGTGAGTTTGTGAAGCTGCTGTAACATGTTCTGCTACCACAAAGGAAATAAATTCATGATGAATGAAAATGAGTTCACAGCATTTCCTGATGTCTTTACTAAATAAAACTAAATTATCTGTCAAATAGCTGAGAAGCTCTAAAATATATTGACTGTCAGAGAAAATAATTATGACAGAGGAATAAGAGTGAGAGAGGGACTGACACTCTCTAGTCACTCAGTCAGCTGATTAGTGAGCTTCTCCAACTGAACAGAACCTGAAGCAGCCAGGCGCTGTTTCATTGTCAGAGACTGAGAAGATGAGAAAACTGTAGAAAAATAAAAATAAAACTTACCTATCATCAAATAGGCTACTAAACTACATCAATCACATTTCAGTAGTGCAACTGTGCTGCAGAACTTCCTTCCATCATTTATTTTGCTTACACACAGAATTAGTTAGTTAGCAACAATTGATACGACCAGCCATTTTCTTAACTGAAAGAGATGATCAGCACCAGCAAAAAATGAGAAGCTGCTGCCTGACTGTTGTGTCCACTGAGCTTTGTTTGTTGAAGCAACAAAACTACAAAAGGGAGCTGTTGGGATTTTATCAATTAAGTTATTTATACTTTATTTAAATGATATATGCACTGCATCTAATATACTGAAATTTATAATGTTTGCAGATGAAAAGAGTTTATCACTTATCCCTTAAAGCAATGGTTTGATGTTAAAAAGTTATCTCTAAATGAAAACAAAACAAAACGTATGGTCTTTGGTGGTTTCAGCACAAACTGTGATATAAAACTGAGTTTAAATGGTGTTGAAATTGAAAGAGTTTATGAAACAAAAAATTCAGGAGTGATTATAGACCATAAACTTTGAGAGCCACATATAGAATACATTAAAGAAAATTATCCATATCTATTTGTGTTCTTTATAAAACAAGGGAAGTGTTGAATAAGAAATGTTTATCTGTACTGTTATATAATGCTATATATGTCATATTGTGTTGAAACTTGGGGAAACGCACGTAGAACAAATATACGCCCTATAATTAAACTTCAAAAAAGAGCGATTAGAATATTACAAAACCCTAGTTATCTTGAATCTACTAATCAATTTTTTATACATTCCAGCATATTAAAATTTGTAGATATTGTGTATTTAAAAACAGCTGAAATACTTTTTCAAGCTATAAACAATCACCTTCCTGTTTGTATTCAAAGATTTTTTTAAATTCAGAAAATATACCTATAATGTTTGAAATGTAAGGTGAGAACAAATGCTAAGTGTAGGTGGGTTTCAGATTTTGGAATCATCCTGATGATGAGTTAAAATTGTGTGGGTCTAAAAAAAACTAAATCTAAAATAACTAAGGATTATCATGTTAACTGACTAAAATGTAAAATGATTGAATTTGGAATTAAATGTAATTTTGTTTTCTTGTTTTTGGGAAATTGTTTTTTTTAAATGCATATAATCAAAATAAAATTATCCATAAAAAAAATTATACAAAGAATAAACTGAGGACAGGATCAGAATTTACTTTCGTGTTAAATATAATTAAATATTACTTCTACAGCAGCATCAGCAATATCTACAGTAGTGCAGCAAAGTCACTACTGTAGCAGTGGTGTGATATAGATGACAACCACTTCATTTGAAGCATAGTGAGGCCCTACAACTCTCTATGATGACGATGACAATATCAGTCTTACCACTACCACTTTGTAAAAAGGAGCTTGAAACTAACCTTTTAACTTGTAGTGGTGGTGCAGTCACAGTGCATCCATACATACAAAGTACTAAATGACTTTTGTCTGGTAGTTAGCAGTGATGAATAAACTAGGAGTATATACTGCCAGATAATCCAACAGATGAGAACAAGTGTCTTTAGATACAAATCTTTCCTAGCCCTGCTTATTGTCAACACACTGATATGTAAGACTAACTCTACAGCTTACCTTCGTGCACAGTCACGCCACAGTTGTCACACTGGATGATCTCATCTGCATCCTCACTGTTGTCTCCCAGACAGACACAGCAGATGAGGATGTGCTGAGTGCTCCACGTCTGGGACCGATCAAGCAAGGCATCCTGGAGAATCAGGAAACAGAGTCACAACTAAAGCCACTTACCAAAACCCCATCCCTATGGTCTGGCCTAGGACTGAACAATTTATCAAAACTGAACCGCAACGCAATTTGAAGTAATGCGATTTGCAAACCGCAAAGACTGCAATTATTGTTACAACAGGGATGCGTGGTCACATCGTTACACTTTTTTTAGCTGCCTCACAGTTCACACACAGAGCACTGCAGGAGCAACAGAGCGACAGGATGTAAACTTTACAACCAGATCTGGTCTTAAAATGACTAAACAACAAAACAAACTGTGGAGTTAGATATTTGATGAAAACAGAGGGCAGAGCGACAGTGCAACGCAGGCAGTGTGAGTCGCTCTGATTCTCTCCACTCCGGAGTCAGGTGAGAGCTGTATGCTAGTCACAAGAATGGACACAGCTAAAGCTGAAATTACCGGTGATATGACAAGTTAAAAGCGGATGACAGTGTCAACAGGCTGGCAAGAGAGATAACTGGCCTGTGACCAAGATGACAACTTTATGTCTGCAGTGTTTCTGCAATACATATTTTGTATTGGCGGCCCGCCGCAATAAAATTATTGCCACTGATATTAGAAAGTTGCTAAGTACCTAAGAGACAAAAGAAAAAGAAAGGAAATGGTAGAATGAACTAGCTAATATTAAGCTTGGTTTGTATCTGTATTTTTTATTTTCTACCAGGACAAATCCAATAGTTTTAATCAGCTGTGTCTGTCTCTACCAGCTCTCTGTGTGCCTGTCATTCCCCCTCAGTGTATATGCATCTGATAAATCACTACAAGCAGCAGTATAACCGATGTAAAGTTACTGCAAAGAAGCCAAGCGAACATAGTGCTACTGTTTGTGTTGTGAGAATTGTTCTATGGTTCATTATGTGTATGTTCTACACCATTTTTCGTGAGAAGAAATAGAAATAGATTTTGGATTAGTACACAGAGCAGTTAATATTTCAGTGATATCTTAAATGGTAATGCTCGCAAATCAAATCACAATCCCTTGATCTAAGATGGCACCGGTGGTGCGGCAGCCTGTTGCAGCAGCTCCGTAGTGTGTTTTTACATTTGTGTGTTTTTCTTCAACTTTTCTTGACTTTTAATGTCCAATAATCACCAGACATACAGTCTGCTCTCTGGAATATTAATAGTGCAATATTTTGTTTATTTTCACACATGTAATATCTTGTACGCCTCTTGGCACATAGTGGCACACTTGCAATATCTTGTGTAATATTCTGTAATATTCTGTATATTCTGTATATTTTTTTATATATATATATTTTAATTTATATTTGGTGTTGGTTGGTGTGCCGCTGCTGTAACAAAGCAATTTCCTGTGAAGCATCAATAAAGTACTATTCTATTCTATTCTAATATCTATGAGAAACATCGTAATTAAGATTTTTTCCCAAAATTGGTGCCAAGCTGTTGTGGCTGCTCCACACGCTACTGAGGTCCCTAACAGTGTAAAATGAGCAATGGCCAATATGTATTGTTTTTTCCTTATTACTGTGGGAGAGAACAATCATCCAATCCACCAAGCAACTCAAACAAGAGTGAATACCAACAGGAGAATATTGCAGGGGAGTTTGGCAAATTTTGGGGGGCACTACCCACACGTTTAGCTGTGTTGCTCATTCCACTCAAGTCTTAAGTCTTTACAAGTTATACCTTGTTGTAAAGGTGACTAATCAGGCTTTACGACAACATATAATACAGCACCAATTGGTATTATTAAAGGGGAGAAATAATTGACCGAAATAACGTTTCCAAACTTTTTTTGAGTTTATATGTATATATATATATATATGTTTGTCATTAGTTTGCCCCTGTGAGACTAGGGTTTTACTCACCTCATTGCCCTTTCCCTGGGACATGCTGTCATTAGTAAGCTCTTCATCAAAATTACTGGTGGTCTTTGCTTTCTTCATGGGCTTCTTCACCTCTTTGTCACTATCACTGCTACTGTTGTTGTTGTTATCACCATCTTCCTTGTCATCATCCTCATCCTCATCATCATCGTCGTCATCATTATCATCATCATCATCGTCGTCACTAGCACTGCCACCATCCTCTTCCTCAGTGCCTCCTTTCTGGGTGGCTGCTTTACCTTTCTTCTTCCCTGCAGTGGGTCGCCAGTCATTATCATCCTCACTGTCGTAGTCGTCCATCTCGTTCAGCTCCTCCATAGTGGTGAAGTCCAGCAAGGGACGGTTCCTACGGAAATTCCATTTCTTGGGCTCGGCCTGGCTCTCTTCAGTGTTCACACTGCCAGATCCAGAAGTCGAGGCGGTGTCAGCAGCTTGAGCAGGCTCAGGTTCTGATGTTTTCTTGCTCTTGCGTCGGCCCTTGAGTGAGGTGCCAGCAGGGATGTCTTTGGTTGAGCTGTCTGACGAAGGCGGCTGTTTGGTCTTCTCTTCATCTTCTGTTAAGTTGTCTTCAGCAGCCAGGTCTTTGGCCTCCTCCTCATCTATACCATCGTCTACAGAAGCAGCGTTGTCCGACTCACTTTCCGAACCTGCAGCGCTCGGTTTAGACCCTTCTTCATCACTACCATTGCCTGTGCCGTCTGATCCTAGCAGAACACAAAACAATAAGAAATGAATCAAAAAATTAACAATTGGGTCATTCTAAAGGCTCGGTTGGTGCCCCACCATTTCTAGGAGCTTTGTCTGGTGTGTTTAAAGCAAACTTGAAATTAAGTTTAGTTTTCAAAGAAATTATTATACACTCACTGGCCACTTCATTAGCTGCACTTGTTTAACTGCTTGTAAATGCATCTAATCAACCAATCACATGGCAGAAACTCAGTGCATTTGGGCATGTAGACATGGTCAAGATGACCTGCTGAAATTCAAACCGGGCATCAGGATGGGGAAGACAGGTAACTTTGAATGTGGCATGTTGTCTGTAGCAGGGTCGATTAGTATTCCAACAACTGCTGATCTAAAAGGGATTTTCCCACACAAACTTCTCTATGGTTTACAGAGAATGGTGCGAAAAAGATAAAATATCCAGTGAGCAGCAGTTCTCTGGGTGAAAATGCCTTGTTGATGCCAGAGGTCAGAGGGGAATGGCCCAACTGCTTCAAGCTGATAGTAACAGTAGGACAACAGTAACTCACATAACCACTCATTACAACCAAGACCTGCAGAAGATCATCTCTTAACACACAACACGTCAAACCTTGAAGCAGATGGGCTAATTGGACAATAGAAGATTGGAAAAACGTTGCCTGATCTGAAGAGTCTTGATTTCTGCTGCAACATTCGGAAGGTATGGTCAGAATTTGGTGTAAACAGCATAACGCATGGATACATCCCGCCTTGTTTCAATGGTTCAGGCTGGTGGTAGTTGTGTAATGTTATTTACTTGGCACTCTTTGGGCCCCTTAGTACCAAATGAGTATTGTTTCAACGCCACAGCCTACCTGAGTATTGTTGCTGACCATGTGCATCCCTTTATGACCACAGTGTACCCATCTTCTGATGGCTGCTTCCAGCAGGATAACACTCCATGTCACAAAACTCAAATCATCACAACTACTTTCCTGCCTTGAGATAACTTCTGTTGTGAATTGGCGCTATATAAATAAAATTTGACTTGACTTGACTTGAAATTGACAATGAGTTCACTGTGCTCAAATGGCTTCCACAGTCACCAGATCTCAATCAAATAGAGCACCTTTGGGATGTGGTGGAACAGCTGATTCACAGACATGCGTCTGACATGCATCTATGTGCACATAGATGCACATAGACACATGTCAGTCCTGGCTTTAGACTTTCCATGAACATGTCCAAAAATTATTTTATCCTCTTCTGAAAATATGCACAATAGCTGTGATATCATTATACTTTATATTCTTTAATCAATAAATAAATGAGAATGCTTCTTCAAATCAACTTTATGTCAATAGCTAAGCAAACACAGGTGTACTGAATCTAACACTGCATGAAAAAGCATAAAAATTATCCCATTACAGTTTTTCATAGTTTAGGTTGATCTGGCCCTGATTAAGTATGGCATAATTGTACCAAGGTATCACAACTGACCTTTACAATACAGCAGTCCAGGGCTGAACAATTTATTGAAACTGAACCAAAATTTGAACAATTTAAACAATTTGAACTAATTTGATTTGCAAACCGCAAACACTGCGATTATTTTTAAAACAGGATGTTAGTGGATGAGCCGTTACACTTTTTTTTAGCTGCCTCACAGTTCACACACAGAGCACTGCAGGAGCAACAGAGCGACAGGCTGTAAACTTTAAACCAGATCTAGTCTTAAAATGACCAAACCACAAAACTAACTGTGGAGTTAAACGGAGGGCAAAGCGACAGTACGATGCAAGCAGTGTGAGTCACTCTGGTTCTCCCTGCTCCGGTGTCATGTGAGTTCTACCTACTGAGAGCTGCATGACCGTCGCAAGAACGTACACAGCTAAAGCACAGACTACCAGTGTTATGACAAGTTAAAACCATCTGACAGTGTCAGAGAGATAACTGAGCGTGATGACCAAATGACCAACTTTGACTGCAGTGTTTCCGTTATATATATATATTTTGTAGTGGCGGCCCACTGCAGGAAAATTATTGCCACTGATATTATGAAGTTGCAAAATACCCGACTGAGCCGAGAAGGAGAGAGATAAAGAAGAGAAAATGGTATAGTGAACTAGCTAACATTAAGTTAGATGTGTATTTGTATTTTGTATTTTCTACCAGGACAAATCCCATACAGTTTTTATCGGCTGTCTCTACCAGCTCTCTGTGTGCCTGTCAATTTTCTGTCATTCCCCCTCAATGTATCAGCATTTGAAAAATCACCACAAGCAGCAGTATGACCAATGTAAAGTTACTGCAAAGAAGGCAAGCGAGCATAGTGCTATTGTTTGTTTTGTGAGAATTGTTCCATGGTACATTATGTGCATGTTCTATGCCATTTTTTCTTAGAAGAAATACATTTTGGATTCATATATTCTCATT
Source organism: Lates japonicus (assembly GCA_033238685.1). NCBI lineage: Eukaryota > Metazoa > Chordata > Actinopteri > Centropomidae > Lates > Lates japonicus. Next base: position 1,168,187 of record BRZM01000060.1, on the reverse strand, counting down.
CTCATCCTTGGATTAGTACATAGAGCAGTTAATATTTCAATGATCTCTTAAATGGTAATGCTCCATCACGTTTAACACAGTGAATCCTGGACTGAAGCTTGACTTTCAAAAATTCTATAGCAAATCAAATTGCAATCGCAATACAATTTTTTTTCTCAAAATTGTTCAGCCCTATAGCTGTGATTCCCAACCCTGGGATGGGGGTCCAAAGATTAATTCAGAGGGCTGGCAAAACTAAAACACTCTTTAGTCCAACTGCATCCAACTTGTCCACAGGAAAGTTGTAACTTAAAACAAGGAGTGACAGGTAGATACTGACTTGTTTCAAGGGGTGACACGCCAAAAGAATTGGCAACCACATTTAACTGGCTCTGTTGATTTTTCACAGTTTTGCAGTTAGTTACTTCTTATATTTTTTCCCTTAAGTGTTATTTTTCTTCAGTTTTTGTGGTTCCCAGGCCTGTAATATACTGCTGCACAGAAATTCGATACACTCACGATACATCTAAGGATATATGAAGAAAGAATGAAAACAAACTAAGATCTTAGAATTCTTATTTATTTCCTCTTAGTGTAAACTGCAAAAATAAAATCACTTATCTCAAATCTCTTGGTGCCACAAAACCCAGTTTCTTACAGTGTTTTCACTATTGTACACTAAATTACAGATGTACAGATAAAATCTTTCTTGCAGTTATTCTATTATTCTGAAGATGACAGTGCAAAAGAGAGGATACTATATTGGCCATAATATAAGGCAATATTTTTCCCCTGGTACAACTACGTTTCCATTCATTACAACCAATGTTTTTTTATGAATGGAGCGAGTATTAGTGTAACTATGGTATTTTTGAGTGTTGCGTTGTGGATTGTCGAGCCTAATTATGATGCTAAGCTAGCAAGTGTTGTTAGTCTGTGTATAGTGAGTTTTTCAAAATTAATCAGCCCTAAAAGTCTTTGGTTAATTCAGTTTAATCTGCAGGAGTTTGTGAAGCTGCTGAAATATGTTTTGCTTCAACAGAGGAAATAGATTAACGACTAATGAAAACGAGTTCACAGCGTCTCCTGACATCTTTACTGCAGAAATGAAATGCGAGGCAAATCTGTCACACAGCAGAGAATTACAGCTGTTACAGATGATGAGTCTGAAAAATATTAACTGTGAGAGAAAACAATTATGCAAGAGGAATTAGTGATAGAGGGGTTGACTCACTACAGTCACTCAGTCAGCTGATGGTGTGGTCACTACGAAAGTGAACTGTCTACAGATGTCCGACTGAACAGAACCTGAAGCAGCCAGATGCTGTTACATTATCTGAGGCTGTGGGAATATGAGAAAATTGCAGTCCAAACCTATTCACTTTAAGTCCTCTTATACCAGTGTTATTTCGTATAGGTGTACAGTGCAATCACTCACAAAAGTGTAAAGGATTACTTCAGGACACAGCACTCACTTTATCAATCACATCACGATACAGTTTTCAGCTTCACGATGCGTATTGTCACGTTTTCCGCAATGCATCATGTCACGGTGAAGACCTGTCCTCCCCCTAACCCACAAATTTGGAATGCCTGAAGATGTTTTACTATCATATGTCATCATTTTGATTTTAATAATTAAGGTCTGAACCGCTTAAGTTTATTAAAAGGTTTCATTTATAGGGAAAAATAGCTCAGTGTAAAAAGAGTCACTTTAAATGTGATTTAAAGTGATTTTATCCAAGACACTTTGATGCACTTGGTCAAAGTCTCAATGAAACAAAGAACATGGATTGGCACATTCAATCAAGCTCCAGCTCCAATCTAACAATTTAAGGATGAGCACTGTTGTGGGTGAGTTGGAGACATTACACATAAGGTGAAAATTAATTGATATAAAGGGAGTGCCAGGACTTTAATTATATTTTCATATCTGGGCTTTGTCTCACTTTTTGTGCTTCAGAGTAGCAACACCAGGCCTAGCATCATTCTCGGGTTGTGGAAAAGTTTATAGTGGGTGATATATAATGGACATAGGCTGAAAACCAGAGACAGCATTAAATTTGAGAAAGGACTGGACTTATAACTGGTCACCCATAAACTGGATACAGTCCAGACCAGCTATCAGCACACTGAGGACATCTATGATCAGGTCAAAGTTCAAATAGCCAGTTCTAGGAGATCAACTCTAATGGCCACAAGACTAACACAGGAACAAACCATGAAAATCTCCAGAATGAAAATGAATTCATTCTACACAACAAGACTAGTCTCTGCATTGGATTGGTTTGACTGTTACTTTTATCATGAAAAGTAACACAGAAAGGACTACTGATCAACAGAAATCAGACTGATATCTCCCTATTTGTCACCATGTCTGAAACCATATGGATTGTCCAACCATTCTGTAATCCAAAACATTTTATTGAGCAAATGTTTTCCTACAACATTCCAGGGCTGAGATGTTTGATTTCAGAGTTAATTCAGTATCTGTTATGGAGCTATCCTGCCATCAGTCAGTATTACATCTTATCCCATCATTCTATCTTATTCAATGATCAAAAAACTGTTAGTATTAGTACTATTAGTATTACTATTACTTTTACTTTTACTATTCTTCTGTTAGATCAATTAATCACCTTTGTGTTGTTTAAGAATGTGGTGTTTGTATTCAAGTTTCGATACTGTAGCGACATCAGGCATCAGCCTGGCATCAGCCTGGCACCTATTATCACACAATTCATAGAAAAAGACAGTAATGTATTCCCAAAACTGCACAGAGGTAAAAGTACGGTCACTGAGAATTACGACCTGAACCCCCATCTTCTCTTCAGGCTCCCCAACATTCTGTAATAAGAAGCAGATACAGAATTCTTCCTCGCAAGCCAGGGTCACAGGTCAAATGGCCCATTCAGGAGAATCTACTCTAACAGTTTAGAACTTATGAATGAACACTTCATCTTCATTCAATTGCAACAAACTTTGTCTCTGCATTAAACATTCAACTGTGCTTTATCAAGAAAGTAATGACAAAGAACTATGCAGATTGGACTCTCTGTGATCTACAGACCTAACCATAGTCTTCTCTTCCATTGTTTATCTTTCTCTGCACCAGGCAGAGGTCGTAAATAATGTCACACTCCTGTACTATCTCCAGAACAGTTGTCCACATTTCCTTTAGTTTTGAAACTACATGAAATGATTGTCTGACCATTTTGTAAAGCACACCATTTTATTAATTCAGTGAAAATCTGAGTTATCTATGATGTTGTTAAGCTAAGATAGTAATGAGGAATTAATTCAAATATTCACCATGTAACCATACTACCATATATTGACCATGTCTAAGCTTAACTATAGAAGTTAGACATAATGTTTTTCACGTATTAGAATCAAATTATTCTTCATGTCTTGTAATGAATCATTTATTGCTAATAATGAACACAATTTATTCATTAACAGCTTTATCACTTAATCAACTTAATTGTCTTAACATTTGCGAGTAAAGTGTTTAATTCATGTTTGCATTAATGCACTGTTTCAGCGCCACAAGTTATATCTCGTCTTATACAATTTCATAATTGATCATGGTGGAAGACAAATATGCAATATGCACACGAGTATTTCAGATTAATAACTTGGAGTTTATTAAAAGATCATATTTCACTCTAACCAAGACAAAGAGAGTAAGGACAACGAATTCTAATTGGCTGAGACCACCTCACTCCGCCTGTAAACCTGATACTATCCTCGAGAGAATAAAAACTCTGGCGCGCAAAAAGACAACACCTTTGGTTCAAATCAGCTCCAAGCTACACAGTCACTCGCCACTGCACTTTAATTTTCTCTGTTCCTTTGTTCTCTTTTTCACCACGTGCTCCGCAAGTAACTTTTTCTCTTATCTAGACGCGCAAGTAACTTTCTCTATTCCTTAAACCAAGCAACGTCAAGTTAAGCCAAAGGAACAAAAATATTTGAATACTGAGAACTTAATTTAAATAATTCTGCGTTTTACTCTGAAGAGTAAAACTGAAGAGTCGTTAAATTATCCAGAAAACATTAAGTAGACTACGTGAATGCTTATTTTTCCTCAACCCGAGAGAGAGACTCGCAGATACACGACCGCCTGCAAAGAAACCTGCAAGAAACTAAGTTTGCTGCTCAAGACAGAAAGTCTATGAGTAACAGTCTACGAGGTTCATATACTGCTGTGTTGGTTGTGTTTTGCTATTTTGTTTGTTACCTCAGTGTTGTGTGGAAGTACCAGTTGCTCTTTCACTAGAGAAGAGCTCATGGACATCAGGGCCACTACCCCTGTGGATTTAATACCCATTTTCATTGCTACATCTGTGGAATACTGGACATTTTGGTCAAAGGTGCTCTCACCTTTGCACACACAGTGAAACGCGGAAGGAGAGGGAAATGCTCCGGTACGCTTGTGCATCTCCGCCAACGCGGACATCGCACAACGTTACCTGGAATATTTCTCTCCAACGTGCGGTCACTCAGCAACAAAGTAGATGAACTCCAGCTGCTGGTGGGGAAAAACAGAGACTTTTCCTCATCTTCCGTTTTGTGCTTCACTGAAACTTGGCTGTGTGGATTGATACCGGACTCTGCGCTGCAGCTAGCGGGCTTTCAACTCTTCAGAGCGGATCGCGACGCAGAACTTTCAGGCAAGACGAAAGGTGGAGGAATTTGTTTTTACACTAACAGTGGCTGGTGTACTGATGTGACAGTGATTCAACAACACTGTTCTACTGATCTAGAGTCTTTTTCCATCAACTGTAAACCCTTCTACTCCCCCCATGAGTTTGCTTCATTCCACCAGGTGTACATTAACGCACATCTCTCCGGACAATCACCTTCAAACATTTGCACTCTACACTTTACATTTTAACTTAATTATGTGTATATTTATGCTCCTTGTGTACATACTTATGTTCCTTGTAAATACAGTTTTTGCTTTTTGCTCTTTTCTTTTTACTATAACTGTCCTTTAGCACCAATATACCAAGACAAATTCCTTGTATATGCAAACTTACTTTGCAATAAAGTCTGATTCTGATTCTGAAACTCAACTAACACTGAACCGCTGAGACACTGGCAGAATCGTTCCCCGTAATAACTGGAGACACGGCTTCCGGGAGAATCCACCTGGGTCCTGCGTTTCCTTGGTTACCACCGCAACCTCAGCCGCTTGGATTCCAGCCAAGTCTGCAGCTGCCGCAACTCACAGTAGGCTGCTCTTAACATTCTGCTCGTGACAAGGGTTGATGCTAAAATAAGTAAACTTTAATTTCCGACATCTCAAAATTTAACACAAATAGATTATAGTTACAGACTATAACGATTTGCTTCCACCATCTCACCCTGCTCATTTTACGTACTCTTAGTTCATCATGCTAGTTTGATCATCCTTACATTTCTGTTTATATTTTATTTCACGTCTTCACTCCATATATCTTCACCTTAGTAATCAATAAATTGTAAATACACCTGTAGACCCAGCAGTTTTGTGTGTTTCCTTGCAATGGTGAGCCGGATCAATGAATCGAGGATTCATGATCTTAGATATTATACTGATTAAAATTTACTGTGTGGATATTATTAAAGAATATTGATATAAAATTTAATATCCCCGATTTCGGTCACAGAATTGGACGGTGGTGCCCCATTCAACGAGTGTAAATTGGATTTCCAATTATTATTTAGTGCATCTATGCTATATATATTTTTGGTGTGGCGTGTGAGGCCAATTGTAAATCCATATCTCCATTGTAAAGTGACGTCACATCTGTGGGTTCTCTACATACTGGCTTGGCTGCCTGCTGCTGTTACTTGTTGTGTGTGAGCATTTTAAACCATCAGAAAGTCACTGTTATGTGTATTCACGATTTACGAGCCTCTGTGCTAGTCTATTAACTTAGCTACCTGATACACTAGCGGCTGTTTACCACACACACAAGAGGATTGTAACTGTGTGTGGTGGTCCAACACCCACACCCACTGTCACTTTAAGAGTGAAGTTGCCTTTGTTAAATGGTGAAACATTAAATGCTTAAAAAACTTGTTAGAGTCCACAAGTGGACGGTGTCGAAAAATAGCAACTGTCAAACATACTACCACTCCAGTAAAATCTCCTGTCTGAGCAGATAAGAAATGAGAATTCCTTGCATGCTTTACATCTCAGAAAGTACGTGTAATTAAGATTTGCTAAACGTGATTTTAAATTGGTGATAACTCTGTGGTTTACGATGTAAAGTTAGATTAAGTGCTAGAATTGCTGGATTAGACTTAGACTTAGACTTAGACAGACTTTATTGATCCCTTTGGGATGACTCCCTCAGGGAAATTAAGTTTCCAGCAGCTTATACAGACAGACACACCATACAGGGCAGTTGCAACGACAGTTTGCAAACGACAGACAGGAGCAGCATGCAGGACAGTTTGCAAACGACACAGAATATAAATAGAATAGAATAAGAGTGAATTAAGATAACTATACTGAGTATACTGGATTGTGTATGGCATTAAGATAAATAAATATAAATATACTGAACTGTATATGGCTGGTGGTGGATGAGGTTATTGAGTGTCCGGGTGGGTTACTGCACATTAAGGAGGCAACCCTCCCATCTGTCCTCCATACCCTAACCTATCTCCTCCTCCCCCCAAGTGAGGCGTTGTAGAGCGTGATGGCATGGTGGACAAAGGAGTTCTTAAGTCTGTTAGTCCTACACTTGGGCAGGAGCAGTCTTTCGCTGAACAGGCTCCTCTGATTGAACGCCCTGGTTGGGGATTTGTGCTGAAAAACTTGAAATATCTCAGAACTATCCATGACTCGCCATGAAACAGGAAGTTGCGTTTAAGTTCCTGTAACTGGCCAGAATCCAAAATGTTTCCAGACCGCTGATTTATTCTCCAGAGGTGAGACAATATTTTCACTGACTTTTTTTAGCGGCTTGCCGAGGCACCACTCGCATTTTGTTTGGAGGTGTGCACGCTCGGGCAGAGAAATACGTGCCAGGGATTTTCTAAATAAAGGTGCGTCTTACAAATGATCATATTGTGATGGACTATGATATTATAAGTTATGTTAGTGTGGGGTTAGTGAAGAAACGTTATTCAGACTATTAAGCTGAAGTACTGTTATTCCAGGGTTAATTAACGTGTTGCCAGCCTAGATGCGGTGAAGCCTGTCTATCATGTCAGCTGCCTGTAATCGGCTGGGAGCCGGCTATGGAGACGGCTTTTCCACAGAAAAGGAGCTGAAAGTGAGTTGGATGTAGGTAGTTTGGGGTTTTTGTTATTTTTGTCAGCGTTGGCTACACAGGAGCCCACAGTTGCCTGTGTTATTGCGCTTAATAAAACCCTTCCCCTACCATTGTCTTGGCACGCGACCCCCTGCCCTCCCAAGAACGGCAGACTTTTTTTTTTTTAATTAAAAGATCATTTCAAAGTTCATGTTCCTTTCCCCACTTCCAGTTTCACGTGTCTCCGCGTATGCGTCCACACACAGGAGCGGAAGAGCCACAGAAGAGACAGGTTGACAACTCGCTGTTAAGTGTTGTAAGTGTCTGTAAATCAGAGATGGACAGACGCCAACCCTAAACGTCCGAAAGTCAGTCCAAATTATCAGCCTTTTATCACGCACGATATCTGCCAATGGTAGCCTTGCTGGCAGGAAGGCTAGTCCTAGTCCTCTCCTCCGGTATCCCTATATAACTATGTAACTATCTATCTACGCCCGAGCACTAGCGTGCGAAGGCCCTATTGTAATCGTGGAAATTATTATTATTTCCGTGACGCACATGCATTTTTGAGGGCCTAAACATGCTCAGTAACTCATGAAACTTTACACACACATCAGACCTGGCGAAAATTGACATCTGAGGGTCTCATTCATTGGCACTGTAAAATGGCTCCATAGCACCCCCCTGGACATACTCAGAACCCCCTTGCCATTGGGCTTAGTTTGTCCGAGGTGAACGAAATTCGGAGGCATGATGTAACATGCCGAGATGCACCAAAAAGTCTCTTGACATCATGGCCTCAAACCTACAGCAAGTCGGCCATTTAAATTTTAATTTGAAAATTTAGCTAATTTTTGGCCATTTTTTGGCATTTGGGGACATTGTATTTGATCAAACTCTTCCTACAGATTTTAACAGATCGACCTCAAACTTGGTCTAAATACTCTCAAGGCCTTTGTGATTAAAAGTTATTAAAAGATTTTGTTGATGTCGAAGGGTTTGGCCGTGGTGGCGCCTCAAATTTCCATGACTCGCCATGAAACAGGAAGTTGCGTTTAAGTTCCTGTAACTCAGCCATACTTTGTTCAATCAGCACCAAATTTCACAGTGATGATTAAGGTCCCACCATTAACACACCCACATGTCAATATTCACAAAAAGTTATAGCGCACCTACTGGCAACAGGAAATGACATGTTTTAGACTTTGACGTCCTGTTACTAGCAGGTTGACATGATCCACTTTAGATTTGGCCAGGAAAGCTTTAACGACTTCATGATACCTTATTGTGAAAATTTTGATGTTCTGTTGAAGGGCATGTCTGTTTTGCCATTAACCAGGAAGTTGATTAACTCATGCATACTTTGTCTGATCTGCCCCAAATTTCACAGGTTTGACAACAGGCCTGTCCTGAACACATCTACATTCCAGTATACAGATATAATCATAGCGCCACCTATTGGCAACAGGAAATGATGTGTTTCATCCAAGTGGGTTGATCTGATCCACCTCAAATGTGGCCAGACAAGCATTAAGATCATAATGGTGCTGAATTGTGAAGACTGTGAGTCTTCATGGGACTCACTGTGTCGCAATGGCGAATTTCCATTAGTTGTTAGGAAGTTGTTGTAACTCCCGCATGCACTGTCCAATCTGCCCCACACTTCACGTTTGCTGTGTCATGTGTCAAGTGTCATGGCCTGAACACATCTACATGCCAATATTCAGGTACAGTCATAGCGCCACCTGATGGGGGCAGTAAGGGACTTCTGACTCTTTCTTTCTGTGTCTGGCGGTCACGCAGTTGCAGAACTGCGCCGTACGACCTGCGGGGACCCCGTGGCCACAGGTCCCCCGACAGGTGCGGGGTGCAAGGGCCCGTTCAACACTGCTTGCAGCTTTAATTGAGATTAATATTGAGTCCTCTTCAATGGTGACTTACAATGAGAACTTAAAGTGCATTCAGAAAGTATTCATACCCCTCCACTTTGGTCAGATTTCATTATTTTGGGGTCTTAAGGCCCCTTTCATACACAGCACATACTGACTAAAGAATGCGAAAATGCAAAATACTCAGCCAAGAACATACAGGAGCTGAAGCTCCACCGTGTGGGACAGTTTGAGGTCCTGCTTGGGATGCGACCACTGCATCTGAGGACCAACTACCAGGATCCTTTGACCCAGAGCAGCCTCTGGCAGTCTGTGTGATTGTGATGTCTTTATATGTGGTGCGAAAGCTCAGAAAAATCAACCTCCTTCAAAAAAAAAAAATTACACTGCTTTTCGCCATGTAATATTTGCATTCTATGTGATAGTACTAATAAGAAAAACAAAATTAATTGCCATTCAAATTAATCACATGAAGAAATCGCCCCCACTGTTAAAAGACCCTCATGCAAAAATCTAAAAATCTTTTTTTCCCTCTCACTTTATCAATGCTTTTCTCCCCTGATTGCTCAGTTAGGCAAGGCCAGCTCTACAAAGAGTCTTGGTTGTTCCAAATTTCTTCCATGTAAGAATTATGGAGGCCACTGTGCTCCTGGAAATCTTAAATGCAGCAGAATTTCTTTGTAGCCTTCACCAGATCTGTGCGACGACACAATCCTGACTGAGCTCTGCAGGCAGTTCCTTTGACCTCATGGCTGATACGCATTGTCAGCTGTGAGCCCTTATATAGACAGGTGTGTGCCTTTCCAGATAATTTCCAGAGAAATGGGAGGATCCTGAGTTAATTTCAAGTGTCATAGGAAGGGGTCTGAATACTTATGTCAATGTAATATTTCAGTTTTTTGCTTTTTAATAAATTTGCAAAATTTTCTAAAACTCTTGTTTTCATTTTGTCATTATGTGGTATTGCTTGTAGATTGATTAGGGATTTTTTTTTTATTTAAGCATGAGGTTGCAACATCACAAAATGTGGAAAAATTGAAGGGGTCTGAATCATGTCTGAATACACTGTATGCATGTTTGCAACATCAGTTACTTGGTCATCCTTACAACTGTAGTGCATGAAAACAAAATGCCAGAAAACGTGCCATTGGCACACAGATGAGTATGAAGAACATCAGTTGAGTAGTTGATCGCACAGTCCACCTCCAAATGTGATCTGAGCACTCAGATTTTTGTGTCTTGGGTGCTTTCACACCTGTACAAGAAGGATCATCCAAAACACGTGTTACTGTCAAGAGTGAACAGAATATTATATGTATTAGGGATGGGCATTTTAATTACTTTTTGAAGCTGATTAATCAAGCCAATTTAAGTCGATTAGTTGTGACGTCATATTTAACCCGTTCTCCAAACATTAGGGCTGGGCGGTAAAATGATAACAATATATCGCAATAGTATCCTATCCTCGATAGACATATAAGACATGGTCAATAACAACGTCAATAGAACTCATTCCACCTCTGATCTGACAGACATTATGAAAAGCCAACGATAAGGATAATAGCACAGCGTCGAACAAATTATGTGGCATGACCGCATCACTGAGAAATATTGTTTCTTAAATATGAAACTGCTTTATTCATTTAATGAGTAAAAACCTCCTGAAGGATGAACACTGAAGGAATCTTAACGTAAAAACAAGCTGAGTATCTAGAAACAATGTGAGCTAACGTTAGCGGCAGCTCGGTTATCAGCCTGCAGGTCCTTATTAAACACATTTTGAACATGAAACTACTAAAACAATAAGTCCTGCAAAGACCATTAAGCAACACCCCCACCCCCGCTTTGCTTATTTTTATTGCAGAGGTCTGTTGCAGTCTTTTTCTTGCACCATACAGAGCAAGATGCAGCAGAGAAGAAGCACTCAGCAGAAACAGATCCATAAATATTAGTTCTGCGTCTTTCCTCACACCTCCACCCAATTAAAAATTGGTCAAATAAAAATTTGTCCATTCTTAAAAATACATGTAGACTATGTTTACCGTGTCAATTAATCGACTAGTTGATTATTATTCATGCACATCCTTAATTTTATGTATAATATCACAGTGGTATATTTAATTAGAATATAACATTTTCTGTACTGTTTAGACTTATGGAGGCCTGTTGCTTTGAAGACCATGCTTACCTGAGGCATCTCCCACTTCAAAGTCACTGTCATCTGAGCTGTCATAATCCAAGGCATCTAAGAGAGAGGCAGCAAGTGGCTTCACCTGCCGGCGCTTCAAACTGCGGTCCACTGACAAAGGAGAATTGAAAAAAATGAAACACCAGAAAACAAAGTATGAGTAAGCGGTTATAGCCACACAGCAAGATGACAAATTTGGATTTTGTAATGGAGCAATAAGAAGTACAAAACTATAAAACAATTTTGGTAATTAGAGAAATCTTGTTATTCTTTATTATACAAAAACTGTTACATGATATCTAAAATTGATCAGTCCCACTCACATTAGAGGGAGATGTAGCCTCAACACATCAGATTGACGTTAACATGTAACAGACTGTCAAACAGACTGTTAATTAAATAAATATGAATTCTGCCATCCTCTATATGTAAATAGTGCCTAATCAAAATCTGAAATTGTGTCTAAATCTCAATTATATTAGACTGCTTTAGCTGTCAGTCAGTTTAAAATTATGACTTATCCCTTCTTTAATATTTTTTTTCGATTTATCAACAGGATTAGGAGTGTTGATGTCTTAGTGAAACAGTACATGTAGGGCTGGATATCGTTCAAAAATATTTGATACTGGTACCAATACCGATACCTTGACTTCGATACCGGTTCCTGAACAATACTTTTTCTATACCAATTTTATAAAATCAATTCTAACAAAGAAAATTACAACAAAAATACATATTATGGTACAAATCTTGAGTTTTATTTTTCTGCTTTGCCGGCCTTAGCAACAATGTCCTTTTTGCAAATACTGCATCGCACACTATTGGCATCAATCTTGCTAAAATGGAGACACACTTTTGACCTCAGTTGCATTTTTTTAATCGCTTTGACACACACACATACACACACTGTAGTTCACAACACAGATACACGTGAACCGCGTCTGTGGGCGTAACCACGTACGATTTTTCTTGCATCCCTCTACCGCGTGTAACGTTACAGCCAATCACTGGCAGCATTATCAGATCTTGATCACGTGATTAACTCCTTGGTATCGAGACTTGGCACCAAAAAACAAAGCATCTTTCGATACCGGGTAGTATCGAAGCATTTCAGTCAGTGCCTTAAAAGAACCAAAGTTCAGTACCCAGCCCTAAGTACATGGATTTCTCAGAATGGCTAAATAAGTAATGGAACCACCTGCTGACATACAGTATCTACTCCTGATTATGGTATGCAACTGCTGCGTTCCACTAACAGATACCATTTTCCATCTGCATTAATCCTTTGTGCTACACTATTCTGAGTAATATGGCCCTGCTGTTCTACTGGCATATGGCACACAAATACAGCACGTCACTCATGTTCCACCCCCGGGTGGCATAAACCGATTCTTACGTGCTGCTATAGTGCATTACTTATTATATTTGAAGCAAAACAGAATAGAAAAGTTATGACATAATGCCCATAAGAAGTTTGTTAATATTAAAGCAACAAAATCTAACTTTGCTCGGTAGCAGCGCTCTGAGTTGCCATGAGTGGGGAGTTCAAGCAGTTAAAGGTCCAGTGTGTAACATTTACATGGATCCATTAGCAGTTAATGTACAAAAATATGTTTTCATTACAGTGTAATCACCTAAATCATCGCTGTGTTTTCATTTGCTAATTCAAAGCAAATGACACATTTTATATCATGGTGGTACAATCACTAACTAGAAAATGCATTTCCTGCAGAAAATGCAGTGTGAATGCTACAGCAATGCTGAAGCGATGCTTAAAATAGCAGAATATATGCATAGCAAAACTGCAGAGAAAGCAGAGAAAAATTTGAACATTTTAAAAAAGCACTGACTAAGAAGAAATGTAAAAAGTTAAACATTTTGATAGCTGAATGGTATTTGCAGGAGAAAGTGCGGGAGTACTCTGTAAAATTTCACTGCAGGAGCCGGGGAACTAAAACACGGCAGTGTATGTTGCCCACGATCCCTGGCTTCCAGAGCCTGAGGTCGCCTAATTCAATTTAGAAGTTTCTTCTTTTTTTCTTTCCATTTGAATTTGTTGGGCCTGATTCTGGTGGTTTAGGCCACTAACTATCACTCAGTTAATGCACCTCTCGCAAGAGATTGTACTTAATCACCAAACTCACATGGTGCAAGGCGTAGGGGGCACTGCATGGGAATGAAAGAGACACTAGTCGCTGTATTACCAGCCAGTGTACTGTCAAAATGGCTCAGGTGCTGTTATTTTAAGATAAAATAGTTGCATAATGTTGCTTTAATTGTTAAACTGTCCAGCAGGTTACATTTGCAACAGATAGATCTACAGCTAGCCACACTAGCTTAGCAAATAACAAACAAATTACATAAAAAGAGTGTCAAAGCATCAGCCATATTGTGATCTCTGGATATCATATCTGGGGTTTACCATTACTGCAAACTCAGTTAGTCTGCAGCCAAACCCTTACTGCAACCTTAAGTGACACACAGCATCTTGAGCAGCACTAAACTGATGTAACTTCTAAGTGGACTGTAAAGTAGAATGTTGCTTGTAAGATTTTATTTTTACTGTTTTTCTGCCTGTTCATTACTCTAACAATTCCTGCTCTACGGAGTAAGACCCCGAACAGCTCTTTTTAGTTAGTTCTTGCTCCAGACTTAAATGGGTTTTATTATTGAAAAAGTCCCAGGCCTGGCAGATAACCATAACTCAATTAAACGCCAACAAGTTTAAGAGGTTATATCTCAGCTGCTTTTTTGATGCTGACACTGGGACAAATAAGAGATTCATGCACGTTTTTCACGTGCACTGTGACGAGTATTAGCAAACTGTTAGCAAACAAAGCGCACCACTGTATTCCCGCAGGTATAAAAAACATTGTGCAGTGCTATCATGTTGTTAGCAACGTATTGCTCTTTCCACCAATACCGAACTACACAGACAATTTTAGCCGGACAAGCTTCACTGTACGCAGTAATTTCGTCAGCGTAAAACAACCTCACATTTTTAACAGCTGCGTGAACACCTCACGTCCTTGTCTACTACGCAAGGTAGCTAATTACGGCTAGCATTAGCTGTAGTTATTCACTTCAAATTACGGAAATGTTACGTAAATCCCTGAGTCCGCTTCACCCAGATATAAGTACGAGAACAGCAAGGGTAAAACTAAGGTTAGACTGACAATAACAGACCAGAAGTGCCAAACTGCACAAACAACTGGTCAGTGTTAGCGTTGTTAGTAACAATACGTGCTAATCACAAAACATAGCTGTGCTAGCTTAGCCGGCTAGCAGCTACTTAGCAGCAGTTCGAGACAGTAAATAATGTTCATTAATGGCTGAGCCGGCAAATTTGACTTAATAAAATCATGCTTAATATTAGAGGAAAACTGCACCGTGGAAAGCAACACTCACTTTTTGGTTCGTTTTTATTACAGGGAACGAGGCAGGTCTCCTTTCAGCGGCATGTTATGTGGACAATGGAGAACACAGCGGTGACGTACAGATGACTGGATGTTGTTACCATGGGGACGCAATGAAGCTACAGGATAGCCACATCAGAAGTAAATTAATGGAAAAAGGAAAGAGTGGTAAATAAATACAAATAATAGTTTTAAGTATGATTTAATATTTGAGTTTATGTACTTTATTTTCTAAACGTAATACTACGTTGGTGGATACATACATGTATAGTTCTATTTTTGGAAACACATAGCCTACATACAGCATCAGTATTTAGAGAGACAGTCTTCACTTACTATAGGCTGAACAGTTTCACCACCTGCTGCTCAGACCAATAATATCTCACATCATTTGTCGACACTGAAAAAATAAACGAAAACGTTCTTTTAGCTCACCAAAGAGCTTATAAATTGTAATGGCATCTCTTTACTGTACCTCAGTCTGGTATCCCTGCTGAAAAAATACAGCATTGATCTATGGTGGTGGTGGTGGTGGTGGTGGTGGGGGGGGGGGGGGTTATGTACCACACAGTGAAATACAGCCATTGAAACTAAAGGAAAAAAGGCATGAGGTGTCTCTGTTAGGTGTTACTCTATCATGAGCGTCCAGAGCAGCTTCAGTGTTCATTGTCAGAGATTCACAAATTAACTGTACTGGGGGTATGAACAGCATTCTTCCAAAACATATTCCTTAGTTTGATATTTTGATGATGGTGGTGGAGAGTGCTGTCTAACACATTAGTCCTAAATTGCTGAGTAAGAGGGATACTCCAGATTATAGCCAGGATACCCGTATACATGTAATTATGCTCAGTGACTAGCACTACTTAAACACTTTAAAAATGTCTGTAAGTGATGAAAAAAATTGAATCTGTATCATTGTGTCGTTCTCACCTGGTTGGCAGGTGAAAATTGCAGCACTCAAAACTGGCTGTCAGCACAACAAAATCCAATAGCCTGATATCAAATACATGACATACCCATGCTTTCAGGTCTTCTTTGCTCAGAAAACTCAGTTCATGTTGAAGCAAAAATAAATGAATAAATACATAAATAAAAAAAGCAAGACATACAGCAGCAGAAAAGAAGGAAAATAGAGAACAACAAATGGTTGCTTTTAAATAAACACATTGAACACACAGTGTGTTACAACATATAAAATAAAAATTAATGTTTTTGACAGTGATAAACATTTCTAAAGTTCCAGTTCAGTCATAATGTGAGCAGGAAGGTTCCAGGTTTGAACTCCGGTTCTCCCGGGGCTTTTCTGTGTGGAGTTTACATGTTGTCCCTGTGCCTACATGGGTTCTCTCCAGGTTCTTCAGTTTCCTCCCACAGTCCAAAGACATGCAGGTTAATTGGTGATTCTAAATTGTCTGTAGGCGTGAATGTGAATAATGGTTGTGTGTCTCTATATGTTAGCCCTGTGATAGACTGGTGATCTGTCCAGGGTGTACCCTGCCTCTTGCCTGATGTCAGCTGGCAACCCTCAGACGGTAAGTGGTATAGATAATGGATGGATGGAAAAACATTTATAAATACTCAGTGCCCACTTTTCTGGGACACTTGTACAATCTAGTGCAACCCAATGCATTGTACAATTTTAATCACAAGTAATTCTAATATTCTTTTTGAATGTTGAAAATGACCATAATTGATTTTCCTCTTTAATAATAGAGTTTTATAATACCCAGCAAAATGTCTTGTTAAAAAGTGAAGAAATGGGAAAGTTCTTTGAAAGGATGCAGCTGTAGAAATTCATACTTTGGCTCATTATCAAAATGAGCTTTGTTTCTATTGTCCTCCTTTGACTTTGCCAATTTAGCAAATAAGAGATGATTAAAATAAATGAGCCTAGATTGATCCTGATACATGGTAAGGGGAAGACTGATGGAGCAAGCAAGCAAAAAGGATGATTACACCTGTCGTTGTTTGATGACAAATGGCCCTGTATTGTGCTGGAGAGTGGTAGTTTTTTTTAATCAGTTTGCATCAAAACACTTAGGGGATATCATGGAAACCATCATCGTCGTCATCACTAGCAGCATTTTCAACATTTTTTTTCTCCTGCCCTTGCTTTAATTAGCACAGAGCCAGATAGTGTTTGTAGGGATTATGACAACAACTGAGTCCAAGTGTAAATTTAATGCTCACTGGATAGCTACTTTTTCCCAACCACATCAAAGTTTATACAATTCCTTAGTAGTGTAAATAGATAGAGCAGTACAGTAAGGCTGCCCTGTAAACATTAGATGACATGAGACGTTCGCTTGTGTTTTTGGCAATGACTGGACGCAGTTTGATGCAATTTGTGAACAAGGATCATCCCCTTTTTGTCAATCCAATCATTATATCAGTCTCAGTCTTACAGTATAAAAACTCTAATAAAAATATTTCTTTTTTCCTTCTCACAGAAATTAATGGAAGCAAAACTAAAGAGTGGAATCCAAACAGTCTCCCAAACAACAAATGAACATTCAGTTCAGTGAATTCACAATACCAACTGTTAAAACAGAATGTGAGTGAAATTTTAGAGGTGGCATGATGCAATTGCAGACTTTCACTGGGTGGCAAGAACTGATATGAAGACATGACAGCAAGTTGGTCATTTTTCAACTTGAGCCATGATGCTTCACAAAGAGCGGAAATAAGGGTCAGAGGCAGAGCTGCATACAAATACACAGAGACACACTCCACACGCATGGTTTGTGTTTCTGTTGCTATCTGGGTCAGAGCTAACATCTGTACAGTTGATGTTTATGTCAAATCCACACAAATGGTGCAGTGCAAAAACTTGCTTTGCTTTCTGTCTTTGGTAGAAAACATCACTTTAAGGACAAGGGGCATGAATGTGGTCTATTTTCTAAATATGAATTAAAATGCTGTAGTCAATAATTGTGCTTCCAGAAACAGGAAGCAGGACTATCTCACCTCAAGATCCATTTAGTAGCTGCTGTACACAGTAGCTTTTGATCATAACACATGCTCTTCATCAGAAACTCATGTTTGCTCATTTGTCATAAAAATAAAAACTTAGCTGGCTAAACCACTAATTTTTAATAAGTCAGTATGCAGGTTAATCACATTTACATATCAGTACAAAGATAAACCATTATCTAAACCCAAATTAAGCTAGGTAGTCAGCTCAGTTTATGAAGAAATGAGGATAGTTTGAACATGTTGAACATTCATCACTGGCAATAAAACATGAATGGCAATACACACAATTTAACTGCAACAGTGTACAGGGTCTATTTAGAAATGTCAGACTCAACATATGTCTGTGAAGACAGTAATCACAAACACTGATAATGTTTTAATTAGGAATACAGGGATATGAATTACTCTATATTCAATTTTAAAATGACATTGTGGATGATCACACATGGACTTCACAGTTTATTTGGTATATACAAACATACAGGAAAGTGCTTGAGTCATATGAGGTGCACAAACATACTGTAGGCTACACATAATGAAAATTAGACTCAACCCATTACTCCGAGGGGTAGAATGAAATACGGCAGTCAATAAAAGTGGATGTTGCTGGATTTAGTGAAGTTTGATTTAAGATGAGCAGCAGAAAAGCCTGTGCAGGCTTGGTGCAGATAGCTGAGATCTTGAGAAAGTATCCTACCACAGATATCAGTCAGCTTGATGAACCAGAGGACAGAAGCAATTACATTGAGAGCAAGAAAAACACAGGGTTTAAGAAATAAAAACATTACTATAAGGACACACCATGACAAGTAAGGTTTAAAACCTCATTTGAATAGGAGTAATTGTATTGGATGTTATTTATGAATCCTGTAGTAAAATGTACCAAAATGTCTGTGTTGATCTACAGCCTCCCTCTACTTAAAGATTTTGCATTTAAATTGGAATATTTATGCATTCATATGGTGTAAATCATGTGATACCATGTTCTGCATTTATCTTTCATGGGACTGCCTTTACATTTCATTCTCAACAGTGAATTGTATTTTTGTATTTCTAACCCACTGGCAGTGCCTGATGATGTCTCAATGCAATAAAATGTTCACTGGTAACCAATTACTTCTCAGACATGCAGAACAAATTATATTTAAAGAAGTGCCATTTCCAGCTTTCACTAAAATAAATCTGATGATGCAATTTGATGTATATAAAATAAAATGATTTACTATTTAATACAGTGGTTGTCAAACTGGGGCTCAGGGACTCCCATGGGTCCATCAGGGGTTCCAGGAGTCCTTATTGAGGAACATTCCAATGGATGGAGAGTTGAGATTATTTTGTGTTACTTTTGTGTACAAAACCTCTCTTACTCTGTTGTGTGAGGCTCACTTGTGCAAATGTTTTTAGCAAGATTCACACAAACGGCAATGATAACACAAGTTGCATGAAGTCAATAAAGTTAGCCAACTGTCTAAAATACACAACTAATGGCAGAAAATTTTAGATATTTTGAGCATTAGCCACCAATATTCTGAAAAGTTTGAGGAAAGTAGCTGTTGGAGAGTCTACCAATGATCTAGATGTGCCAGTATCACGTTGAAGACGACAGTAAGATGAAAATAATGTGACTGTGGTGAATAGATTCTTCAATAGTCTTCTCTTCAAAGGATAACTGGGCCTTGTTTTCTCATGTTTTTGGGTATAAATGATTGATAGGGACAAAAATCTTTGCACTCACTCCACTATCGATCAAGAACACTTTACCCGCAAAAATCCACGTCAAAGTACGTCCACTAAAGTGCTTGTTTTTGCCACTGACAGACTCAGATTGTTATTGTTAGTGTCTGACAACATTATGGATAGGATTCCTACAGAGACAGACCTTTTTATTAAAGAGTAAGATGCTTTTAGTCTAACCTGAAACATCTGATTTTGTGAGATTTTAAGAGTGTTCTAATGAAGTTCTAATTAAAGAAGCAAATATCTTCACTGTTTACACACACGCACAAAAAAAATAACAATAATAATTACACAATTATAATGTTTTTCAAGATATATTAAATACACTGGCAGAGGGTGTTTGTACTGCTCTCCTTGTGTGTGTATCCAGAGGTACACAATTCAGCAGTAAACCAAACTCCATTCAAATTAATACAGGAGTCAGGATATTGCGTCCAAGCTCCTGGCACTTTATTGGGCAGTACCTTCATGTACAGTCTGAATAGAAGTGAAACTAGAAAACATAAACAAAATACAATGACCAAGATGCATGATGAAATCATATGCTACTGTGTAAATCCTCATACAAACAATACACCAGTAAAATAATGCTTCAAGTGCACAGTTGAGCAGCTAATAGTAGAAATACAGATACCATTTACAAACTTAAAAACTTCCTTAACTCTGATATATGATAATAACTAATGACGATAATACATGATGTATGACAATGATGTATTGTATTGTTAATACTTACTTACACTACAGCCCTTATGACTCATGTACAATAAACAGGCTATATGGCTAGGCTAACAACAACAAAAACATACAAGGTCTTATAAAAAATACACTTCAAGAAAACTAATATCCAGATATTGTTATGCTTTCAAGGGCATAAACAAAAGGAAGGATTGTAATAGATGGATACTAAGACTATGCAGCAAAAATGCAGCTCCAGGCTAAGACGAAGCCACTGACTTTATGTTCCAGGTCAAACTGCATGTTAATTTAAAGGTAACTAAAGGTACCAGGAGGGGGCACTGTTCTTAAACTATTATCTTAATAATAATTGATCTTGTACTATATTTCAGTTTATGGTTTAAAGAGAAACACACATGTACATTTCATGGCTAAAAAGTTAATCATAATTTATGGTTAAAAAACTAAGGATGACGGGGCGCCCCCATAGCCGAATGGTTGGGGCGCGTACCACATGGGCCCAAGTGCTCTGAGCAGCTGGTCCCCGGATCTTTACTGCATGTCATTCCCCCACTCTCTCTCCCTGTTTCTTGTCTCCTCTCCACTGTCCTGTCAATAAAGGCAAAAAAGCCCAAAAAAATAACTTAAAAAAAAAAAAAAACTAAGGATGACAATCTATAATTGATTTGGATATGACCCTAGATAATAAGAATCTCATGACTGTACACAATGTCTTGTTTATATACAGGCCAGGTTTTGAGATTCACTGAAAACACCTTGGGTTTTGGACTTTGGATTCCCTCCTTGATGAAGATGGAGATCTGTTGTTGGACCTTACTAACGCAGACATGCCAGCTAGATTATCACATTTTTTACATTTTTATTCGCAAATATTTTCAATATGTTTTTTTTTTCAAATTGAGCTCACCTGTTGGCTCCAGCTACTTATTGTGTCTTAAACACTGGTTTACTTTTCGATAAAGATAAAAATAGAAGGATTACAAAAATGGTCTAGCAAGAAAAGGTACTTTGCTAACTAACTTGCCAACTGACCAATTTACTGAAAGCTTGCAATTCTTTTACCCTAAACCCTGAGCCCTAACCTCAAACTGCCCCTCTCTGCAGGACAAGAAAAAGAAAACTCTCAGCTGTCCTCATAATTTATGGATGTTCACAACACTCAGTAACAGACACACACACACACACACACACAGTTTAAGTATAAACAAGGTTAATAGATGTCACGGAAACTCTCTTCATTAGCCCTGGCATCCTGACACTATGTTACGGAGCTGTGAATAGACTCGGCAGGAGATCCACTCGTTTCTACAGAGGCTTTCAGCTCTGCCACTTTGCATGTTATGATGTTTCAGTCATGTTCAAAGAGTGCCTCTACTGGAGATATTCTCAAAAATGCAGATGGTATGTGTCTGACAACTTCCAATTGCCTTTAAAAGATGCAACTATTTATAAAACTTCCAGGCACTTTCTCCGTGGCGCTTTAGACACAGCCTCCATTTCCCTGATGGATTGGCTGTCATATTCCGACAGTGCAGTACTTCTTTCACTTTATAGACGTCTCTGTGCTTCTGACTGTGCACTGCAAGCTGTAGTTTTTTTCCCTTATCATTACATTGTTGTTTCTTGCCTCCTCATATAAACAAACAGCTGCTCTGAATAATCATGACTTGGGTTTAACTTTGGTGATGGTGCTCATAAAAACCATGTAAGGTAATCACCATCACTTGCTTGCTCATCAGAGATGTTAATTACTTCCATGACCATGATGTCACAGTGATGACATGTAGTTATAAGCAATAAATGAGATCGTGTTGACAATAAGAACAGGACATTTTCTACAATGATAGAATTCATATGATTTAAATAATGATATACAGTTAAGCTCTTTATCTAAGTCTCCATCTTTAAAATCTCACTGCTAAATTAGATGTTTTTTTGTATCAGACCCAGTTTAAAAACCACCAGAATTTTCCTCAAATGTTAAGGTTCAAGTTTGTTGTAGTAATGTAGCTGATGTCCTCACAAGTACAGTGTATTCAAATGAGTGTGTATATATGTGTGTGTTTTTGTGCATGTGTCTGACCTAGTGGACATTGTCTTCTTGGTAAATCTGGTCCCTCCAGCAGGCCTGCGTGTGAGCAGCAGCTTATCAGCTCTGACCAGAGTTTCCCTCACTCCCAACCACCTTCATTGCCTGAGAGGAAAATAAATTGCACCCATGCAGTTAATAAGAATAAAAAATATATTGCGACAGAGTCTCACACAACCATTACAAATACTGCATATAGATGTAGCTGGTGGGGAGAGAGTGTGTGTGTGTGCTTTGACAGGAACTCATTGGTATGGTGAGATGTCTCCCGGTATCAGATGGGGGTTCGACTTGCTTCTCATGATGAACAGCTGAGGTAGTTCTCTCTCTCCTCCACAAAGCCAAACAAGCATTTATTTCTTTTGCTTTAAATCGCCAGTGTCATGGGTGCACACTGAATTCCTGTCAAGACCATGACTATGTCTATGGAAGGTAATTACATATTGAATGTTATTTTTTTTCATTCAGCTCCTGAAGGGGAAAATCCATCTGTTGCACCCATAAATTGTATGGAGAAATCATGTTTCCTCAAGTCCTCAAACACAGCCATTTGCATAGATATCAAAACAGGTAGAGCAATGTGGGATGTCTGCACCATGGTAAATTAACCTCTGGCAACTCTTCACATCGCAACATATGATTTAATAGAAAGATGTTTTGCTGGGTTACAGGAAACGTTTGCTGAGAGCTGCTTAGCAACAGGGTTGTGCTTTTCTGTTATGGGTTTCTCAGACCTTTGTGAAGACAGTCAGGAAAATGAGCAGAAGAGGAGAATGAAAGAGTTACAGGGCCCACTCTTACAATTTGACCCCTTCTGTCTGTGTTGCAGAGTGGGAACTGGAGTTCTTTGTGGTCTCTCTCTTTTTTTTTTATTCATTTATTTTAATAATAAACAAATGAACAAACAATATACAAAAAACAAAAAACCGGCAAAGTTACAAAGATGTTGCTGCAAGACTGGTTCAAATAATAAAGGAAGTTGTGACATTAATAACACAGTGAAACAATGCACTACTCTGTACAATAGCCCATTTTATATGGTGAGACAGCAATAAATGATATGAGTCAGATCCATAGTCTTGGTCCACAAATGTGATTATTGTCCATCAGATTATCTATTTAGATCCAGATTATTCTCAACTCCCAAGAGTTCTAGCCGCTTCCTCCATTTCTGTAGAAAAAGATGAATTCCTCCATCGATATAGTGTACATTTTTTTGGACATCATAGTCACAACCTCTGAGATCAGAGATTTCTACATAGAAACAGAAGGAGGGTCTTTGAAGTCATCCTTAAAGGAATCAGAGTCACCCTACCTGAGGAGGATAGAAAGGAATAGGGAAACAATTTGGCTTTGTCTAAAGTGTCTACTGACTACTTTGAAGTGCACAAATTACCACATTGCATCTAGTTTGTTTATTCTGTACACAAACAAATAATACAGATAATATGCTATTTTCTGACAAACAGATTCAGAAAACATAACATTTTTGACTTTGACTTTTGACATTTTGCTGTGTTTTGTACATTTGCAATGGTACAAAACCTGGTTATGACATCTGGATATACAAATTAGTGTAACGTAATCTAAGAACATCTAGCAACTTTGAGAACAAGCCTTAATTACCACTGAAAATAGTTGACAGAACAAATGGAGTCACTGCACCTGGCCGTTCACTTAAACCACAAAATGTTTTAACAACTGAATAAAATGGTGAAAAGGATATAACATTTTAGCTTTTTAGAGGTGTCTGGTAGAAGTATTTTCTTTGGACAAAACCATTTTAACTACTTCCCCCTGCCATACCAAGTAAAGTTAACCACAGCCTGACTCCAGGCCTGTACTGAATGTGCAGTCTGACATTTTGGGGAATTGGGAATACACTCATAGAATTCACTGATTTGAGTCACTCTGTTGCCTGCCTCCACTACAGTGGGACAAGGGAGCTATGGTTGCAGCCATGTTTCAGTGTGAGAACATGTGAAATCAACCTAATCAGTATGCAAAAGATCACAATGGGATTTGTTGTACATAGCAGTAGATAGGTATTTCTGTTTCCTCTAACAATTATGAGATAGATTCCATGGGCATTCTGTAGTTGCTGCCTTTACCCTAACCAAACTGCAGGTGAAATGTCAGGCAGTTATCCACTACAGCTTCCTCTGTGGGTGGACTTTGTCTTCAAGGCTTTATGGTAGAGGGCTCTCTCAAACGTCAAGTGAGATAGTATAGAGTGACAATTTGTAAGTGACTAGCTTGTTAGCTAACATAATGGAGGTCAATAGCTTTTGGAATTGATGTTAAGTGTATTTTTTCACTTTCTGAAAAAAGGCACATTTTCTCTTTCTTTCTGCTTCCAGTCTTTAGGCTAAGCAAGGCTAAAAAAATTGTCTCTGTATTTGAGTGTTTGTTTCCCTCTTTTCACAGTTTTTGTCCTTTTTTGACTTAATGGGAGTTTATTTGCCACAAAGGTATGTTAGGAGGATTACTATTCATTTATTGCATCATAATGTGGTTCCTTAATACTTCATACTTCATCACCTATTTCTTTTTCATTCCTTGTCTACTGTGTTTTCTTATCATCCCTCCCAAAACATTGTGTATCTGTACCTTTGTCCAGCCCTAAACCCTCCTGAGCAGGACTCTGAGGACCCTGCTAAACCTCTGCTGTGTCTGCGCCTCAGTCAGAGAAGAAATAGAGCTTTTGTTCTCTGATGAAAGATCCTCAGCTTCCGCCTGTGGGATTAGCTCTGGTAATTCACTGCCTTGGCAGGGGTTGGCTTTGGTTTCTCACATTGCACAACAGCTGCAGTGCCACACAGCTCTGGTTGTGCGTCGAGACCTACAGTGGGGTGGACCAACATGGCTCCTGGCAAATAACACTACCATCCATGAAACTACTATCAGGGAATTACCTAGCTTTGGAAAGCATTTAGGCAATTGTGTAGTGAGGAAAAAACTTTACAGAAAATATTTTTAACTATCAAATGATAGGCCTACCCCACTCGCATTTATATGCTAAATATTAAGCCTGAGCCAGCAGACAGTTAGCTTTTAACTGTCCTTTAAACTGTCTCCTCCTTTAACCCTCCTGGGTCCCTGGACATTTTTTTGTGTTTTTTGAATTCTATTTTTGCATAACTTTGGCTGTGTTGATGCAAATGGCATAAAATTGGGCTAGGTTGTGTATTGTGGGGTGAATTAAATTTTTTCATGATTTTTTTCCTCTTTCATATGCCTTTTAAATTAAATAGAGCAATCAGTGTCCCTTTGGCATTTTTCTGTGCCATTGACTCCCATTCAAAATGCATTTTTTGAATACACTACCATTGCAATTTGATTTCTAATTTAAATTTTTTTGTTTTTCATTCCCTGGTGTTGGCATCCCTTCAAAATTTAATGTTTTATTGTTTTCCACTAGGTGAAGATATTTTTTCATTTTTATTCATTATTTATACATTATTTTTTACATTATCATATGCAGGCCAACTAAACTTGCATTTTTCCTTAATTTCTAGAACAAAGCAAGGTATTAATCCATTAATTTTATATTAAAAAAAATAGATATATATATCCAATTTGCATGTATGGGATGGGAAAAAATCATGTTCTCATGTTTTTTGTAAAAAAAAAAAAAAAAAAAACCCCAAGAGACTTTAATCGCTAAAACTGGCATTTAAGGATTAAAAAATTCTGAAAATTCATGAATATTTGTTATGTGTGGTGAGGACTGAAGTTAATATTAGTGCCACCTAGAAATTGCATTTCCTGCTGAAAATGCGTGTGAATGCTGATTTGCTGAATGGATCGCTGAAGCATGAAAGCGCTGAAAGATGGCTGAAATTATTGTTGAAATGCAGAAGAAAAAATTAAAAGTTGAAAGCATTTGAAGAGCAAAATTGCAGACAAAGTTGAACATTTTAAAAAGCATAAAGAATTGAAGAAAGTTGAAAAAGCACAAATATAAAAAGGTTAATAGTTTAAACCTTTTGATAGTTGAATGGTTTCTGTAGCAGAAAGTATGCAGGATGTGTGTGCGTGAGTGAGAGAGAGAGAGAAAGAGAGAGTTTAACTCAGGTTTTTAAGGAAAGTCGGCGTTGACAAACCCTGACTGCCTCGATCTGTGTTAAACGGTACGACGGTGGTTAAGATGGGGTGTGCACCGCATCTCTCAGATGAAGAGCGCACGTTAATTCTGTCAGTTTAAGAGGAATTTAAAGAGACTCTAGCGACACAATGTAAAACCAACAAAGACAAGGAGACTTGTCAAATGTTCTCTGGATTCTTAATCTGTAATATGAGATGTAAGGACACGTAACATATGTGACTATTTCTCAGATACTTGGATTACAGTCAACACATGGGTCACATGTCTGAGAATGAGCTGTTACTCTCTGTTAATGATGTTCTGCCTGGAACACTCAGGCTGTATATGTATGAATGTAATGCTGTTATGTTCAGTATGAACTTCATGTTAACAGTATTTCAGCCTCAGTGGAAACTGAACCTGGATGAAATATAAACATTCTATAAAGTGCTACACATTCATATTTCCCATCATTAATACTGCATGTTTTGGTCTGTAGTCTACAATTACACCAGCCTGTCACATTATATTGTCTTTCAGGACAATAACGCCCCCCCACCCCAATTTAAATGATTATTCAAATCGATACTATGCAACACTAATGATGCTAAATTCTGCTGCTTGACTGTGAAAAAAAAAACACAAATTAAAATAACTGAAAGTGAAAATGGAAAATGCAGAGCATAAAAACACCATTTATTGGTCCACATACCTCTACCATCCACTACATACTTTTTTTTGGCGGTGGGGTGGGGGAGGGGGGACTGACCAACCCCCGTCCTGCAGAGTCAGCCTCTCTCAGTCGTTGTGCCAATATCGACTGGTTGTTCCACCTGTGGGGTGGAGCTTAGGTAGAAGTAACACCGGTAACACCGAGTTAACCAGGAACATAAACTGCTCGGAGCAGTTTAGAGATGCAGCGTAAATTACCATGGCAGCAGACCTCAGGTAAAACCTATCCACCTTTCGTAGTACAGGTTAATCAGGAAGTTACACCTGACGTCACTAAGTTACTCCTGAAGCTACCCTGATAAGCCAGTAACCTCACTTCGTAGTACAGGCCTCAGGCCTCAGGTGTCAGTTGTGTATGTGTGTGTGTGTGTGTGTGTGTGTGTGTGTGTGTGTGTGTGTGTAAACAGCACAGAGAGCAGAGGAGGTCCAAATGTCCATCACCTGTATACAGGCAGCTACAGTAAGCCGACTCTCATTCAGAGTCACACAATACTGAGAGGTGGCTCAACCCACCTCTGGAACTTGTGCTATTGATTAAAAAAACATTGCTGCTATCAATGAAATCTGGTGACTGCCAGCACCAGGAGACTTTACTGAACACAGAAGTGTCATTTGTGTAGATAAAGTGAAAAATGACCACAGGATGGCAGTTTAAAAACTGGCCTGGTTTGGCTGTTGTATGAAGACAGCTAAAATGGAGATGAATGGAGCAGTTGAGGGCTCCTATTGGTGATCAGAGGCTGCTACCTCAAACACCATAAATCCTATGGCTTAGGGAGTCACACTGTGTGACAGAGCACAAAATTATCTACAATTTGAGGTATACATTGTGTGTGAGAAGTGAAAGGTGTGGGCATGAGGAGAGGTGAAGCACAAACATTTCAGAAGAAGTTGAGGGGCTGAAGGCTAGAGTGAGTGATGTCACGCAGTGACAGCGCAATACACACCCATTATAAACTCAGAAACTGTCAGAAATGAGCATGAAATATAAACTGCTGTCATTCAAAAACTGTACAAGAGCCAAAATAACCCAGTTTTAAATATCGGCCATCGGATTAAAAAAAAAAAGGCAGATGCCGATACACGTCAAAATGCCGAATATAGATAGACCAATAATCGGCCCGGCCGATAATCAGTCTATCCCCAGTCTAGACCTGCTCTATATGTACAGTGCCTTGAGATAACTTCTGTTGTGAATTGGCGCTATATAAATAAAATTGACTTGACTGCAGACTTTAGTCACATAGTGCTCTATGTCTACCTGCATATGTGGCCAGAAAAAGCGGTCACGTACGAGAGATATTGTTTTGTCAGTGCCTTGGTGTCCCATGTTATCATGCAGCTCTTCCAATACCTTTCTTTTGTATCTTCCTGGCAAGACTAGTTGCTTGGGGGCAGTGGTGCTTCTGTACAGAATGGCATCATCATCTATTGCCAATCTGTCCCATTCTCTGAACAGGCATTTTGTCTTTGGACTGAATGCTCTCAGCTCCTTAAGTGGTGGTTTATAACCACAGTTTGTGGTCCAATACAGTACAGATGACTGGGTCTGATTTTTGTGCTTCTCTTGTTCTTTTGGTATGGGACTGACTGTTGCAGTGGCTGTCTTTCAGCTGAGACTGACATGGATACAACTGTAAATGACCAGGTCGCAGGGGTCTTTTCCTGTACCCTGACAGCTTGGATGGTGGCAGCAATAGTGTTGGGTGGCAGCTCTTCAGAACACTCTAGTGACTCTGCATCTAGTGGAATTCTCAACAAAGCATCTGCATCACTGTTCTCCCTTCCGGGTTTGTACTTAATTGTAAGGTGGAAATCAGCCAACTCTACAACCCATCTGGAAGTGGTTGCATTCAGTTTTGCAATTGACAGAATGTAGGTGAGTTGTTATGAGTATACACGGTGAAAGTTGGGGCATACTACAGATAATCCCGGACTTTGTCAGTGATCGCCCATTTTAAAGCCAGGAATTCTAGCTTGCCTGCATGGAGGTGATAGTTATTTTCAGCTGCTGTCAATGTGTAAGAGCCATAAGCAATAACTCGACTTCGACATTTAGAAATTGTTCCTTATGACTGTGTTATCTTTTTACATTTTTTACACTTTTTTTTTACTGTACTGCCTTTTTAACTTATCACATAATAACTATAACTGTTACTATCATATTGTTTAATAAAGACATGTATGCATTTAATATACCAGTTGTTTGTGACCATTATAATATATGTATTATAACAACCTTTGTTGGTAACCAGTATGTGTAAGCTAATTCAAATATATTATGACACCCTTGGGGTTCATTTTTTGTTACTGTTCAATAGCATCCAGTAGAGCTCTCCTCTCTTACAAGTAACAGTTCATTCAGCATTGTGATTGCTCTTTTATGAAACGGAGGAACATTTTTCGTATCTGTCAGTCATTCACTCTTCAAACAGCATTTTTCTCACCAAGCACAAATGGAAGAGATCACATGTTTTCCCACTGCCAGACACAACACATTTGTATCACACACCTTCAAACCACTCACACACAAAGTGTCAGAGTGTCAAAGTGCGCTCCAGATATGTTCATATTCATTTCCTCCTGATTATGTCTTTCTCGTGTCTATGATTACTCTCAGTCATTGCACTGGGCCTGCTCATTTCAGAATACATTATAAACAATTTACACGTCATTAGTTTTGTTTTGATCATATTTGTTTGAGGTAATGTCTCCCTGCATGGTGAGTGCTGGGGTTATTTACCCCATTTAGAGGCCCAAGGAACACCATGCAGAGTGTGTTATGTTGCATTGTGTGATTAATTGTCATGGCTCTGTGCTGAACTTTGAATAAGACTAAGAGAGGGGGCGTGAGTGTGTGTGTGTGTATACAGAGGATATGCATTCACTGTCCTGCTGACTCTACATGTGTGTTTATATGTGGCGTGTCCTGTGCAGATGTCCTGTAGAGGGCAGTAGAACTAACAGCAAACACAGAGGCTGATGTAAGTCAGAGCAAATAGAAAGCAACCCCCCATCATTTTAATATGCAAATACATGCAAATAGAGAATGAAATATCATAGAATATACACACTGTATCAGTTTCCCAGTGATCTTTGGTCCAAATTGCTTTCTCACATACACTGGGTAATGGTCATACCTGTGCAAGTCTTTTCAGTAAATTAAGCAGAAATGATTTATCCTCCACACACCTTACAGGCATTGAAAAAACATATTTTCTCACTCAG
Source organism: Lates japonicus (assembly GCA_033238685.1). Lineage (NCBI taxonomy): Eukaryota > Metazoa > Chordata > Actinopteri > Centropomidae > Lates > Lates japonicus. The sequence continues at coordinate 1,137,908 of BRZM01000060.1, read as the reverse complement.
CTTCTTAGTATGGGTACTCCATATACACACACAATACTTTGTGAAAGTTAGGAGAGTTTGGGTTATTTGACATTGGAGATTTTTGTATCTCAAAGTCAATCAAATCTGATTAAACCACACCCACACAGTTTTGATGAAGATCAGATCAGATGAAGTTTTCGAGTGTTTATCTATTAAAACACGTAAAGATGCTTTTATAAAATGCTGAGTCATAAAAAAGTCATAAAAACACGCTTTTAGGATCAAATTGCTGTTTAGTGTTGTTTAATGTGATATGATCTTCAACACACCACTAAAAACACTGCTGTATCTGAAAAGAGAATTCCCCCAGCACAACCTTGTCCATCTGACAAAAAGGACCATAACCCCAACCCGCCAACCTCTCTAAAAAGCTTTTAGTTTTTAATTAACAATTACACAAAATAGCATATTTTTTTCATTTACATTGTATCTGTATAATTGGACTTTTCACATCATTGCTCTACCTAAGCTAAACACCATTTTGCTGTTCTGGTGCCTGACACTGTGCCAAATTCCCAACATTTTCCCCAAGCTCACAGTGATGTTTAGAATATCAAGTGTAAACTGTGTTGTAGAAATTCTGGGATTTGAAAACACTGTTGTCCACTACGAGAAAAAGAATTCATCTTTAAACTAGAAAAAGGCATTTCCCATGGTTATTATAATCTTTATTATTAATATTATTATTGATCAAATTTTCTGGAAGTTTTTTGGTACAAGGTTGCCGGTTCAAGTCTAGCAACCTTGTGATTGGTAGGCATCCACTCTACCAGTTGCGTCACTAAAGCCCACATGGCAATGTAATGTGGAAAATGAGAATATATGTAAATGTCTCTGGTACAGGTATTAAAAAACGTTTTTGTTACAATCTTTTTATTTATAATAAATTTATTATTATTATTACTACTTTTTTTTGGACATTTTTCGATACCTGCCTGCTTTAGGACTTGAACATGCAACCTTGTGATTAGTAGGCATCTACGTTACCAGTTTCACCACTGAAGCCCACATAGCAATGCATGGTGGAAAACGAGCATATATATAAACGTCTCTGGTACAGAAAAAAAACCATGACCGACCAACCAACCAAGATGTTAATATTATATATCTATAGCACAAGAGCAAAATAGCAATAGCACAATATATTGATGGCAGAAGATCAAAATAATAGCAAAAGCAGAATGTAGTGACAGCAAAATTGCTAAATTGTATAAATAGCAAAATTGCATAATTTTTGCATTAAAAATTAGTGTGAATGTTTGCAGCAGCATTCTTGTTTGTGATTTTATCTTAATCTTTGAATAAAAAAACAATAAAAGAATCTGCTTTGCCTTTCTTTATACATCTTGTTGCAATGTTTCATTTCTGTTGATATACACTACCAGTCAAAAGTTTTAGCACATCTCTATCTTCCATCTTTAATTGAAATTTACTTAATTAAATATCTCAATGTACTCTTCATCCCACCACTGTTGTAGAAGTTTCAGCACGTGTTCACCCCTCTCTCCATTTTATCCCAAACCAGCTCCCTTGGGTCTGAGATTGTGCTGACCATTCGGTGATTTGAAGCTTGCTGTCTTGTTCCTTTCTTCTAATGTAGTTCTAACATAGCCTGCAGGGATGATTTGAGTCATTATCTTGCTGTGGGATGAACCCCCCGACCAACCAGATGTAGACCAAAGGTTACTGCATGGCTCTGCAGAATTCTGTGGTGTCTACCTCCTGCAGTGAAATGTCATCCACATAATCCCTCAGAGGCTACAAACACACAAGTAACATGTTAAGTTCACCAATAAAGGTTGCTGGACCCACAATGCAGACACAAACACATAGGCATGTTGCAACACTTTATTGCACAGAAGGTTAAGGAGAATGTTCAAAATGGCAAAGAGGTCTGGTAACCAAATAACTGGTGGGCTCTAGCATTGACGGGACAAGTCTTTGAGGAAGGGTTCGCACAAGGCAGGGTCTCTTGACTGGCAGATATCCAAGGAATGCTATGTCCATCAGAGTATTTCTGTAAGTCAGGCCGAGTGTTGTTGGGGTTCAGGATGAAGCAGAATAGGTAGAACCATGAACAAAGACTAGGCTGGTTGTGTATAATGTCCGTGGGGAACACAGAGCACGAGGCTGAACATATTGGTTGGAACAGGTTGGTATGGTAGATCTGGAGGACAAGAAAAAACAGGTAAGACAAGGTCCACAAGTCAGGTAGAGGCAAAGAACATGCAAAAACTGATATTGATGATAGTGTTAGGAAGACCGGGCTTATACTGTAGAGAAGCAGGTAGCAATCGATGATGACGAGCTGTAGGAGAGTAGATGGTTGGGCTGGAGAGACACACACAACCATATGAGGGACACAAAATGGTGAGAAACACTCAACAACTAGGCAGGGGAAACATCAGAGAAAATAGAGGGAAAAGACAAGAAATCTCCAAATTATAACCCAAAGAGGGTTTCCAGTCAAATATAATAAAACCAAATTTCCATAACATTCTGCAAAGTCCATCCATCCATCCATCCATCCATTTTCTTCTGCTTATCCAGGGTTGGGTTGCAGTGGCATCAGGCTAATCAGAGTATTCCGGACATCCCTCTCCCAGCAGCACTACCACCTCAACTGGCTCCCTTTTCAATGTGAGGGAGCAGCAGCTCTACTCTGAGCTCCCTCCAGATGTCTGAGCTCCTCACCCTATCTCTAAGTCTGTGCCCAGCCACCCTACAGAGGAAACTCATTTCTGCTGCTTGTATCCACGATCTCATTCTTTCGGTCACTACCCAAAGCTTGTGACCATAGGTGAGGTCTGGGATGTACTGTAGATTGAATGGGAAATTGAAAGCTTTGCCTTCTGGGTCAGCTCCCACCTCACCACAACGATCCAGTGCAATGTTCACATTACTGCTGACACCACACCAGTCCTCCTGTCAATCACCCTCTCCATCTTACCCTCACTCGTGAACAAGACCCCAAGATACTTGTCTCACTTGGGGCAGCAAATCCTCCCCCAACCCAGAGTGAATAATCCACCTAGGCCTCAGACCTGGAGGTGCTTACTCTCATCCTGACCACTTTGTACTAAGCTGTAAACTGCCCGTACGTTGGAGGTCTTGGTCTGATGAATCCATCAGAACCACATCATCTGCAAAGAGCAGTAGTGCAATTGCCCCCCTCCAAGAATTGCCACCATACTGCAGTGGAGGGGTTTGTGTGTCCCAGTGACCCTGTTGTGTTGTCAGGGGCAATAGCCCCTGGTAAGATCTCCCAAGGCAAATTGGTGTCAGGGGAAGGACCAGACTGACAGTGATTCATTAACAACTGTGGTATATTCGATGGTGATGATGTGAAGATGATGAAGAGAAGATCTCCGCTGACACTGACTTGCTTGTATATAGAAGTTTATTACAAAGAAGTCCAGCATCAAGACAAGCACTGCAGTAGCTTGTGAGAGGATCCGAGCCAATATGGATCTCTCTCTCTAACAGCCCTAAACATCAGTATATATATGTTAGCTGTCTTCATGCTCTATAGGAAACATCTGGACCTCACTCAATGACCTTATATTTTTGAAAAACAAAGAGAAGACACTTATCACTAACACTTACAGATTTACATTCACAGATTTACGTTCACAGACTTATGTTCACAGATTTATGTTCAGGCTATTAACCTAAACATGAGCCCAAAGACTGGAGTGAACATAAATAAATTTCAGACATTCCAAGAAAGTAAAAACCAGACATGGAACATTCTGTACACAATACAACCAATAATCTAATAATTTCAGGAACATAACACCATCCTCATCACTCCACATAGATGTGATTTTTTTTCATCTGCTACTATTTTTAGGCCCTTCAGCAGAACTGAGGCATCAGTGTCACATGCTTGATGAACTTTAAGTTTTTCCTGAGACTGTTTTAATTGTACTTTGTTGCATTTTGTTTTTATATGCCAACTTCTTCACTTCAGTCTTTTAAAAACTTTTTTTCTTTACCTCTGGCAATGTTACACTTGTACCTTTGTTCCTCTTAAGCTTATTAACTGCTTGAATTTCAATTAAAATGGTAATATGTATAAATGTGTATAGTGTAATTATGTTAACACTGACATTCATATTTTTGGCATGTGCACCCAATAGCTGCTTGTAGTCTGCTGATGAATAATGGACTTGTCACTATGTATAAGAACAGCAGCTTTGATACATGTCTCTAAATAAAAAAGTAATTGTGTATACGATGAAGTTGAATTTGTTGAGTTTTATTTGTGGTAACAACCACAGATTTAAGCAAGACAATAACATAGAAGAGGTGGATGTGGTTGTGGTGCCAGCTGCTGCTGATCACTTGCCCACAATCAGTTAATTGGCAGGTTGAGTAAAGCTGGGTGCTGGCAGTATGTTCAGGCACAGCTTTGTTTTCTCTCTTTATCTGTTGACCGTTAGACAGCTCTTTCAAAGGAAGTTGATTCCCTGGCTTCTCAGCACTGGCATCACATCAGGATAAATGCATGGGCAGCCACTGTCTTCCATCTTGATTCACTTTGACATGACAAATACTGATGGAAAACACAGGATAAACTAAAACAGAAAATCATGTAAACAGTGTGAAAAACGTTACCTAAAACAGCAATGAATTATTTTTTTCCATCCATATAGGACAATAATCACATGACATTGGCAGGGTGAAATGCAGGTAACATTATCCTTCATGTTATTTCAGGTAGTTATGGGAATAATTGGGACATTAATCTAAGCTTGCCTGCCACCCCAGGGTGTACCATACTATCTCCTTCATAAAGCAATGGTTCTGGTGGCCCTCCATCTCTTACGATGCCCACACCCTTGTTGTCTCCTGCTCCATCTGTGCCTGCAGCAAGCCATCCCACCAACCACCTGCTGGACTGTTGTGCCCTCTACCTTCATAACATTTATATTATATATTATATATCATTTACTGTATATTTATGGTCTAGACCTACTCGGTATGAAATTTGCCCAAATATAACCTCTGCTGTGAACTGGCTCTATATAAATACAATTGACATGACTAACTATCCCTAACCACCCCTGGTCCCATATTGCTGTTGACTTTGTTATTGGACTTTAGCCTGCAGACTGCAAGAGAACCATCCAGACCATACTTGTTTTTCAAAGGCTGTACATTTTGTTCCTCCTCCCAAGTTATCCTCTGCCACAGACACTGGCAACCTGTTTGTTCACAATGTTTTCCAGCCCCATGGCATCCCCACTGATATCATGTCCAACACTAATATTGTGATATTGTGTTCACTTCTTAAGTTTGGGAGGCCCTTTGCTGAGCACTTGGAGACCACACACCCCTATCACTCCAATAAGCCACTCAACTTCTTTCAAAGAAAACTGTCAGAACACCATCAGCAGGAAAATGGCATGGTAAAATCTGAATTGGTGAACAGCAAAGCACAAATGGCTGGAATGCCCAGGCCAAGAAACCACATACAAGTATACTCAGACACCTTTGTTCTGCTGGCTTGATTTGTTGTTGCTTGCGTTGTAAAAGGAAATCACTTGTGTGATTTAAATTATTGTTTTGAAAAAATATTAGCTGCTCCTAACAACTGCTGCATTGACTGGCAATTACATTAACAGGATGGAAACTGCATCTACTACCAACAGGTTAGCTCTAAATAAAAGCAAAATATTCACCCTTTCCATGAACATAATGTCATGCTGAATGACTCAAGTAAAGTTAGAAGGCAATTGGGCAGACAGTTTGTATATTTTCTGTAGGTTATTTTTATGTTAGCATAAGTTTTTGTTTGTATGAACATAAGATTATTCTTGAGTGTTGCAGTCTGGTGATATGATTCCACCTATTTTTATTTTGATTTTCTATTTGTGCATTTAAAAAAATCCACTTTGGAGAACCAGAGAATGAAAACAGAAATCTGATCTGATAGAGGACAATGGATACAGATTTTTCAAAAACATTTTTACATTGCAGCAGCTGCTCATGCTTCTACTGTGGACAAAGTGTTAATTATACTGTATGCTACAATGTATGCAGTGAGCCTTGTCCCCACACTATAACAGCTGAAAGACACAGCACAGACTGCATGTGGATTGGAGGAGACAAATGTAAGCAGACCTCTGTAAGCAGAGGTAATCACTATCTGCCACAGTTTTATTTTAGATACTATCACTGTTTTCAAGTTCTATACAAAGTGGAGGTGAGGTACATTATGTATTAAACATTTAATGAATTTAAGGAATAATGTAATATAGATATTAACCACTCTTCACATGAATTACTTGCAGAATACAAAAAACACATGTTGGGCACCTCTCTCTCACCACCTTACTTTTTAGATACTTTCATGTTACTTTCTAGTTATACAACATAGAACACAATTAAAACTCACTCAAAAGATCATAGTGTATACAGTACATGCTGTTAGCTAAATTGCATTAGTCCCGGGCAATGTCTGCATGTGTTGTCATTTGCTTTATAAACAGCTGTGAAGTTTTTGGTGGAGGAGGGCAGTAACACAAGCTGATACCACAGAAGCAAAATGAGCTGCCAGTGGTAGGGCTTTTCACTCCAAAGGATTATGCAGGACTCTTGAGCTGTAGCTACCATCAGTGTGCCTTACTGCCAGCATCATCACCATGTATCCAACATCAGCAGCAGTAGCAGCAGCATTCCACCACATTCACACAGAGCTTTTGTCGAGAAAACCATTAAGCACATTGTCTGTTTGTTAAGCAGTGTGTGTGTGTGTGTGTGTGCGTGTGCGTGTGCACGTTACTGTATGTTACTGTATTCTCAAGCTAAAGAGCACAGTACACAGTATGTTTCCTTCTATTTTCCCCTGACCGAGGAGCTGAAACAGTATCATTTATGTTGATATTATTTTTGCCCCTTTATTTCAGTTCAATTCAATTTTATTTATATAGTGCTGAAATGCAACAGAAGTAATCTCAAGGCACTTTTCATATAGAGCTGGTCTAGACCGTACTCTTGAGAATATTATAATTACAGAGAGAAATCCCACCATGGGCCTGCACTAGGCAACAGTGGCAAGGAAAAATGTCCTTTTAAGAGGTAGAAACCTCGGGCAGAACCAGACTCAGGGTGGGCGGCCACCTGCCTCGACCGGTTGGGTTGAGAAAGAGACAGAGAGGGGAGAAAGGGGTAGAGAATAGGGACAGGAGAACATAGCATAATCCAGATTCCGTCTAAAAATATAAATTGGTATCCGTAATACAAGTAGTAGTAATAATAGTAATGACAGTTAAAGTAGTGATTACAAGTACCAGTAATACTTGAAGCAGCACTGATAATTTCTAAGTATTACAGCAGGTGTTGAGCGGGTAGGAGCAGCAGGAGGCTTGTCATCACAGCTCCAGAGGCAAAAAAATACATGCAGGAAGAGACAGAAGAGGAGAGAGAGGTGAAAGAGCACAAAACTATGAGAAAGGGAAGATATCGGGTTAGTAACGTGTTTATGGGATATAAATCCATACTGAGAGAGAGAGAGGGAGAGAGAGAAGCTCATTGCATCATGGGAAATCCCCCAGGAGTCTACGCCTATAACAGCATAACTAAGGGATTGTTCAAGCCTGAGCCAACACTAACTATGAGCTTTATCAAAAAGGAAAGATTTAAGCCAACTCTTAAAGGTACAGAGGGTGTCTGCCTCCCAGACCCAGACTGGAAGAAGGTTCCACAGTAGAGGGGCTTGATAGTTGAAGGCTCTGCCTCCCATTCTGCTCCTGGAAACTCTGGGAACCACCAGTAAACCAGCATTCTGGGAGTGCAATGTTCTGGTGGGATTGTAGGGAACTATAAGGTCTTTAAGATAGGATGGAGCCTGACCATTTAGGGCTTTGTGGGTGAGGAGGATGATTTTGAATTCTATTTTGGATTTGTCCGGGAACCAATGTAGAGAGGCTAACACAGGAGAAATATGGTCACAAGATTCTTTACAGTGGAGCTGGAGGCCAGGGCAATGCCATCTAATGTAACTACGTCATTGTACGAACTGAAGTCTATCAGATTGATAGGACATAAACCAGTTTAGTGCGGTTCCTTTAATGCCAATAAACTGCTCCAGTCTCTGTAAAAGGATGTGATGGTAAATTTGTATCAAAAGCAGCACTAAGATCTAACAAGACAAGTATAGAGACAAGTCCGTGTCTGATGCGATTAGGAGGTCGTTTGTAACTTTCACAAGTGCCGTCTCCATGCTATGAAGCATTCTAAATCCCGACTGAAAATCCTCAAATAAACTATTGTCCTGTAGAAAGTCACATAGTTGTTTTGCAACTGCTTTCTCCAGGATTTTAGAAAGAAAAGGGAGGTTAGATATTTGTCTATAGCTGGCCAATACATCTGGATCGAGAGTAGGCTTTTTCAAAAGAGGTTTGGTTACAGCTACTTTATAAGATTGTGGCACATAGCCTGTTCGTAAGGACAGGTTAATCATATCCAGTACAGAGCTGCTAATTTTTTTTAAGTATTTTTTTGGGCTTTTATTTATAGGACAGTGAGAGAGACAGGAAACACGGAGAGAGTAGGGGAATGACATGCAGCAAGGGTCCAGCCGGACTGGGAGTCAAACTGGGGTCCGCCTGCTCAGGCCACTAGAGCCCACGTGGTACGCGCCCTAACCATTTGGCTATGGGGGCGCCCCCCAGACAGAGCTGCTAATTAATGGTAAGGCTTCCTTAAGCAGCCTAGTTGGGATGGGATCTAAAAGACAGGTTGAAGGTTTAGATGAAGAAATCGTTGAAGTGAGCTGGTGGAGGTCAATGGGAGTGAAACAGTCTAGATTAGGTGTTACAGTTGTCTCTAGGGATCCTGTGTTTTAGCTTAACTCAGAGCTGACTGCGGGCAGGAGGTGGTGAATTTTGTCTCTAATAGTTAAAATTTTGTTATTAAAGAAGGTCATGAAATCATCACTACTGAGAGTTAAAGGAATACATGGATCAATAGAGCTGTGACTCTCTGTCAGCATGGCTACTGTGTTGAAAAGAAACCTGGGGTTGTTCTTATTTTCCTCTATTAATGACGAGAAATAGGCAGCTCTGGCTGTCTTGCCAGGCTTTTCCAGTTTGGTGGTACGCCAGATTCTTTCAAGTCTACATGATATTTGTTTTAGCGTACAGGTTCGAGAGTTGAACCATGGTGCTAGCCTCTTTTGCTTTATTGCTTTCTTTTTTAGGGGGGCAATAGAGTCTAGAGTTGTACGTAGTGAGCCTACAAAGCTGTCTACAAGATGATCAAGTTGGGAGGGAATCAAGCTAATGTGGGAGTCCTCTGTTAAATTGAAATCTGGCAATGAATTTAAGCCAGAGGGAATCACTTCCATGAATCTAGCTACCACACTATCAGAAAGATTTCTAGTAAAGACATTTTTGCCTGTTGATACGTAATCCAGCAACAGGAATTCAAAAGTAATTAAATAGTGGTCTGATAAAAGGGGATTCTGTGGGAAAACTATTAGATGTTCAATATCAATACCATAGGCCAAAACAAGGTCAAGGGTATGATTAAAACAGAGTAGGTTCATTTACATACTGAGAGAAGCCAATAAAGTCCAATAATGAGGTAAATGCCGAGCTAAGGCTGTCATTGCTGACATCCACATGAATATTAAAGTCACCTACTATAATGACTTTACTTTAGGGTGGTAAACTATGACAAACAGAATTGGCTTTAGTGTTTTCAACTTTGGGTGTGACGAACTAAGAACAAGGCTTTCAAATGAATTATAATTGAGTTTATGTTTAATGTTAATTGGGTGGGTGGGGGGGACTGTGCAACTCTGTCTCCTGGCCTGAACTTTGGATTGTCAGGGCTTTGGCTTCCTAATAAACTAATAAACGTCAGATTTCTAGATATGAGAGACGCTCCATCTAAAGTGGGATGAATGCCATCTCTCCTAATCAGACCAGGTGTCCCCCAGAAGCTCTTCCAATTATCTACAAAGTCCACATCGTTTTCTGAACATAAAACTATGGTGTCCACCATTGACTGTGCGAAGTTACACACCAACTCCACATTAGCTTTAGTGACCTCCAACCAGCGTAGTCGGGTGTCATTTGTGCCGACGTGAATAACAGTTTTACCATATTTACGATTATCCTTAGTCAGCAGCTTTAAATAAGACTCAATGACGCCTGCTCTGGCCCCAGGATTACGTTATGGTCGCTGGAGTTGCTATCTTCACGTTCCGCAAAATGGAGTTGCCAATCACCAGAGTTGGCTTCTCAGTTGGTGTGTCGCTAAGTGGGGAATATCTATTTGTAACGTGAACTGGGTGACAATCAACAGTGGGCTTTGGCTTACGGCTACACCTGTCCTTACAAACAGTCACCCAGCCAGCCTGCTTTTGTGGCTGCTCGGGAACTACCGGGGGAAGGCTACCAGGAGCTATGCTAGGCTGGTTTGCACCGACTACTGGGGGCTGTTTAGCATTAGCTGCTGAATTTGATTCCATGGTGCGGAGCTGGGTCTCTAATTTGCTAAGCCTCACCTCAAGTACAGCAAACAAATTACATTTATTACACATACCGTTTTTAACTAAACGAGGCAGAGGAGCAACTAAACATCTGACACGCAGAGCGAGAGGGAGCAGGAGAGGAAGAAGGAGAACGAGAGGCCATGGCTAGTTGTTAATACGGTGTGTGATACAGTGGTGTGGTAGCAGCGAAAAAGTCGCAACAGAATGAAAAGGGGCTTTAAGTGATTTAGCAACTACTGATTGCATTAAATGTGCAATGTGACAGCAGAGATGCTATTCTGAAACACTTGCAACAGGAAATGACATGATACGCTTACCACAGTTACCAATGTCAGCATGTCATGAATCAGTCATGAATCAGTCAGAATGACTGTGTTGTATAGTTTTAGTATAGCATTAGATTATATAAAAGTTCATCTGTCTATCCCCCTTATATGGAAAAACATACATTATACAAATATAGAAATAAGTAAATGACATTTAAATTGATAAATTAAATAAATTAATTCAGAAATGAATGACTCAATGTCTAATGAATGAATGACTAAATTAATGAGCTGTGACTGGATGGATGAATGCAATTAATTTTGATACATGTAAGGATGGATAAATGAATGTATAAGCGAATAAACAGTAGTAATAGTAGATGGATACATAAACAGAAAAATAACATATAGATTATACAGTGACAAGAAAAAGTATGTAAAAACACTTTGGAATGATCTGCTTTTCTGGTTTTCTTTTTGGTCATAAAACATGATTTGATCTTCATCTAAGTCACAAGTTTAGACAAACACAAAAATGTGCTGAAGCTAATTTGAATTTTCTTTGTTTGAGGTCATTCTATAGGAGATTTACTTTGATGTTTAGGATCATTGTCCTGCTGCATCACTCAGCTTCTACTGAGCTTCAGCTGGTGGACAGACACTCTGACTCTTGGTGATGGTGAGCTGTCCAAGCCCAGAGGTTGCAAAGCCTCAAATCCTGATGCTCCCTCCACTGTACTTCACCTTCGTGATGATGTTTTCATGTTGGTGTACAGAGCCCTTTTTACACCAAACACAGTGCAGCTTGTTCCTCCCAAACAATTCAACCTTAACTTTATCAGTTCACATAACATTTTCCCAGTAGTGTTCTGGAGTGTCACAGTGCTCTTTGGGAAACCTTAGGCAGGTTGATGAATATCTTAAGTCTCTGAGATGACTCAGTGACCCTTTCCAGCTTTATGCAAATCAAGGATTCAAGGATTCAAGGAGCTTTATTGTCATTTCAACACATGTGAACATGGGGTGAAACGAAATAAGTTACTCTGGTCCCAGTGCAAGCCAACACAGAATAAATAACTACTAAAGTATAAGATAGAATTTACAAGTATAAAATAGAATTTGCAAAAAAAAAAATATAGACATTTCACAGGAAATGACATGAAAAAGACAAAGACACAACAACAACATCAGAGTCCTTTGCTATTGAGGTAGTGAGAAGTTAAAGTGACGGAAGTTAAAGTGACAAGTGTGTGTGTGGGGGAGGGGGGGGGTACAGGGGTCCTCCAGAATTTAGCAGTCTCACAGCTTCCGGGAAGAAGCTGTTCCTCAGTCTGGAGGTCCTGCTCTTGATGCTCCGTAGCCTCCTGCCTGAGGGGAGAGGGGAAAACAGAGCGTGTGCGGGGTGAGTGGGGTCCTTCAGGATGCAGGCGGCCCGTTTCCTGCATCTGGCGGTGTAGATGTCCGTGGTGGTGGAAAGGCTGCGTCCCACAGTCCTCTGTGCAGCTTTCACCACCCTGTGCAGAGCTCTCTTCTCTACCGCCGAGCAGCTGCCGTGCCACACGATGATGCAGGATGACAGGACGCTCTCCACCACACATCTGTAGAATGAGGTCAGGACTGAGCTCCCCAGTCTGGCGCGCCTCAGCCTCCTGAGGAAGTAGAGGCGCTGATGTGCCTTCCTAATCAGACAGGAGGTGTTGGTGCTCCAGGTGAGGTCGTCAGAGATATGTACGCCCAGGTACCTGAAGCTGGAGACCACTTCCACCGCAGTCCCTCCGATGTGCAGGGGAGGAGGGAGGTGTCTGCCCCTCCTGAAGTCCACGATCATCTCCTTGGTCTTCTTCACATTGATACAGAGGTTGTTATCTCTGCACCAACCCTCCAGCTGTTCCACCTCCTGCCTGTAGTTGGACTCGTCATTGTTGGTAATGGGTCCAACCACAGCTGTGTCATCCGCGAACTTCACAATCAGACAGCTCGGGTGTCTCGCTGAGCAGTCGTGTGTGAGCAGGGTGAACAGGAGCGGGCTCAGCACACAGCCCTGGGGGGAGCCAGTGCTGAGGGTGATGGAGGAGGAGGAGACATCGTGGATCCTCACAGACTGCGGCCTGTCTGTTAGGAAGTCTAAGACCCAGTTGCACAGGGTGGAGCTCAGTCCAAGTGTGTGTAGTTTTCGGATTAGGGTCTGTGGTATGATCATGTTAAAAGCTGAGGTGAAGTCCACAAAGAGCAGGCGAACATAGGAGTCCTTATTCTCTAAGTGGGTGAGGGTTGTGTGGACCACAGAGGAGATGGCGTCCTCTGTGGATCGGTTCTTCCTATAAGCGTACTGGTGCGGGTCCACAGTGACGTTAACAATTCTTGATTGAGATCTCTTTTTCATGAGGTGTGGTTTACACTAGCAGATTCTCATTGTGAATAGCAGATTTAAAATGTGAATGTATTTAACAAGTCCAGTAGCTCTAAACCACACCTTCACTGTTGTTTCATTGACTGGACTTCAGGTCTGTGAAATCCTTACTCCAGATAGCTTTTGTTAATGTCAGTAGCTTAGGGGCTTTATAAAGCCTCTGCAGAGCCACAGAAGATAATACAACTGTTTCCACAGGCTGAGTACTACTAACCATGGCATGTAACCTGAACTTCAGTGAATCAGTTAGGGGCCACATAATGTTTTCATCCCAGGGCTCTATGGAAGAGTTTATTTGACCCTGCTGTTTGTAAGATGTCATTATAAAATCTGCAGTGTAGGACATATAAATCCATTACATTCAAGCCCTTACTGCCAAATTAGTTCACATAATGCTAATTAAGCTAGGAAGTGTCCAAGAAAAGTTTCTGCTGTTCCAGGTAAAATAGAAACTTGGTGTTCAGAGGAAGGATTACAGTAAAAAAAGAAAGTGATCAACAGCAAGGACAAACAGAGATTGTAATTACTCTCACTGCCAGAAGGTGGAGAGGTTCTGCACTGCAGATTTGACTGTATAGATCTACAGGCTAGGATACATAGGGATTAGCCTATGTTACATATTTCTGATATGGAGATATATTTGCATAATAATATTTGCATTAATACAATAATATAACACCTCCCTCTTCCAGAGCAGTTTTTCTGTATAATACACACACCTGCATGTTTAGCAGCAGCTCCCTATCTCTATTGACCTGCCTGAGTCCTATTAATGTTGGTCCAATGCTCCTACAAATGAATGCTAACTGCACTGACAAACTATCTGCAGCCTATCAGTTGTCACCTCATAGTTGTGGTGTGAGCTTGGTACGCTGAAAGGTCTCTTGCTCTAGTGTCTGATTCAGGAGATCAACCCAGACAGCCCAGAGTCAATTAGCAGGTTTAACTAGGATAAAGCTAAAGCAGCAAAGATATCAACCAACATACAGGAGACAGAGAGGCTGAGGGGGAGAGAGATAGAGAGAGAGAGAGAGAGAGAAAGAGAGAGAGGGTGGGGGGAAAGCAAGAGAAGGGAAAATATCGAGGAGAGAAACTTTGGAGGCCATTTCAATACTTTATTCCAATTTATCTCCCTCGTCTCTCCTCCCTTACCTCCTACCAAATGCCTGCAGGTACAGAACAGACTTCAACTGAGCAGTTTTATTTGAATAATTCCTTCCTGTTCAAGTTTAATGTAATATTATATTAAAAATATCTATAATATTAAAAATATGTAATTTTAAGTTAACCAAAAACGGAAAGACAGAAAACACAATTTGAAACGTAAAAAGGAAGGTTTACTGTATTATTGTCTCTGTACAACTGTACTATTAATATTTCTTATAATGAAAATAAAAATAATGGTACAACATTACAAATTATACATACAAATTACTTTACACAAATGACTATGTGTGATTAGCAGTAAGAGTTCCCCTCACATGAGCTGTTTCTTGTGGTCAGCCAACTCGGACAGCAACAGGCAGCTGCTTTCAGCTAAACCCACTGTCCACTACCTGCTGAGCAGCAAACAACAGTTAAAGTAAGAAGCTATCTGGTGAACATAGGGGAGCATTTTGCAGCTAAAGAGACCAAGAGTTAAGAGTATGAATGTTGAACATCGACCAAACACATTTATTTAACACATACACATTTTAAACAGAGTAGCTCCTCTGAGGAAATTCATCTCCTCCTCGTTGTTAAGTAATGATGCACCTGTGAAATAAACTTAACCATTGTATTTCCCACCACAGAGGTCTAAATGCTGTTTGAAGACCTTCTCCACACTGCCAGTAATAATACTGAGGTTGAAAAATGCTGATGGAAAAATGGCTGGATCTAAAAAATACTGCAGTCAGTGTAGAAAATGTGTAATTACTAACTGTGGATAACTGACCCAAAGTTGCTGCTTGGCCCCAACAAAAAAAAAAAGTATGGCCCTGAGTGTGGTAGCTATGGTCCTGTTCTCAACAACTAGGACAACATGTCAACTCTACACATGTGATCTCACAATCTCACAATCCCATTGGGAAAGATAAATATTTATTAGGGTGGGCTCATTCATGGTCTCTAGGAGTCAAGCCCCTTTCATTTTAACATCAAAACCATTCTTGTGACACCAATATGAGCTTGGAAACTGGACAATTTCATTTCCACCTCTGGTGAAGATCAAAAAACTGCAATGTTGTCGTTTTAATGTGTCCATGGAACACTTCCTGTATGTATGAAAGAGAGAAGTAAACTGTCCCACTGGACATGAAACTGTTTTTCTTGTGACTTTTGGAAAAAAGGGGAAACAAGAAACATTTTAACACATAAAATGCTGCTTTCATATACACTAATTGTGGACTATATTAGGAACACTTTTTCTTATACACAGTAGTTCCTCCCTTTGCTCTGGATTCCACCAATGTTGGAAACTTTCCTCTGAGATTCTGCTCCATGTTGACATGATGCATCACATCATTTCTGCTGATTTGTCAGCTGCACATTCATGCTGCCAATCTCCTGTTCTACCACATCCCAGAGGTGTTCCACTGGATTCAGATTTGGTGACTGGAGAAGTCACTGAAGTTCACTGAACTCACTGTCATGTTCATGAAACCAGTTTGAGATTACTTCTGCTTTGCGACAAGGGGCATTATCCTGCTGGAAGTAGCCATTAGAAGATGGTAAACTGTGGCCATAAAGGGATAGAGATGGTCAGCAACAATACTCAGAAAGGCTATGGCATTCAAACTATGATTGATTTGTATTAAGGGCCCAAAGTGAGTCAAGAAAACATTCTCCACAACGTTACACCACCAACACCAGCCTGTGTAGACATGGCAGGTTGGGTCCATGGATTCATGCTGTTGACTCCAAATTCTGACCGTACCATCTGCTGCCTCAGCAGAAATCCAGATCCATCAGACCAGGCTACGTGTTGCCAGTCTTCAGTTGTTTGGTTTTGGTGAGCCTGTGTCCACTGCAGCCTCAGATTTCTGTACTTGTATTCTGGAATCCAACGTGGTCTCCTGCTATTGTAGCCTGTTTGCCTCAAGGTTGGAGGTGTTGTTCATTCTGAGATGCTCTTCTGTTCTCCACAGTTGTAAAGAGCGGTTATTATTTTTTTCCCCTGTCCATTTTATACATTGCACTGTTGCCACATGATTGATCGACTGATAATTGCATGAATGAGCAGGTGTACAGGTATCTACATTGCTACAGTGCTTGGTGAGCGTATGTCAGCGTGATATATATTACATTCCCTTGTCTGGTGCAAAATGTCTCAGAATATTCACTTATGTGAGACGAATAATTTGATGAACATGTTCAGAATTAATGATGGTTTATATATCACAACACACTCATGTTTACCAGACACAATTTCCCCCAGACTTGCTGAGTGGGAGTAGGGACAGAGCTCTGTTCAAGATCATAAAACCCCAGATTTATCTGTGAGGGTCAGATTGATCTATTAGAGACCCTCTGTTGACATCACATCCAACATGTCCTGTGCTTATTCTTACTAAATGCCCACTCTCTGTTGAAGCTTTCTGCTGAAATAAGCAACACTCTGGCTCCTCGGGGTGGGACTTCACTGCATCGAGCCTGGATCATCCATAACCATGGACCTGCTGCACTGATAAACATTCCCCCTATAGGGGGAGGAAAAGGGAAAAGGGGGGGAGGGGCACTGTGGCAAACAATGTGCATTTCTTTGGGCACTGGGTAATACATTCGTTCAATCAGCCTTGTCAAATGTGGTGCAGCCCCAAGATGGTATTGTATTTGATTTTCAAACTGGCCTTTGACTGTGAAAGCAAATGGCACCCAAGTGACACTGAAAACAAGTAATACAATTACTCTACCACGCTATGTTCTTCAGGCAATTAATTCATTTTGATTTGCTGGGCCTCCTTCCTCATTAGTAATGATTAATCACAGGGTAGCCTACTTGTATCTTGGGGTTCAGTCTCTTACTTTTAACCAGTGTTAGAGCAATGTGAAACAGCAAACTGATCCCTTCTCTCTCAGGTTAGGTTTTGTGGTGGTTTAAAATCAATAGGTTTGATTAAAGGCATTGATGAATTTCTCAGATGTGAAGGCAAGACATGTCCTAATGTAGCTCCAAATAATTTTCCATGGACAGATTGTCTGAGGCAGTTTTTAATTAAAATTTAAACTATAAGATCAGCTGGGTTAGAAAGCAAAGTCAGAAACAGTCGGAATAAAACAAACATGCATTCCAGTCCCTCTGATAACTGGCAGGGTGGATCAGATCTGGGAAAAAGATTGTCCAGGCTTTCCAGCAGCAGCAGCTCTCCCTCCCTGCAGTGGTCTCTTCCAAATGGAAGGCACACGGTAGGAGCAGTGGGTGGGAGGGAGGGTGCAGAGAAGAGGAAGTTATCACCAAATTGCCATATCTACAAAGCTCTCCCTGCACGCCACAGATTTCCCCTCTTTAATCTGACACATACAGTCTCATGCCTGCTAAAACCCTGCAAGGCGCTGTGAAGCTCAGCATCCTGGGCTGAAAGAACACCGCAGCCAAGAGAGAGGAGTCAGAGGGATAGACAGAGAAACGGAAAAGAAAAGATAGCACGTGAGAGAGGGAGAGAGAAAGAGACCATTTTATTTGTTCTTTGGAGCAAACATGCACCCGGCTTTATGGAGGGAGTTAAATCGTTGAGGTTAATTGAAAAATGAGATAAACAAAGGCTCTGAAAAGCAGAGGGAAAGATTGTGGCTGGCAGCGCAGGCGGGCCACCACTGAACCTCCTTCAGACTGTGCAACCCTGATAAAAAAGCACAGTTAATTGTCTCACAATTTCTTCCACTTAATTTCAATCCAATTAGAGAAAAAATAGCAAGGAACTGTCTTCTTTCTTTGATTTCTATACACGTTCTGCACCTCCATAGAAAATAACTTTAATGGGTGGATCTTGCTGCAGACAAGCTTTCATTTTATCATGAAGTCATGCTCAGCAAAGATGTTCCAGTGTCGAACATTATGTCCCAAACAATCTTCTTTTGAGTTCATACATTTCCTCAACAAGGTTTGCAATAAATTTTCAAGTCTAACTGAATGAAGTTTAGCTCATTTGGTGACAACTCCCTTGTAAGTAAATGAGGCAGCAGCACGAGAGCCACCAAGCTTGTATATCACACTTTACTGTAGAAAGGATCAAAAACAGTCCATTTGGATGAAGACCCCTTTTTGAGGTAAGAGGCAAACTGAAATGTCAAAGCACTTAAAGGTGAGTGAGTGACCTGTGAAATCACAGCAGTGGCTGCTCTCCATGGATTAGCTGTGGGTAAATCTCTAAGTAACAATGTGAGGTGTAAGGTCCGTGAGGAGGGATAGCAGCAAAATTACAAAATCTTTGTTTTAATAATATGCTTTGACTACTGGATTTGGCCAATATGAAGAGCCAAAGAAAGAAAACTTAATTCAAAGACATAATGACATTTGTAATAATGCACATCAAAAAAAGTGGCATTACTTGTTTTTTGCTTTTTTTCTGGCCTCTAGGGGGCAACACATTCTCATTTTATGAAATTGTTTTAGCAGCAATCGTAAAGATCCAGCACACACAGAGCGATAGTAGTAATTTGTAGTTATATTTTCTCTTCATGAATGTCTTTTCTTTTTTTAAATATCTGTTGTGGTCTCACAACTTTGCTGCTAATGACTCAGTGTTCACTAGCTCATCTCTCTCATCTCTGCTCAGCTCACCAGCTTCTTTTTTTCCCCACTTAAACAGCTGCCTTGCTGCTGGAAAACAGATTGATGAAAGTGCCAAGAATGATCCAAAAGGGTAAAGCTGCAGGTCATAATACCAAGCAAAGAGTTAAGAGAAACTAAAACAGCTAGCCAAAGTTATCCATGGGAAGTGGATATATGATTTCATATTCATTCTCATACCTGAAGATTTTGTAATTGACTTGACACTAAAACTTCCTGCACAGGTTATTCACATCAAAGTATTATAACAATTTAAAATTTGGACATTGTTGTTTGTGGTTTTATGTATCTTTCAAAAGGGAGTTTTATTTTATTTTGTGTAAATAGTGTTAAAGTAGTTTTGAGAGAAGCCCTCTTTATCCAATATCTTAATTTTTGATTTTGGGCTGACTTTGAAGCCTCATGTACGGTGGCCCCGAAGGTCAAAACACTATAACATTTCAGGAAACACTACAACATTTCAGAAAACACAACAATATTTCACAAAACACAAAGACATTTTACAAAACACAAAGAAATTTCACAAACCACAAAGACCAGAGACGTTTTACTACGTTTCGATTAATTTGTGCGCATGAGATAAGTTTATATACAGACTGGCTTTCTCCCCGAAGCATGTAGTGTGCAGCACCCAGGCTACTTATAATATCAATGTTAAGTTGATTATTAGCGTACAAGGAAGCATGAGTTACAGTTACTACTTTTATTAGTCATTAATAATGAGAGTGTAAATCACATCTGGAAACTGGGCCACACCGCTTTATCTGTGTGTCTATACCTCGCTAAACTGCTGCGACTGGTACAAAAGAGAGAGAGAGACACACACACGGGAAATAGTGGCCTTCATATTATGTTCTGTTAACTCAGTGACATTATATAAATATAACCTGGGCTCTCCTTCACCTGAAGAGCAGCAGGTTTGCTAA
>BRZM01000060.1:354316-517995 GCA_033238685.1 Lates japonicus | reverse complement strand
TTCAATTGCTATCGGGTCGGATCGGGGTTGTGATGCCGGGTTCGCGGCGATGCTGGTGGTCCCCCAATCTGTCATATAAATGGTCTCCCTCTGTCTTTGTCAGAGTTTGGTGTCTCCACCAGTTTGCCAGGCTCTCAGGTCATTTGTCCTGCACCCATTTATCTTCCCCTCTCTTGTTGATATTAACAGCTTATTAAACCTCAGCCAAATGGTGTCAAAGTCGCGCGAAACTGTGGAGGAAATGCACTGGACCGGGCTACAGCGGGCAAGCTGAAAACGAACCAGCGCCGGTAAGTAACGGGTGGATTCGCGGGCTGCTGCAAATCATGTTAAAAACCCAGAAAGTGTGTTTCATCAGCAGCTTTGATAAAAGGTTATTAGGCTTTAATAATAAATACTAATAATAATACCTTTCAGTCCTTCAAGAGAGTGACTCTGGCTTTTTCTTCAACTGTTTTATGATGTGGTGGTTGTGATAGTTGCCACAGTATTGATTTCTTCTGTGGTCAGAAATTTGACTGTCTGATATAAATTTGGTTTAGCATCTAGCAACAGGGTGAATGGATCACTTCTCGAATTAATCATCAAATAGTCACATTATGGCTTTGGAAGTGTTCTCAACAGGAAACTTGAAGACCCAAACTTTAGATCTAATGCCTAAGTCTGTATCTGTGTCTTGAACATCTGAACCAACTGAATATAATTAGTTCCAATGAATTTGAGACCCAAACCAGCCAGAGACCTGGAGTTACATGACACATGACATTCATAGACCGGCACAGGCAGAGAGAGAAATACCATTTCCATTTGAAATGAATAAATTCCAAGTCTCTAATGTTCAACTTTTTCCTTATTTTTAAGATATAAAACATCAAGAATGTGTTGCTGCTCATGTACAGTGCAAGTGGACAATGTTTTGTGAATGTATTACCAAACTATTACAAGTGTGGTGGGAAGAGGTTCAGTTTTTGCAGCCTGTTCTACACTTCAGCAATTGAACAGCTCATGGAGACCCCATAACAGGCCTCTTAAATTCCAAATTAATAGGAAGTAGATCTGCAGCTAGAAAGTAGAAATCCTGCAGCCTGTGCAAGCTAGCTTTGTTTCCACTTTCTACAACTTAACTGGTTGGTAGAATCTGAGCACTGCAATATTTTCTCAAAGATGAAACAATAATTATATCATGGAATAGCTACAGCTCCTATGTGAGCAGTCAATGGCAAAACAATAGCTGCATCATGAGGTATGACATGTAGTTACATAAAAAAGAACAGGAGCAGGGGACATCTCTAAGATGACACAAAAGAGTGTGTGGTAAATAATAATGAGTTACTATGGAACAGACTGGAAGATTCTATATCAGTGAACCATTGGGTAAAAATTGATTGATTCCTGATTGACTCCAACCCAGCAGCTCAGTGGTACAAACTAGTAATTAATTACTCATCACTTAATCATTGGTTACTCTTTTTGTGCACCTCAAGTAAAGTGATACATCATACTGAGAAGTTGCTAAGAAATACCTCATTACTTCCTCCAGATATAGATCAAATGTTGATGCCAAGTGTAAACGGGGTCAGGGAGTCCACATGGATCCACTGGTCCACTTTGACTGACACACAGACCTGATACCTGCTGTGATACAATGAGACCCTGCTTGATCCAGTAAGACTGAAAACAATTTGAACCAGGTCCAACTCAAATCCTAGATAAGTTCTAAACACAAGGAACCAAGTGGACCCCTGAAGTCTGTGCACCGGCTAACATTACGTATATGTGTGGGTAGTAGTCACACTATGACTGTCAAAATATACAAACCTCAGTGATCACTGTTTCATTGCCCACAACACATTTTAGAAGAATAATGAATAATATGTCCTCTGATTAGATACTGTTCAAAAGAGAATGTGTCAAGAAATATTTCTAGTAAATCATTACAATTTGGATTTCATCTTTATACGTACTGGCTGTAGAGAGGGTTACTATTCTTCCATTTAGACATAATTGAGCTGAAAGTCACTATAGGCAAAGAAAACCAAAGCAGTTTGTACTGTTCAGGTGGAAATTGAGTATTTTGCCATATTTACCAACTCTCAGTACAACTTTGCCCATGCAGAAAAGCATGAACACATTTCTCAGATACCTGAAAACTGATTTGATGGTTTCTAGTCATGAAATATGAGCTACTGAGACTTTGCTCCAACTTTTCCAGCCATCATATAGTAATATGGATACATGGAAAAGTATTATACCTATCACCTACCCAAGTAATACCTATTAATTTTAGAGCCAAACTCTAAGATTTTTATATAACCATAGCATCATTAAAAGTTGGCAATTATAGAAAAAATGTCTAAGTTGTCTGTGTGCATTAGTGTCTCACATGTCAGTTTGTAAAACAGCATCAAAGTCAGAATTAGTCAGGGCTGCATCTTACAACTTTTGCAGCTGGGATTGGACCTCTCTCTATCCCTCTTTTATCTGTCCTCACTCAGCTAATTGGGGCATTTATTAATGCCTCAGAGGAGAGACTGTCCAAATTATTGCACCTCTGCCCTCTCTATGGCAGCAGCTTTTTACCCCTGCTTCAAATGCTCCAACAACACTTCATGTGAACTAGTTACAATCATAACCTGGCTTGTGTGTGCAAAAATGTTCAGATGATTAACACTGAGCAGCTACTCAGTCTCTTCAACTCATACTGCTCTGACACTCTGGTCTGTGCAGTTTTTTTAAAACTAAAAGGTTAACACTGTCAGTACTCCCTGGCTGAGTGCAAATGACAAACTCCACAGCTCATATGAGGTTTTCAGAGATTGTCTAAAGCTTTACCAACGCTCTGTTAAGTCAGCTAAGGCAGAATTTTATTCTCAACTAATTAATAAAAATGCCCATAGACCTAGAATATTGTTCTATTTTAAATCCTGCCGTGCCTGCTTTTTCTACATCTGCTTCCATTACTGAAACCTGTAAGAAGTTTTAGAATTTCTTCACTGATAAAACTGACAACATAGGATTTTCTATCTCACCCTCACACTCTGAAACACACCATCCATTATTACCTCCAGCAGTTATAACCTGTGTCATCCTCCCATTGTCCCTCAGATATTATAGTATCACGCCTCTTAAGGAATTTTGTTTCATCATAATTTGTCCCTTTATTTTGGTTATAATTTAAAGCTGTTTAACAAATGGAGTCATCCCTTCCAGTTTTAAACATGCAATTGTGCAACCCTACTAAAACCCAGATCCCGATGACTAGAATAATTACAGGCCCATTTCCAAGCTCCCATGTACTTGTAAGATTTTAGAAAACATTGTTCTCCCCAGGTCTCCTCCTACCCGAACACTTTCAGCATCTTTGATAACTTCCAGTCTGGTTTTAGAGCTCTGTCAAAGGCACACCATGACATCATTTTCTCTGTCAGTTCTGGTTCTTGCTCAGTCTCACTGCAGCATTTGCCCAGTTGACCATGACATTCTTTTAAAATGCCTAGAAGGTGAAGCTGCTTTTCAGGGAACAGTGTTAAAACGGTTTGTGTCTTACCTGAGAGATAGAACCTTTTCAGTTAGAAGAGCTCTCATTAAATGTGGGTGGGAAAGGTTCAGTTTTATGGCCTCTTAATGGTCCTGTCTTTCAGAAATAAAACATTCGATATCACCATCATGCAGATGACACACAGTTTTTACCTGTTATCAGTTATGCCTGAGAGCACTTGCTCACTGAACAACCTTTTTGCGGGATGGTGAGACACTTTTTACAGCTAAATGAAAACAAGACAGAAGTAATTATATTTAGCCCTCTGTCACTAGCCCGAGCTCTGTGCTTGGTCCCCTATTTACAAAGTCCCACAATGTGATTACACTAATTCCATGTAAATGAGGTTGACCCATTCCACCTATTCTTTTCTAAAAATGGCTCAAAATGCCACTACCAAACTTTTAAGTGTTACAAAAAACCACATAATTCCTGTTCTGGCACTCTTTCACTGTTACGAGTGAAATACAGAATTGATATTAAAATCTTTCTTTGTAAAGCCCTCAATGGTTTAGCTCCACAATATATTCCTTACCTTCCATATTATAAATATTCCATATTCTGCTCCCAGGTCACTTAGGTCATCTTCACAACATCTCTTTTAAGTCCCTTGCTGCCCCCAGGCTCTGCAACAGTCTCCTGTCCCTTTCCAAGTTCTATCCCACCATTTACAATTTCTAATCAAACTTAGGGACCTTATCTTGCCTTTAGTTTAGTCAGAGATTTTATTGATCTCCACTTTTAATTTATTTTTATCTTAATGTCTTTTGACTTTATTTTCATTGTTGCTGTTTCTCCCAACTCATTTCATTTGCTTTGCTTTAGATTTTTTTTCCTTTAGATTTTGATTAGATTTTCCTGTATTATTTATTCCTTTATTTATATATACTTTGCATTGCGAATCCATCTGACATGATCGTAAAGTATTTGGGTCAATTCTTGGTGTTTTTAAATATGCTGTATAATGTGCAATTCACTACTGTGACTTGACTTGCAGGCTTTTTAAAACCAAATTTCATCTTTGCACAGAATCAAGGACTTTGTCCCCAGTCTCTGTCACTGGAAGCCTGTTAGGAAGGAGCTGTTTTAATGATCAGTATGAACAGTAGAATGAATTACAGAAAGCAGAAACTATTTCAATGTATTGTAGCATTACTCAGTAATGAAGCTAAGAGGCATTAACTGGTTTCACTGTTTTTGTTGGCACTTTCATTCATCTCACTAAACTCCTGCTCAACGAATCTCCCTGCAAAACTAGCAGGAACAATAACAACAGGGCTTTACAATCACTATATTAAACTTGTAAGGAAATTTTCTGATGAATACATTCTGGACACTCCTAACTCTGTGTTTGATCTCCCTCACCATCAGCATGAAGATGAACTTCTGCAAATGCAAAAGAAGCTGAAAGGGACAGAGGATGAGCTTGATAAATACTCAGAGGCCCTAAAGGATGCTCAGGAGAAGCTTGAGGTGGCAGATAAGAAGGCTGCTGATGTGAGTAACCAATCCTCAAAGTGGAACACACAGTTGTTGTGGTTCTTTCACAGTCTATGACATCATGTTGTCTATGTTCAACCAGTTATTCCACAGAATAAAAACATACCTCTGTACCAAATCATAAGCCCAGATATATTGGGCAAGGCATGTGTTTGAGTGGATACAGTAGTTGGTTATGCACCTTTATTTTCTTTTACTATAATTTTACAATCATTTATAACATGGTAAACCTCTCAATATCTGAGACTCAGTACCTTCTCATCTGGGCATACAGTGTGAGCCCTGAACTGAGACTCTGATAAAAGCTGTGATAATGCCAGTGTAAACCAATCCTGGCTGATTCACTGCTTCTCCCTTGCATTCCATTCTCATCATGCCCTGCGTGGACTCCTCAGCTGTCGGGGGGATTCAGAGCCCTATTTTGGCCATGATCTCAGTCGCTCAACCTTGACTGCAAGCTTAACAATGGTCCAAGTCCATTTTAGGTATATCATCCATACCTCCCAGGTCAACCTTCCTCCTTTTAGTGAGAGACTAAATGAAATAATGTTTTTAAAAACTTGACACAGCTTCTGTGGACCACCAACCAGGTTGTTGTAAAATCACAGAAGAGAGAAAGAAACACATTCCAGCCTGTATTCTTCCATCTCTTTTCATTCTCTAACACCAAAGTAATTCTGTGTCATTGCTGAAGAATTTATTTCAGCATCCACATATAGAACGTACAGCTGTAAGCATGGCCCATTGTTCTGCCTCCAAAAAAATGCCTAGAACAAAACACCAGTAAAGCACAGATGGTGTAAGGGCGTGTGTCCAAAGCTAGCAAGATTCCATTTTAGCAATTTTTCCTGCAATTTTAGTTACAACTTAATGTACGGATATTTCATTTATATAAATTCATACATTATAGCCCCCATTAAAGAAGTACCCTTAAATATTTCTAAATGCAAAACTGTTACCCTATAACCTATACCCAATTTGTCTTTTGTTGGCATTATAAGGCATTAGAGCAAAGGTTAACATGTATGGGAAGAACACTGGTTTTTCTGAGTGAGTCGGCACCATGTTTATCTGCACTCAGGCTGAGGCAGAAGTGGCTTCCCTGAACAGACGTATCCAGCTAGTGGAGGAGGAGTTGGACCGAGCTCAGGAGAGACTGGCAACGGCTCTGCAGAAGCTGGAAGAAGCTGAGAAGGCTGCTGATGAGAGCGAGAGGTGACTTCTTGCTCTGTTACATGTTTTGTGCATGATCTGCATAATAGGACAAGAGGGATATGTATCCTAGGGAGGGAAAGCTCTCCACTGTCTTCTGTTCTACTGTTCACAATGGTCGCCCCTTTGCCTAAGGCCAATTCAAAGCCATGTCAGGAAAGCAAACTCAAAGGGTAACTTACAACATGCTGAAAAGCAATGCTTCACTGTCCTTCCTGATTTAAAATTTCAAGGCTGTTTCATCTCTGACCACAGCCAGCATCACTGCTGCACACCTGGCAGTTGGATGGTTGGGTGTGATCAGAGTCAGAAGTATGCTCTGTTGTACATGTAACCACACCCAACAATGTTGTCTTCTGACTACTGCTGCTGTAAACCTGCACAGGTGTTTGTACTGGACTCACTGAGAGCTGGTGTTTTATACTTAATCATCACATACTGTACAAAAAAAAAAACAGGGATAACTAAATTTGGTCATAGCTCTTTCTTTACATACAGTATATTGAAACATTTGACCTGTTGCAAAACTATTAATAATCTTGCTTTTGGGAGCATGTGGGTTTCGAGAATGGTACAATACTTGGCAGAGTTCAATGTGCCATCACAGTGGCAGTGAGATGATCAACACCAGCAGCACTCATGCATCCCCAAACCATGATACTGCCTCCACCATGCTTGACAGTTAAGCCATGATCTAAAATTCGGCCACGTACAGTGCGGGTGGAACACTGGACACCAGTTTGGTTTGACCACTGCTGCTGAAGCTCCTGTGATGTCATTCGGCGGTTTTCCCTGCACATGCGGATCAGGATGCGGTCATTTCTTGCTGAAGAAACCCTTGGACGCCCAGATCTTGGTTTGTCTTCCAAGCTGTTGGTTCGTCTGTATTTCTGCAGTGTGTCCAACTGCTGAAGGACTGCATCTGCACTTCCTGGCTATCTGGCAGCAGCTGTACCCTTCCTGGTTGAGAATCTGTATCTTCAGGCGTGCAATATTTCACAAATGCATGGGGTGTCCGAAAACTTTTTTCCACCACTGTAGCATTACTGTCAGTCAGCTATCTTTTGTGTTTCTATTAAAATAATTAAGTTCAGGCTCAAAACCATCTAAACCAGTAATAATAGATAATGAGCAGATCTGTTCAAACAGCCAGTTGGGATAGGACAGCTCTTACTTATGTTCATACTATTGCCTTTGCTCTCGCTTATTTTTCCTACCATTGTAAAGCCAGCTCTTACTTTTTCACCTCAGCTTTGTAGAATTTTTAATTATTCTTAACAATTAAAAAACACATTTAAAATACAGTGCAAGAAAGAAGTAATTGTTTGTGTGTGCAGAGGTATGAAGGTGATTGAGAACAGGGCTCTAAAGGATGAGGAGAAGATGGAGCTCCAGGAGATTCAGCTGAAGGAGGCTAAACATATCGCAGAGGAAGCTGACCGCAAATATGAGGAGGTGAGTTTTATGTTGTTGGCCACTAGAGCAAAACTACAAACATCTGAGAGGAGCTTTTTGCTGTATGTACTGCTGCAATGGTGTTTCTTTACCTCCCAGCAGTATTGACAGTAAAACAGCCAAACAGGTCTGAGTCTTAGCTCTGTGATTTTTGAAAAGTAATAATATATATAATGTGTTTGTCCAGGTGGCTCGTAAGCTGGTGATTGTAGAAGGAGAGCTGGAGCGTACAGAGGAGAGGGCAGAGCTGGCTGAGGCGTGAGTATCTATCTTGTGTTTTGTTTTTCAAGAACAGCTTTATTTTATTTAACTTTACTGTTTCTCAGTCATGAAATCAGATCGATCGGGGCTGGCCTTCCTCACTTTCTGGAAGGATCAGACCTGAATGTCCAGACACATTACAAATTGAGTTTAAAAAAAACAACAAACAAACAAAAAAAAAACTACAAATACAATTTAAGAAAAACAATTCTGTTGTACATTGTTTTTGAGATACCTAGTTTCATTTCCCAGTATCATGCAGCTGCACACCAGGCAATCCAGTGATATATTTGGCAGTGTGTGGGGGGGTGAAGAGCATACTTATGTCACAGCAGCATCTCCTACTGGTTGATGTATGCACCTTTTCAGCAGTGGATAAATTAAAAATAAATTTAATCTTGTCCATTTGTTTGCATTTGAAGTAACAAGGTGCTTTATTTAAGTTCAAATTTAAGCTACTTTACTTGAATTTCAGTTGTTCAAAATATTGTACTTGTTACACTTATTACTGGCTACTTTGCTAATTAAGATCTCACATAGAAAATATGAGATCGGCTTATGCAATATGCTACATTGAATCTACCCAACAGTATATTCAGTAGTTAGAAACAGCTTCTCTGAGACCATAACATTAAGATTAACTTATAATTCTTCTGTACACTTTTCTGCTGATGCTTCTGTACATCTATTTTAATAATACTTTAAAAGCAGGACTAAATGTAATGTACCTGGCCCTATTACTACTTTTACTTTTTCTTACTTTATGAAGGACCTGGATTCTACTTCTATCACAATCTGCTTTTTTTATTTTCATTCATTTTATTTTTTTACAATGGCCACTTAAAACTTGCCTTTCTCACCACAACTTCACAGTTTTTTCCAAACTAATTGGATGTCCTTACTTCCACCTGTTCTCTCCTTCTTTCCCTGAAATAAAAACTAAACAAGTAAATGTGCTGAACTGGAGGAGGAACTGAAGAACGTCACCAATAACCTGAAGTCTCTGGAGGCCCAGGCTGAGAAGGTAAGGCCAGGTTATAGTACTCAGTACAGCATGCTTGTGTTATTCTGCATATACTGGTGGGGGACAAATCAAAAAGGGAAATAAATCAGTGGAGAAACGTACAAAATGCAGGAGTCTTCACCATCCCATTAAGTATAAAAATGCTGACTTTGACAGAGGAGATTACTGTTGACACAAATGGCAACAGCTTCAGTTAAGACTGTTCAGCTGTGAGTAAACTGACATATGCATTCAGGTCTAGGGAATAGTTGAGTCCTGAATTTCTTCAACCCTACAGTGAGGGAGTCCAGTGGCCCCTCTGAGAGGGAGCGGTCACTGCAGTACAATTGTGGCACCGTGACTGTAACTTTGGAAGGCCTCCACTTGATTTATGCAACTTGTGTAAATGTATTTTTAAAGAGAACAGGTGCTGTGGATTTTGTCCCACATCTTCTAGTGCAGTTGTGTCAGAAAGGTATCCCTTCACAGCCAGTCTGGACGGCAGAAACAACTGCAACAATGACTCTTTCATTTTACATTTGAGTATGTTGGTACTCTGTTGTGGTGCACTTGAAAAATCTTACTTGCTGGGTACATATTTAAATCTTATTGGAGTGTGTGTTACAAACCTGATATGGAAGGTAGTCTTTATTTAATTAATAGGCTCTAAAATGTAAAGATTTGGTTAATTTTAAAAGGGTTCAAATTACTGTATGTTTAAAGCCACGATCAAGTATCCAAAAGATGTTTAAAAAGAGAGAAAGTCTATATGATTTGAAAGGAATTTATATGTTCAAAAAATAATTAAGGTAAAGGTAAAACAACATTGTATTTTAGTCAAAGGAGTGAATTTATTTTTTGTTGGTTGATGCTACCTTTCAAGATTGGACATGATAGATTGTTAAAAGGGAAAGCATTATAAGTTGTAGCTTCAGCCTACACCTTTTTCAGACTACAGAAACCTTTATATATGATTTTTATATTTATAGATATGATCCATTTTTTTAAAAAATATATAAAATAATAAATAAATTCAAAATCTTCACTATCAAAAGAAAAAGTTCAATCGACAAAGAGCAGTGCTGGTCCTACAACTAGCTCTCTGTTTGATTATATGCGTGTGTGGGACTATCCCCTCAGATTAAAAGAAAAGAAAAGGATGGGGGTAAGTGTCAACAAAGCAACAGATATAGACAGAGACAGGAGTCAACAGCCACTGAAGAAAAACTAAAGTGGAAGTAAATTTAGGGTGTATTAAAGTTAGGAGACTGCTTGAATTTATTTTGATTGAGATTTTGAACTCATCAAGCAGCTGAACAATGTAAATCAAATACTTCTGAGAAAGTTTGTCTCAACACTGTTGCTGAAGTTCCTACCAATGTGTTGCACTTGTAGGTTCCTTTCCTTTCACCCCTCTGTCCATTTCATCCCAAACCAGCTCCATGAGGTTTAAGTCTGGAGACTGTGCTGCTCCTTCATTATTTGAAGCCAGTGTGTCGTTCTTTTCCTCTGATGTTTGACCCATTATCATGCTATAGGATGAACTCCTGACCAACGTGTGTCTTCCTTTGTTACTCACCTTTCTTTCGGTTTTTGTTGACCTAAACCTTTTTTGAGAAGTTTACTACTAACCTTTATACCATTCAAGGTTATTTACTTGACTTGAACTACTTAAAAAACAGTGTATACTGTATTTTCCTTAACTTACATTGTACACTGTATAAACAAGGATCAAAGACCTGCAGCCATCAATATTTAGGCTCTGCACAGTACCAGTTGTTCAGCTCATTTAAGAGTATCTTTTGACACCAGTTTGCCTAAAAAACCGAAGCAAAATTCACAAAATCATTTCATATTTAGCTAATTTATATTAGAAAAAATGAAAAATGGAAATGAGTGCGGTGTGTACCCCTAGGAATTGCCCTGAATGTTTCTGCAGCACATGATTTATGTCAAGTGCCAATGTTCAGGTATTCAGTGGGAGGTAGTTTGTACTTTATGGAGCAATGTGTGGTGGTGGATGGACATGTGGTGCACTGACCTTAATGTGGGAGACCAGAGTTAATGTCCTGTTCATTAGTATTAGCTTTTGTAGCCATGACCTCGATCCCTCCCCAAACAAAACCATTTTGTTGGTTCCTTCACAGATATTGTAAAAGTAAATATTTACTGCAACACTGTTGTTGATCATAGTCGAGGGTTTTAAAGAATCATCCATGTTGCAGAAATGTAAACATAAATGTTGTTTCTCACCACAGTACTCTCAAAAGGAGGACAAGTATGAGGAAGAGATTAAGATCCTAACTGACAAGCTGAAAGAGGTGAGCAAGAAGGACCTTAAAAAATTATAAACTCTCAATTTATATAATACTTTCAAAACTGAAATCTGTCCCAGTAAGATGTGTTGAGATACAATACATTAGCACAATTTTGCATATTCTGTTCAGTATAATTTGTTGACCTGTGCTGTGTCTTCTCAGGCTGAGACCCGAGCTGAGTTTGCAGAGAGATCTGTGGCCAAGCTGGAGAAGACTATTGATGATCTGGAAGGTGCAACATTGATCTGTCTAATTGCGCACCTGTACATCACATGGCATAGTGTTACACAACACAGCTAATTATCTCTCAGAGTTTTGACAGAATGATTTTAGATTGGTTGAGGGTGCAAAAAAAAATGCAACAAGGAAAAGACTGGCTATAAACATATTGATCCTGGTCAGGGAGGTCTGGAAAACCTCTCACTGAACAGTACATTTAACTGAATCAGAGAAATCAGAATATTTGTTGGAAACCAAATATAATAAGAGTGCTAATATAATATGTAGACAATATGTATATATATAGATGTAGTTTGTGACAGATGAGTTGTACAGACTACTGACAGATCTACCTAACATTGTGTTCCCCCATGTCTCCACTGGTCTAACCAGGGTTTAAGTTTCTGTTGTGTTTTACATTTACATGGGTTCACATTACTTATTTCAGCCTCTCTGTTATGTTTTTTTCCCTTGTCCTTGGCAACACACATGGTCCTTGTGTGGACATACAGATGAGCTTTATGCACAGAAACTCAAGTACAAAGCCATTAGTGAGGAACTGGACCACGCCCTCAATGACATGACCTCCATGTAAGTAGTGATAAGTATATGTCACTTCCAAGTGAGAAGCAGGCTTATTGAACCTGCAAGTGTAACATAAATTATATCGGAAATGTACTGGGCATAGAGCTGTCTGGTTGCTGCAGCTTCTAATATTTTAGAGGAAACCAATCTTCCTGTGTTCTTCTCAATTTAACAAAGATAAAATAACTAGTGTAAAGCATGTTTGCTCAGTCAGATCTTTAATGAATTATTATATCTCTTTACAGCAGTAATAGTAGCCATAGGCATTAACAGTGCGACATATTGAATGGAAAAGCACCAGACTCTAGACAGCCACATTATGGAGCCAGCTAATAGAGAAAACAAACAAAAAAGCCAGTGAACTGGGGTCGGGAGGTAAACTCCCCTGTAAATACAACATCAGTAACTGGTGAGTTTAAAACAGTTGGACAATAAATGAGATAAACATTACTTTAAATCAGAGCAAAGCCATTCTGCAGGTTGATCCCAGTGTCTTTGTTATAGGAATGAATGATATAGTTCAAATTAATTAAAATCACAGTTGAATAAAAATATCTTTGTATATCACAATATGAAAAATGTATGCACAGTTAAAGAGTAACTTAACAACAGGTGTAAAGGTCCAGTGTGACATTTATGGGGATCTATTAGCAGAAATGGAATATAAAATACAGAAATATGTTATTATCAGTGTGTAATGGATCATTCTTGCGTTTTTGTTTGCTTAGAATGAGCAACATAGGGAGCGGGTCCTCTTCCACAGAGTCCGCCATTTTGCACTGCCATGTTTTTACAATAGCCCAGAATGGACAAACCGAACCAAACAGTGGCTCCATGGCCTTTTGCTTTTTTGCACTGATGTCACAGCCTGTTACATGTCAGCTATTAACACAGTTGTACAGATGAACAACTAAGTATCTAAATATACAGTGTTTCCCCTCAGGTGACTGTTAGGGGGTGGTGGGTTGTCCTGCAGGTTGGGTGGGCGTGGTTGTGTTATAGAGTCGCTAATATTTTGGCCTGACTTTCAGACATTAGGGGTCAACGTCTGTCCATCTGTAATTTTAGAGACACTTAATAGCACTTGTGGGAGCTTTTTCTTGTGCTTAACATAACAAGTTGTCAGCCGGTCTCCACTGTCTTCACATGGGTGGGTGTTTACCCCTCCACACACACAGAGTAGAAGGGCTAAACACACACACACGTGAAACAGAAGGAGAGGAGATAAACACAGTTGTAAGTGACAACAAAATGCGATAGACTGTCACGCTGAACTGAGATGAAACGAGTGCACATTAATCAGGTAGATAACATAAATTAAACATCTAGTTTTCCTGACAGAATAGCCCAGTCAATGCGATAGTTGACACCATTTTATCACCTGACAGCCACCCTTAACTCTACCACATGCTTTAAGAGGCAGAGGTCAGGGGACAGGTATTCAGTTGGCAGCAATGTGCGTTTTCACCATTAGATGCCACTAAATCCTACACACTGCTCCTTTAAAATTAGTGTTTCATTGATCTCTCTCCCCAGAGTAAAAAGGGGCTTAAGGGGCTGACCTGCTTCATAGAGTGGAGTAAAGGGAGATGTTTTGGATGGGTTATGCTGGTCTTGACTGAGGCAATAGGGGAAAAATTAAGCAGTATCATACAAGAAACAATTTTTTGAATTTCTGTAGTGAATAATATACACAATCAAATGCCTTTTTAGGAAATCAGTACCTCCAGTGAGCTGTTACCTTGTGATGGAAAGGCTTGTGGGCCTAATGAATGACAATACACAAGCCCTCTATGTTGAGAGGTTGGGCCACACTGTCAACATGTCTTTAATAGATTCTAAAGAGAGCTGACAATCAACCCTCTGGCATTCAGTAGATTCTTGTCATTTCAGAGAAGTCTCAAGTAACTGTCTAACTACCCCTTGTGAAAGCCTGCCAGAAACCAGGAGTATTTTTACTTTGTATTAGAAATAATCTCCATACATGCTAACACACCTGAAAAACATATCACATGACCATTCATGTACACTGATAATGCACATGCTGGTTTAAACAGGAAACTAATTACTCACAAATTTTTGCCACCAACAATTGTTGAAACATGATGCTGCCACCTTGCGTGCATTACTGGGTTAGCTGACAGACAAAGACTGAAAATTTCAGTTAAGATAATCTTTGTTCTCTGGTATTCCACTGACTTGTGTTGCTTGCATTGTTGAGTAATGGTTAGCTAAAACATGCACTTCAACTCTGTCTCTTGCGTCTTGTGTTTTCAGCTAAACATCCTGAAGCACCACCTTCCTGTCAGGTTGTGGTTCCAAGACTCAGCCTTTTACTGATGAACATCACCTCTTGGCTCAAATTTCTCTTAGTCCCCCCATCCCAACTCCCACCCCCACCCACTTTTTGTCCCACCTATCTTTTCCTCATTCCTCAACTGTTGAATTGTTGAAATCTGGATGTGTCTGTTGTTCTTGGTTTTTAGTATTTTCTCAATATCTCTGCCAAACTTCCTCCTTTTCAGTTGGTCTCAGTTAAGCCACTGTGTTTTCTTGTTAGGGATGTTTTTGTCTGGCTTCACTATTCATTGTACTTCTGTCAAATCTGTTCTGTACCAGTTTTAAACAACAGAGGGAAGAAATGCTTCAGTTAATACATCTGTGTCCGTGGCTGTCTTTATTATACTCAAGATTCTGATTTTTTCTCAGTAATTATTATGCATAGGCTTTTGAAATACTTGTGCAAGTTTGTGATAAGCTCCAAGTCAGCAGCCACAAGAGCAACAACAAGCAGAGCACACATACAAAACCACTGATGTGTTACCATCTACCACATTATTACATATTAAGTGCAGGTATAAGTAAGTACCATAGAATAGGTCTTATATCTTACAATATGAGCAATGTGTATGCATAGTTGTGCAGTTGCAATATATAGTGTTTAAATACAGAGATGAGGTGGCTTGAATGGGGAACAGTGAATGGACATGTCTCTAGCACCTGTGGATGGGATGGTTGCTGATAAATATCTTCAGTAGTATGCAGCTGTGTACCACCCACTGGAGAGCATTGCGGTCTGAGATGGAGCACTTGCTGTACCATACTGAGATGCAGTTGGTGATAATACAGCAGTAAAAGTCCACCAGTATCCTCAAACACAGGTGACCTTTCTTCAGGATCCAAAGAAGGTAAAAGTACTGTTGCGCCTTTTTAATCAGGATGGAGGCATTCAGAGTCCAGGTGAAATCCTCTGAGTTTGATCCCCAGTTCCTCCTGTCCACAAATCAAAATGTCTTTGGTAAGCCCACCTTCAAAAGGTGGGGTTTGGGTAAATAGAATTAATACACCTGCTCTAACTTGTTAACAAGGACAGCAAAATGAAATCCAAGACTTTCTGTGATTGCCACACACATGCACAAGACAGGCGGTGTGTAAGAATATGTCTGAACTGAACAGCGGTTCTGCAGGAAGAATGGTCCAAAATTCCTTGTGATTATTGTGCAGGTCTGATCCACAGCTACTGAGAGAACCTGTTTGAGGTTATTGCTGCCAAAGGAGGTTCAACCAGTTGATAAATCCAGGGTTCACTTACTTTTTCCACCAGCACATTGAATGTGTGTTTAATAAAGATACAAAAGATTCTGTTGTTTGTGTGTTATTACCTTAAGTATGTTTGTCTGTCTGTACTTAGGCTGTACGTGTGAGTGTTCAAAGCCAAGCTGACCCTGTTTTCCATACAAATGACCAACAAGTGCTTCACATTTCATAATGCTGACTATCCTGGATGTGCCACCCTGCTACACCCCTTTCATTCAACAGCTCAACAACAGAAGTTCACTACATCCACACTGGACAACATCTACGGCTCACTGAAGGAAACAGAGTTTCCAATCCCAGCTGACACAGATCACCAGTCTATCACCGGGCTGATACATAGAGATAAACAACCATTCACACTCACATTCACACCTACAGACAATTGAGAGTCACCAATTAACCTGTATGTCTTTGGACTGTGGGAGGAAGCTGGAGAACCAAGAGTGAACCCACGCAGGAACAGGGAGAACATGGAAACTCCACACAGAAAAGACCCAGGTGAACTGCGGTTCAAACCCAGAACCTGCCCACTGTTATAATCCTTAAGGGCTAATTACAGTTACACAATTAAAACAGAGCAGAAAATTAATTAATGTTTTCCTGTATAAGACAATGTGTTTATTCTGAAATAGTAAATGAAGCCTAGTCTGTTCCTCATTCAGTGATGCAGGTCTGTACTGCAGTGATATTAAAGTCTGGCATAGCTTCACAAGAAATAACAAAACGGAAAATGATTTGAGTCAAGTTAATGTATATATTCATGAGGATGGTCATGTGCATTTGTTATATTCCACTGAGTGCTGTGCAACACAAAGTTCCAGCCCATCCATTCATTCAGTAGAGTGATGAGTCCTCTGTAGTTAAATGATCTGACATCACCTGATCAGCTGAGTGAATAAAATAATAAATTCAGCAGCACCCAAAACTAGTTTTACTGCCAATATGGCAGCAAATCATTGCCATAATATTATGAATTATATCAGCAAATATTTGACTTTGAAACTCATCTCTCTTAATTTATGTGATATTAATTTCAGTTTGTGAAATTCTAGTCAATTTTAAACACTTTATTTTTTAATATACATTTATTTTGAGATTTGAT
The DNA here is from genome assembly GCA_033238685.1 of Lates japonicus. NCBI lineage: Eukaryota > Metazoa > Chordata > Actinopteri > Centropomidae > Lates > Lates japonicus. Next base: position 501,205 of record BRZM01000060.1, on the reverse strand, counting down.
GTGGCTTTGTCATCAAGCGCAATTTTATTAGCTTCAGGAAACTTGAAATTTAAGTTGTATCTGCAAATTACAGAAAATGAGGTTTGAGGATGGTGTGGTTCAAACAGAATAACATATTAACTACAGGTTATTATATAGTTAATTTTCTTGTAACATTTATAGTGAAAATCTATAATATGTAAATGTTTTGGGTTAGAGAGATGTATATTAATAAAACTATATATATTATACATATATACTATATATTTTTGAAAAAAACCTGTTTTTGGCAAGTTATAAAACACTGAATGAAGTAACATTTTTGCCAAGTGGCTATTTGTATTTGTATGCATGTGCATATGGAAGAGTTATAAACAGTGGTGTAGTGCAGCGCATACGCAGACATACTGTGTAATTTTTTAGTCCACATTGCTTATACTTACCTCTAAATCCAGTCTGATTTACATCATTCAGTAATGTACTGGAGGACACTTTTTTTTTCACCTAGGATGGCGAACGTACAACCTACCTAACTCTGCCTCTGATGGGCTAGTGCTTGATACCTTCTTTGGTTCGGTTGGTTAAGTTTAGATATGAAAAGTGATGACTAGTTAGGATTATGGTCAGAACATCCAGGTAAGCCAGTCAGAGGCGGAGTAGGGTGGGTCATGCCATCACTTTGCCAGTTGTCCAATTTCCACATGTGAATGGACTAAAGAACAAGGAAGGTTTTGCAGTTTTGCAAAAAAATGCATTATGTCTGTGGTTAATGTTAATTTCACAATGATCCTTACTCCCTAGAGTCAAGCAGCAGAAGTTAAGTGACAGCATTCAAATACTACTGACCCATTTTTAGGTGAACTAGATATGCAAGAGTAGTCTTACATGTCACTGTTTATAACACAGGAAAAAAAAAAAGGGGTATAAATGAATAGTGTACCCACTTCAGTGTAGATGCTGTGTGTGGTCAGAAATTCATAAGGACTTAGGAAAAGAGAACAGTGACTGCACTTACATTAGGCTTTTTTAACCAACTTTATTTATAACATGTTGAAGGTAAGTACAGTGACGAACTCGGTGCATTAAACTACAATTCAGTAATCTATCCAAAACAGAATCACATCTCCTGAAGAAAGGATGGGTATATTTATATTATTTTATCAAGTCACTCACAGAACAAAACACAAAAAAGATATTGTTGAAAATAAAAAACATAGAACATGTAAAATAATAGTATGTGCTGTATTTGTGGTATGACCAGTAACCATTATTTTAGTTTTTGAACATCACAGTATTCAGTATTTTCAGTGTTTTTCTGACTGTTTTTTTTTAAACATTTTTTTTTACAGTGTAGGCAAACAAAAATCATTCTTTATGTTCAAAAATACCCTTTATTGTAACATCACCTTTAACCATTTCAGTTCTGTGATGTGTGTTAATTAATTCTTTTCTTTGTGTAGCTTATCACAGTGATTAAAGTCACTGCACTAGCTTAGATTTACTGCAGTGTGTCAGATGAATCATCTGAATGAGAGGAAACCATTGACAGATACAGGTTATTTAAACAAACATATCAATGCAAACATGACTGAGAAAAAAAGAGACAAATTATAACTTTGGTATTATTTCAAAATAATAAAAAATCTGATGATTGTTCAAGTTTTTGATGAAGTCAGATGACAAAAATATAATAGTTGTAGGTAGTGAGGTTATGTACAAAACATGATTGTGCCATTTTTTTACAAGTACAAAATATGTACAGTACTGATTCAAAGTATGGGATCACAACAAAATTAGACACGCCCTGATAAAGTCATAACACCCCCAAAACCTGCAAATTCCTTCCCAGATAACTGTTGATGTTTTGAACATCAGTGGATTTGAGTTTGAATGGTTTGTTGTTCCTTGAAATTGGCAACTAACACGTCCTCATGAGGACTAGTACTAAGGTCAGATTTGAACTCAAAATGGGTAAGAAAGCTCTCTCATAGCTTTTTAGTCTGTTGTTAAGTCACTCTCTAAAGGAATCTACAGTTAAAGCTAGAGTATGATAACATATTCACCAAAGTCATTCATGAGATCTGGGAAATAAAACAGGTCCAAAGGAATGAGAGACATGAGCTGTAATGTGATATGATGAGACAAACAAGCCAACAAGCCACGTTATTTGGAGGTCAAATTGAAAGTAAGCAGACCTGTAATGTGGCTAATAATCCCTCACTGTACAAGAAAACTGTGCACACAACACAGATTGACAGAGTTGGTCTGATCAGCTGACTGCTCATGTTTCTTGACCTGTCTGACTTGTTCTTCATCACTGTTCCCAGATCTTAGTTATTCACTTGGTGAGTACAACGTTAACATAACTGATTAAAATGATGGCCAGAACTCCAAAAATAAAATACAATGTAACTATTAATAATTCATGTGATTAAATCATTCCTTTCGCTCCCACAGTTGTGTGTGTGTGTTTGTGTGTGTGTGTGTGTGTGTTTATTAGCATCAATATAAAAGTCATGGAAGACTTGGACATAAAATTATTAAACGAGGCAGTACTCACTCCCCAGGCACATTAAGCACAGTGTATAACATTTAGCAACATTTAGATCATTTCACTTGAACAGTATAACAGAGAGCATGCCCCCTCAGTGATTCTGCCCACCAGCCTGAACCTCTCTGGTGTGCTGCTGCCTCTCTTTGGTCAGCTCTAAGAACTGCTGCTGAGTCTTCGACGCAGCAGAGAGGCAGGCTTGCTTTCTGTGTCCTCTACGTCGCTTTCACACTGTCTCTGGAAAAAAGGATCATTACAGCTGGATTTTGATCTTTTGTATACATTTGCAGTCTTGCAGTTCTTGTTTTGCTCAATCAGTGTCTTAGCTGTCACACTCTCTGTTACCTATAGTAATCCAGAGACAGTGTCAAAAAACATATCACACAAAACTAACGTGGTGTAACCTGGGCATCATGCTGCAGTTAAAAACACACAAGTAGAAAAATACATCACAGAATGGTTTTCATCATTCTGTTGTTTTAAATGTGATCATTTGTCTGTCTCTTTTTCCTCCAACACGTGGTACTACATATACTGTATGTGGTATATATTTTATTCTACATATAATGGTAATACATAAAGGACATGGTAAATAGTTGTCTTAAGATGGAACAAAAAATAAAGCAGCATCATATCACATGACATAAAATACAACTTGACAGTACTGGGTGATTTATGTTTTTGGTTGTACTTTGTCAGGAGTACAGTTTAGCAACCTGACACAACATGACAGGTCCCAACAACAGGTTGTGTGGCAGTTGGGTGTTTTTTTGCATAAAGCTTCAGACTCAAAAAAGTGCTACATAAATGAATGAAGCCAGGTAGATCACAGTTGACAAAAATATTAATTTCATTGCTATACCTGGATATTCTTTTCCTCTCTGAAAAGACACTGCCAGTATACTCTGTCTCTGTGTCCAGGGTTCATATGAACTCTAAACACGAGCCCATTTGAAGACAGCATTATATGTGTTCAAGACAATGGAACATTATTTAAACAGAGGGTTATACTCTTTGATGACATGAATTCAATGTAGAGGAAAGTGAAACTGGTATTGATCTTATTGATGCTATAATCAATTTTGAAAAAAAGACGTGTCTTTAGTATCAATATTTTGGGATCTTAGGGTTAGAGTTAGGCTCGGGGTTACAAGTTTAAGTTACAAAGGTCTGAACTTTGTTAAAATATGGTGACTTCATTTTCCAGTCCAGTTTAAACTTACCCACATTGATAATTTGAATATTTTTCATTGCATGTTGCCTGAACACATTATACCTAATGATATAGGTGGTCAAAATCTAATATGTTATAATAGTGCATACACTATGCAACCAGAGAGTAGGGATTCCCGTACAATGAAATGCAATCCAAGACTCCTGTAATAAATACTATATTTGTGAGATGTGTTATAATTGGTGTATTATAATCGTTACAATTTAGGTAAATAAGGTGGACATAATATAAGAAACATCTTTTCATATACAAGCTTCAGTGTTGAGTATTCCCTAAACATTAATAACTGGATCAGTTTTACAATTAAAGTGCATTTCTTGCTTTAATTAAAAAAACCCTTCCTCAGTACATGAGTTGAGTAAAATTAAGAGGTCTCACCTGTAGTGGATCTGGATCTGAGCTGCCCTTACACAGCACTTTCAACTGGACCAGCCGGTTACACATTAACACCATGTTAAAGGACATCTGGGGGGGGGGGGGGGGGGTGTTAAAGAGAAAATGTTTTTCAATAAGGTTTGCTTGCAAGAGGAGTAACTCACTGTCCTCTGATGTTTGTATTTCATTTATTTTTTTGAATAGGACATGAATCCAACCCATGAATCAACTTACTCAATGAATCTAATTTTGGGGGTATCAAAATTAGAAGAAGAAGAATTTTCTTTTCACCTACCTTTACCAATTGCTATAGTGTATTGCATGCTGTCGACATATTTCCCTTCCCTCATTTACTCTTTCATCATCTCTTTACTGTCAACTCTCTAATAAAGACATAAATTACACCCCAATATTCTTTAAAAAATGTTGGTTGAGCAAACTTGTCCAGACTCACCTTCCATTTCCTTCTAGCGTTGAACTTCTTAAAGTTCTTCATATTGATTGAGGATCGATTCCTTTTGGCTACTTGTTTGCGTGTGATGGGCTGAAACAGACAACACCATTTGAACACATAATAAGCAACATTCATTAACACTCTGCAGCATGATACAGTAAACAACTGAAGCAGGTTTGTGGGCCAGGAAACAGTAGATTTGTAGTAACCTTAATCCACGGATGAAGCAGACACTCCTCGGCTGTCATTCTGTCACTGCAACACACATCAACATAGAACTTATGAAAACAGGTCAGGAGGGTAGTGATAAGTGATGATAAAAACTGATCATCTTTACTTACATACATTTTGTCACTCTTTCTATAATAACAGAAAAGCACTCTTTTTAATCACATAAGGCATGGTGTTGTAATAAGATGGTAGATAATGTTACTGGTCATTGCTAAATAAAAGCAATGGCCTCGTCACAAGGGGTCACTGAATGGTTTGATGATGATAATGATGTGAGTCATATGCTATGGCCTTCACAGTCACCAGATCTAAACCCAACTGCATACCTATAGGAGATTTTAGGCCGACACTCTCCACCACCATCATCGAAACACATATATGAGGGAATATCTTCTGGAAGAATGGTGCTCCATCTCTCCAGTAGAATTCCAGAGACTTGTAGAATCAATGACAAGATGTACTGAAACTGCTCTGGTGGCACATGGTGGCCCACCACTTTTAAGACTTATGTTGATTTTTCCTTTAATTTATCACATGTATGTATATCACAGTACTGAATAAACCAAGGTGTGGCCCTGCATTGTACTAAGTTCCTTCAGATTTTTTTCCCCAGAGCTACTGTGTCACACAGATCTTAATAAATACACTAAATTTCAATATTCTCAGTTCTCACACTTTGAATATTAACTCAGTGTAATTAGACAAGTTTGTCTGTTTCAAGTCTAAATTGTTTATAATTTCAGAGTCAATTCATAGTTTCGATCTAGTCTGGATGATGACGTAACCATCATCATTATCATCCGCCCATGTCCACAACGGCCCATGTGGGCCCCTATGCCGACATGTGCATGCAGCCCAAATTTTCGACCGTGTAGATTATGTGTCCCAACTGCTCATGCTCCAGTCATGAGGTTGTGCCAGGTGTTGAATGCAGCCCGTCTTTACATCACTGTACACACCTGTGTACGTCTCCCCTTTCCCAGCAACTCTAGCACTAAGCACAACAACAACATCAATGGCAGAGTACATTGTCTCTTTAGAAGCATTGCCACTGGCTTTGTGAACCTACACTGGCATCCAAACACTTTGATGTCCACTGGATTCTTAACACATGAAGTCATTTAGACACATTGTTAGCTTATTCAAATTCCTTCCCAGCACACACTGCATTAAGGATACATTTCCCCAGAAATCCTTCTTTTTCCCAAAAAATGTACATGATAAAGGCTTTTCTAAGTCTTTTTATATATGTGTCTCAAAGGAGTCAGACGGCCTTCTCTCTGATCCAGATTAAAACATTGCAAAGCATTGTCTGTCTTCAAATAATGAAAATGTGCACATAGAGCTGGCCTGCCACAACCACATGTCAAACACTGCTAAAGCTGAGCAAGGTTTTCCGACAGGCACCAGGCTTGTTATACATCTGCACTGAGGAATGAGGTTAACTTTTGATTCTCTCGCTCAACTATCTGAAGGAAACATTTCCCTTTGAATTTCCAGCTGCTGCTCTGAACACACCTTGTCAACATGCCTGCATAACTAGTTTACACAACTCAAAATCAAGTATCCAAATAGGGGAATACAGCTTATGTTAAATTACCATGAGTAATACTGTACCTATACTACATACATGGGGTTTTTCACCAAGAGTTTCTGGATGAAGTCTTTGGCCATGGAGCTGGTCATGCTGAAATACCGTGCATGAAACTCATAGTTCATGGCAATGATATTCCTCAGAGTCTCTTCATCAGTCTCACCTTGGAATGGTGACAATCCACTCAATCTGAGGACAGAGAGCACAGCATGTCTACATCTAAATCCACCTATACAGAGGAAATTTTTAATGATTTCACATCTGATAAAAGTTCCAAATTAACCTTTAATCTCTTAATAGAAAGTAAATGAGAGGTTTGGTTTAAAGCTGAAGAAGAAGCATGATACACACAATGGAAAAAGAGCTACAAACCAGTCTGTGTAGACTGCTGTAGTTGAGTTCTCTGATCATTGCATGTGTGCATCAGCATTTATAACTCCTACAAGTACTCACATGCCACCCAACACATAAACAAACTTACAGTATGTAGGTTATAACTCCAATGCTCCTGAAGGAAAAAGAAACAGAGAACAGAGTCAGTCATGTGGTGTGATTTAAACCTTTTCAAAGATAAATACAGTATCTAACTGTCTGAACATTCCCTCAGTCATTCAGTGTAACATTCAACATTTTAATTTTTCTGTTATTTCAAAATGCCAACAGACAGTGTCCTGACAAGTAGGGTGAGATCTCACAGAACAGGTCCCAACATGCCACTAACAGAGGAATGTACCCTCTCTTACATACAGTAGAGACCTGTCAACGAACACAGTACAATAGTCCTGAAATACTTGGAAATTTATGTGTGTGTCATCATGAATTTTAACAGTTTCTGTTGTTGATGTGAAAATGTACAATACACTGTGTGACAGGACAGTCAGTGCAGAACGCTCACCACATATCTGCCGCTGTGCTTAGAGGTTCACTGTTGATCACCTCAGGGGCTGAAAGAGACAGGAGAGAGTGATGAGGGAATGGTGGTGGTGGGGGTAGGGCTGGGTGGTTATTCTGTGAAGCTGTCGTTCTAATGTGAGTATAGCATATTTTTGTTTTGTAGTACTGTATTTTAAGTAAGAAGACAATCTATTTCAAAGACAGAAACACTGTTGTCTGACATAACCTTCCAAAGCTGAAAAAGCTTCTAAATTCTCAGCATTATATCTCCCCCTTCTTCCTTATTGAAAAATCAAAGTTACTTCACTGAAAACTCCACCCTCAGCATTTGACGTTTCTCAGGTAACATCCAAAGAAAGAGGAATCTTCCTGTCATGATGCACTGACAGTTTGGGATGTACAGAGTGTTGAAACATGAATACAACAGATCTTTTTTGTCTGTATGTTTTCATCAGCTGGTTGAAAAATGTAACGTGAGAAGGACTGCTCTCACTACAAAAACTCCATCAAACAAGCTCTGACAAGCCAACCCGTCTTTCCCAGCAGAGGACAAGTATCCAATAAACTTAAGACCCAGTCAGGAAATGGTTAATAAAAGAGCGTCAATTGATCTAGGTCGGGGTGTATATTGAGGAACACTAATTTCTCTAAACTTTTTTAAATTGCTTTTCAAATACTGAAGGATCACAATGATACAGGAATGCACATCTGACAGTTTTGCATATGAAAAGTGTTTACACCTGTTCTGAATGGCCACACTGGAAGGTGGCTGTTATAGAGGAAGGAGATAGCGCACATTTTCAGACAGTCCCTCCTGTAGGATATTCATAGTGTTTCACCTTTATATGAATGTGGTTTGATAAGCACTATTCCAGATAAAACATCTATTAAAAAAACAACAACCTGATACTGGAACAATTCATCTCACAGAGACATTTGACTGGACAACAGATCACCTTCCACCATGCAAAGAAAATCCACATGCGAAAACATTTCACTGCAAAAAAAAAAAAAAATCAGATGTTTCGACACAGCCCTGGCTCTAAAATGTGGATATAAATGAAGTGGATTGTGCACGGGGGGGGTGTAAAGGGGGCAGTGGGAGCAAAAAATATGGAAATTGTGGTGCATAATGGCGCTAATGCTACAGAGCAGAGATGGGATAGGAAACAGAAACAGACAGAAAAATATAAATTTAACAAGAATGGCTGTGACAGAGACAGTAAGACAGTATTGTTTTGTCATGTTTGTTCCTGGTGTAATGTTAGACTAGAAGGAGTGCTGCGAGTATCACTGTCATTTGTACTCTACACTAATATTTATCTTCCTTGTAAATATAGTACATGCTTTTTGCTTCTTACTCTTACTTTTAATTTTTTATCTCTCTTAGAATCAGAATTATTACTTATTAGTTTATTATCACTGTTTTTGGCACCAGTATACCAAGACACATTCCTTGTATGTGTAAACTTACTTGGCAATAAAGTCTGATTCTGACTCTCTGATACTCCTGCAAACTCCTCATTTGTGCCTCTTTTGGTTACATCAAAGAGTGAGTGTTTATGCACTATTTCATATGCCACAGGAGAAGTCTCCTAGGTAGTTGTAAAAACCAAGAGAAACATCATGTCAAATAAAGGACTATCCATCCTCACCAATGTACTGTGGGGTGCCACTTGTGCTCCTGTATTCCTCCCCCTGATGAAAACGGTGGGCCAGGCCAAAGTCAATTAGTTTGATGTTGGGGTGTGGTGACACTTTGTCTGACAGCATGATGTTTTCTGGCTGAATGGAGAGATGTTGTTACAATGGTGGAAGCATATCATTTAATATACTTTAAAGTTCACAGTTGTGTTTCAAAACATCAACATCAAGCAGAGAAGTCATTTAGGTCAGTTCACCGTTACCTTGAGGTCAAAGTGGGCAATGTTCCTACTGTGCATGAATCCCAATCCCTCCAGGATCTGCGTCATGAACTCAATGGCCTCACTCTCCAACAGATCCTCCTTCGCAGCAATGAAGTCAAACAACTCCCCCCCACTAACACTGAAATAACAAACACAAGTGTGTGTTACAATTAAGTGTCTTTTTACTCAGTGTTTTGTCCATTCCCTGTACAGAACATGGGCGAGGTATCAAAACACCTTACAATATAATACAACAGTGAGGTGTTTTGGTCATTTGTGTGTAACTGTGAGAAGCATATAGAATTGTAACTATTGTATCTGACTCAATAAGAACTTTATCATTAGCCTTTATATGGGCCTGACTGGAGAACGTCCTTGACGACCAAGAAACCAATCTCTACCCAATACGCAGAGATGAAATTGATATTTAGCACGCATCATTACAGATCAGTCTAAATACAACACTGAATATTTTAACACCATGTTAAACTACTACTACTGCCGGCACACCGACTATATCAAAGTGTGTGTGTGTGTGTGTGTGTGTTAGAGCTGTCACTTTAAAAAAAAAATCAAGATCGAATGGATTTGAAATAACCTACAATTCCTTCAAATTAATTTGTTATTATTGCCATATGCAGAGTCCTATCTCCAAGAATCCTGTCTCTATATCAGTACCTTATTTCCACCATCAAATGAAACAAGTAGCTAATCAGAACACCCTTGATCAACTTTGGATGACATGAGCTGGCTAGGCTGGCTGGACAGTACACTGTGGTGCATTAAATGGCTGCTAACGCATCCAGTTTTGGACTTTTATTACTTAAAGTTAAATTTTATTGTTACCTCCAATACTATTGGAGATATGTAACATGTAGGCATGGGCCGGTTGCAGGTTCCAGGGTATATCGTGGTTTGAAAAAGTGAAGCTACTAATATTTTCCGTCATACCGTTTCTACGGTATGAGCTCTTTTCCTCCCATGTTAAAATGACTCGTCAAAGACAGAGAGTAGGAGTCCCTCAGGTCATGTGCAGCCCAAATTAACATGACTCTTCCCCCTCCGGTTCATGTGAGCATGATGGTAAAAGGAGGTGACCTCCATCCCCCACCATGAACGTATGCAACAGCTACAAGAGTTAGCATGTCTAGCATCGGTGAAATAAATACTATAGGCTTAGTACTTAGCTGGTTTCCTCACTAACATTGTTGAACTGCAGGTTTAGGCTCACTTAAGAAAGAGACTGCATATGTTTTCATTCTTTTACAGAGAAGAATTCAGCTATTTATGTTCTGAGCTTGTTGAGATGCAGGTTTTAGGCTCATTTAAGGGACTTATTTTAAAAAAAAAAGTAACTTAGCATACACGTTTACTAATGTTCCAAATATTTTGTGTTGTTTAAAAATAACATACATTGTGTTCAATGTAGGAAAAAAGTTGTTTTTCTCACCAGGCATTTCAAAATAACTCAATTTAGAGCTGTAATCACAACACCAAGAAACTGCAAAACCCGATATTTTTGCTTAGGGTTACCACACCGGCCCATGCCTAGTAACATGTAAGACATGCATTCCCTCACCCTACCCTTAAGTTAGTTTCAGGGCCTACCTGCTGTTTATGGACAGGGGAAAAGTGTGAGCCTGACTTGTCAAAGACAAGTGTAATTAATAACATTGTCTAACAGAAGTAAGAAGAAATGTTATTATATAACGTCTACATTACATTTAAGAGTGCCAGCATCACTGTTGTGAGTGACACCCATGTAGTTTTCCTGCTGTAAAAATGTCTGATTCTCACTCCTTCCAATGCTTGAACTGTCCAAGCCGCCATGTATGCAAACATGCATGTGAGTCTGGGAAAACATAGACAATCACTGAAAGAAATCAAACACACATACACACACACTCTCTTGTCAACTCACAGCTCCAGAATGAGCACCACTTCTGCTCGGCTCTCGAAGACATCTTTGAGAGCCACAATGTTTGGGTGTTGTACAGTCTGGAGGACCTCCACCTCCCGCTCCACACTGCCCCTGTCCAGGCCCAGACGGCTGCATGCAATCTTCCGAATCTTCAGGAACTTGCCTGCCCAACAAGTTCCAGAGGTCCGCTCACGTACCTGTCGAACCTGACCAAAGTGCCCACTGGATGGGGAAAGAACATAATTAGTTTTGACAATTTGCAAGTTTTTTTACTTAAGGCAAAACTGCAGATGCTCTGATGCTCAGACTGGCCATCAGGACTACCAGGACAAATCCTGGTGGACCACCACATCGGCAGACCATAAAAAAGTCCTGTCAGTCTCTTAACCAGCTGTCTCTGTGGGAATTACACAGGGACGTTTCAAGGGTTGGTGAGGTTTAAAACTTGGTTGTGAGCGGCCAGTGAGCCCTGTCATTTATTGTTAATCTGATGAAAAGAATAATTCAGTTATCCTCTGCAGGCATCATACACGGCAAGCTACAATGTGGCTCCTTGACAAAAAGAAGTCCTCTGAATTTGTGACTTTAATCTCAGAGGCCATTTACATTTCAGAGTGCATCTATTTGCAGTCTTTCACATGTATAAATCGTATTCATATTTACAGATTTGTGTACACATGTACAAATGTTATAAACTTAAATGATAAACTGTCCAGACAAACATAGTTTAAACCCTCAGAGGATTATTTAAAATTCTTGTGGTTCCTGAAGTTTGCGAAGATATCAAATATGTCAGGTTGAATTTTGTGGAAGTGTGTTTAAGTATTTCACACATTTCCATTTGCTGTGATGATATACACACATAGAGAACATGGAATTTAATTATTTAACGCAGTGGAAACATGATATAGCCTCAGTGTGGGACTGTAATAAGATGATAAGTAATACATAAGATACTGTCAGACAAAGGATGAACAAGATGACGTAAAATTACTTAGCAACTTCATAAAACTGGATGTAAATAGGCTTTATTTACTCCTCTGTCAGTCTAAAGCCTCTCTAGGAGTACATACATTGAGTATATAAATTTACTGACCTCATAAAACTGTTAAATGGTTTTGTTTTTTGTTTACATTTCCCAATAAAGTTTAACCATGCGTACAGTTAAGCTGTCTGTTCTTTTTACCATATGACGAACAGTGAGCATGTCTGTGCTATCGACCCCCTCAAATTAAAGCTGAAAATCAGCACTTAACCTTCACAGTCATTGCTTTATTTCAAATAAATTATAATTTCCAATGTGCTGAAGTTCATAAGCAAGAACAAAATCTGTAAATGTACAAATACCTTCACTGCATTGTGATAACAGTGTTTGATAGTGGTAGAGCTTAAACAGTCATATCCATACCTTCCCAAAACTTCACCAATCTCATAGAAGTCTTCCACATTTTCAGGCTTGAAGACGGCCATGTTGATTTTCTTCGATTCGCCTAGTCCTTAGTCAGCCCGCTCCTGGCTATTTAACAGGCAAAGTCAAGTGCTTCATGATCCTCCAAAGTCTGCATACAGTTGGACCTGAGTAAGAGCGCTATAAGTCAGAAATGACATATTACCACAGAACATGGTGCTCTACACTGTATGTTAACAGTAGAAAAGGAAACAAAAGCTGACAGCAAACCACCCACCAATATTCCCAGAGATTCTTTAAAATCTAAAATCTGGCCTCATTAGATTACAGGTTTTTTCAATAATATTCCTGTTGAATGCCTGTGATGCTGATCCAAGCCCTTTACCCTTTTTTTAGATTGGTTTTGAGTGACTGCTGAGTATAGATTTATGAGCTCGAGTTACTGAGTTTCCTCGAGACAAATACAGGTTGAGAAAATCTGAATGAGGTGTAGTTTTAGATAGAGTGATTTATCATTATATCTTAACACAAAAGTAACATCCAGCTGATGAAGTTTATGTTTCTGCACTAAAAACTGTGTTTGCTAAGTGGTTCATTGGGACACTCTTACAATAACCTGAATGTTTTCAACCAAATTCTCCTGCTGTCATTTGGTTTCATGTTGTTGTCAGGTGACTCATTCCTACCAGGTGATGATCTTGGGTGTTTATCTGCACTGGACTTTAACCAAGGCAACATTTTGTTCTAGATTAATGCAGATATATTATCTCACCATACCTTAAAAATACTGTGACTTTTCCTGGTCTGAAAGTTATTAAACAGAGTGCTAACCCCATTGACTCAATTTTGTGATTTGAGAGTTAATAAATAAAATTGAAATTCACTACTTAGTTCCCAGAGAATCCAGGTCTGTGGCCACTCTGTGGCACAAATCAATGCAAACATGGTCTTATGCAGGGCCCCAGGCTAACTTTTTCCACTAGCAGCACTGGTGCTCCTTACAGAAAATTGTACTGATTAGCACTGTCACCTCACAGCAAGAAGGTTCCAGGTTCCAACCCCAGTTTCTCTCTGTGTTCTCCAGCTTCCTCCCACAGTCCAAAGACATGCAAGTTAATCAGTGTCTCTAAATTGTCCGTGGGTGTGAATGTGAGTGTGAATGGTTGTTTGTCTTCTCTATACAAATGTCAGCCCGGTGACAGACTTGCAATCTGTCCAGGGTGTACCCTGCCTCTCGCCCAATGTCAGCTGAGATTGGCTCCAGCTCCCGTGACCCTTAAGGATAAATGGTAAAGATAATGGATGTTTTATTTAAAAAATTTTAAAATCTACATGGATGATTTAAGTTACCCTTTAATATGGGAGAAAATAATAATAATCTTACACATTTTTGTGAGTGATTACATAGTGCAGCATAAAAAATAACAACCACAAAATATCACTGGGATTTGAACTGTGATCTGCTCATCCTCCCAAAGTCAGGCTGAAGCCACTAACCAACTGTACGGATGAGTATCAGAATCAGAATCAGAATCCTTTATTAATTCCTTGCGGGAAATTGTGGCATTGCAGTGCTCCATTTCACAAGTACAGATGAATAAAATCATTAGGATTTTATCTTTATCTATCCATACACTTATCAGATCAGTGAGGGTCATACTGTTACTGGTTCTTTCATAACTAAATGAATGGTTCTTTTAATTTATTGTTTAAAAAAGGGGAAGTGTTGGTTTGTCTTAGTGACTAAAGTTTACAAGAATTTACCAAATTTTAAGACTCTTGACAAACTAAGATAATCAGTTACTACATTCACAGCTTTCCTTTTAGCTTCTTCACAGCAATTCCGTATTAGCTTAACCAGCGCACTGTGGTTGAGTTAAACATGTTGGGACACAGCAGGCCTTTACTTTTTATTTCACTTAGAGTAACAAGCTGAACTGTCATCAACTTGAACTGCGTAAATTACCAGCAGCCCCTGTGTGTGTGTGTGTGTGTGTGTGTGTGTGTGTGTGTGTGTGTGTGTGTGTAGCACACGTACTAAGAAAATCCACCCCAGACAGGAAGACAGAGAGAGCAGCACAACCATAAATTAAACATAAAATCAATATGTGTCAGTCAATGGGCCGCCATAAATAAAGCAATGAATAGGAAACACTGGACCCGAGGGTTGGGGGCATATTTGCAAGTCGCACTGGTGCTCCTAGTTGTAAAATGTAGTCGCTCTGTCTCCGAAAATGGTCACAAAATGCAACTAACTGGTTGTAGTCTGAAACCCTGGTGTTATATAATCTGTGAGCCTGAGGGGCATTCCATCTGATTTTATCACACTCTTCTCCTAAATGTCACTTGTAGGAGGCATCTCCAGTTGTTGTCTGAACCTCAGGTTGGACTGATATTCCACTTTACAGGCCACAGTTACTCATCAACCCCTCTGGTGAGACCTGTTCTTTACAGGTCCTACAGCCTCAGCAGCCTTTCAGACCAAAACCAGCCCTATGTTAAAGCAGCAAAGGGATGTAACGGTGGGGACATGGTGTTAAAGTAACAGTGAGACAGTGGATTAAGATCCAGGAGGTCAAGCTGGAGTAACACAATAACATAACAGACATCAAAACACTTCATAGTACTCATAGACAGGGTTTTATAACTCTTGAAGATTATCATGGCAGCAACCATTTTACCTCTCATGGGGACAATTGCAAGGTACACAGTAGAAATCCATTATCCAATCTATTATCACTGTAGTGTAGTGTAAATCTCTACATTTTCACACTGGAGAGGCTAGAACTAAGGAGTGTCTTGGATTTTTTTGCTTGAATGACTTTAATTATGATTTTAAAAAATAGCTGCCAAATACTATTCACTTGATCCACTCATCAGTGAGTAAAGTAATAATTTCATATCTACTCTGGATCCAAAAAAAGCACTTGATTTGACAGAGTGGAGGAATGTCACTTAAACTGTTTGCCATGTCTCAGGATATAAAATTCATTTAAATAAAAAAAAAGTTAAAGACAAGAAACTACAACATGAATTCAAGAGAGATTTCCAACACCTTGTTTTAAAATGAAATCGGTTAATATGAGCATTCTTTCTTACGTTCTTACATTTCCCCTGTATGCTCCTAACCCAAACTTACCAGTATAATACAACCCTTTCTGCAGAATAGGAAGGTTTCTAGATGACAGCATCAGCTTCTAGAGAGGCCCAGATCACATGTGGGTGTAGCACTTCCTAATTTCAGGTTTTACTGCTGGGCTGTTAGCCTTTTCACCCGTGGATGTTAAATGTTGCTTGCAACATTAAAATACAACAGATGAACCCCTACCTACCCCTACACCTACTTAAGATGGAGGCTCTTTCCTTTTCTTAGGTAGGGGAGAAATCTGATTACTGACCTGCTGCATGTAGCTACACAGGATTTATAGTAACCTGGTTACTACAGTGCATGTAAATGTGTTCCCAGAGTAACCTGGTTTCTCTGGGTAACCTGGTTAGTACAGTGCATGTAAAGGCACTGTTAATGCCCATAAGAGTTCATAACAAGAGTTTAGGATTGAGAGGTAAGTGTGAGAGGGCAGTTTGAAACCTCAAGAGAGTTCTAACCTGAATATGAGGGTGAGAGGAAATGTCAGTGAGTGACGTGGCACTGACAGTGAGAATAACACCAAGTGAACAGGTACCAAGGTAGCAAAATATGGTCATGGTCAATTTTGGATGTGTGTTCCATCCAAAATATCTTGAAATACTATCACAATTGGGGCTGGTACTTTAACGCGTTAATTTCAATGAATCAATTACAGAAAAAATAATGCGTTAAAAAAATTATTAAATTAATTGTACTTTACTTTTGCACTCCAGACAACACGGAAACGTTTCTCGGTGCACCTGAGAAAGTTCCTTTCTGTTCCGATCATACTGATGCACCAGATGCGTTGAGTAACGACAGACAACAAAGCCCCATGTGGAAAGCGGCACAGCACAGTAGCAGGCTAACGACAAACGTGATGAATGAAACAGATGAGACCGCCTCGCTTGGCCCGGTTAATGGAAAGTTTCAGTTTTAAAAACTGTCGGATGGAAGCGTAGATAAGAGCACGGTTGCGTGCAAATTATGCAACAAAGAATTTGCATATCACCGAAGCAATTTCAAGTCTCCGGTATCACCTCAATGACACGTAGCACCGAGCATGGACGCCAGAGCTAACGTTAACGTTAGTCCTGGTACGAGCAAGCACTCGACCAGATGATGGGTTTCAGAGCCAAGATGAGTAAGTCCACGTCTGACAAATGAACAAACTCACTGGCGAAATGAATGGCAGTGGCTCTTTCGGTGGTAGAAGATTAGGGATAAGAAAAGGCGCTACAGAATAAACATGTTTTCTAGACATTGGAAGTTTACAAAAACTAATAAATAAACATGATTTTGTAGTTTAAACATATGTATACGTCTATTGATTGATTCAGTCAACTACCAAAATCTAAACCTAATTTTTTTTTTTAATCGAGTCCCACCACTAATCACAACATTTCAGAGTAATTTGCAATAATAATATTCAAGATGATATGGAAAAAAAAACTTTTCAGCAGCAGATCACCAGTTACACACAAATTAGTTGTGTTGCCACCTTTAGCTGTGACCGCAAATGCACCACCAACTATTTCTTTCCTCTCTTTCTTTTTGCCCATTATTTCTTCTCTTTTCTATCTCTTCTTTCATAAAGTCTAATGTCCGCCTCTCCCAAAACAATACTGTCATTCTCTGTAAACTGACTGTGCTGCTGCTGTCTCAGTGTGCTTTACTTAGCATGAGTAAAATGGACTTGTACTTATATAGCGCTTTTCTAGTCTTTTCGACCACTCAAAGCGCTTTTACACTACAGATCACATTCACCAATTCACCCCATTCACACACACTCATTCATACATGACATGTTCTATATAAAGTGCTTTTCTATACACACATTCACACACCGATGCGATGCACACACATCGGAGGCAATTTGGGGTTCAGTATCTTGCCCAAGGATACTTCGGCATGCAGACTGGAGGAGCCGGGAATCGAACCACCGACCTTCTGATTGGTGGGCGACTGCTCTGAGCCACAGCCACCCCATGAGTCCAACCAGTCTCACAGCTGGAGCTTTCATTGCTCACATAACTTGGCACACATGTTGAACTCAACCACATTGTCTCTGGGAGTTCCCACAATAACAGCAGGGTACTGCAAGCAAACAGCTGTAGTTGCCACCATTGCGTCATTTCACTTTTTTCCTTTCCTTTGTAAGTTTTGTAAGTCTGATAGATAAAAGAGGGAACAATGAATTATTCTGCTCCATCAACCTCTCTGCTCCAGAGAGGTCTGGAGAGGCCTAAAAACTCTCTGGACACAGCACGGACAGTGGACGAGGCCCAGAATGGGCAAACGAACTGAACCTGTTTTTTTAACAGATTTGACTGTGTCCCTGTCCCCTCCCCCACCTACACGATCCCAGACCTTATGGCACCTCTAGTTCATACCCCTCCTCCTTTGACACCTTCAACACCCCACTCCACTCCCCCTTCACACTCCACCAGGGTGATCCTCGCACCACTCTCAGCAGGGGTCACTCCCCCTCCCTGCCTCTCCATCACATCTGACCAGGTGAGGAGGGAGTTGAGGATGATCAAGGCGAGGAAGGCTACGGGCCCTGATGGCATCAGTGCCAGACTGCTCAAGGACTGTTCAGATCAGCTCTGTGGGGTTTTTCTGCACACCTTCAACTTGAGCCTCCATCTGGAGAGAGTTCCACTCCTGTGGAAAACATCCTGCGTGGTCCCAGTTCCAAAGACTGCGCATCCCAGTGAGCCGAAACACTTCAGGCCAGTAGTCCTAACCTCTCACCTGATGAAGACAATGGAGAGGATCGTCCTGAGCCACCTCCGTCACCTAGTGAGTGATGTGATGGATCCCCTGTAGTTTGTCTACAGACCTGGCATTGGTGTGGAAGACGCTGTCATCTACCTGCTGCACAGATGAATTTGACACCTGGAGAACACTGCGAGCACTGTGAGAGTCACCTTCTTCGACTTCTCCAGTGCATTCAACACCATCCAACCATCTCTGCTGAGGGGGAAGCTGGAAGGAGCTGGAGTGGACTGTAACCTGGCTGCTTGGACCACCGACTACCTCACCAACAGACCGCAGTATGTGAGGCTTTGCGACTGTGTGTCTGATGTGGTGGTCTGCAGCACGGGGGCCCCGCAGGATACAGTACTGTCCCCCTTCCTCTTCACCCTGTACACATTGGACATCAGACATCTCAGGGGAATGATCTGGAGTACAGGGAGGTCATCACCAACTTTGTTGACTGGTGTGGTAAGAACAATCTGCACATAAACCCCAGCAAGATGAAGGAGGTGGTGATCGACTTCAGCAGGAAGTCACTTCTCACTGCCCCAGCGAACATCCAGGGTTTGGACATTGAGATCGTGGAGGAGTACAAATACCTGGGTGTTTACCTCAACAATAAACTGGACTGATCTCATAACACCAACGCCCTGTACAAGAAGGGCCAGAGTCGTCTCCACCTGCTGAGAAGACTGAGGTCCTTCGGAGTGTGCAGGTCACTGCTAAGGACTTTCTATGACTCTGTGGTGGCCTCTGGCATCTTTTATGCAGTGGTCTGCTGGAGCAGTGGATCCTCAGAGAGGGACAGGAAGAGACTGAATAGGCTGGTCAGACGTGCCGGCTCTGTCCTGGACTGCTCTCTGGACTCCATTGAGGAGGTGGGTGAGAGGAGGATGTTGGCCAAGCTGACGTCTATCATGGATAACCCCTCCCACCCCCTGCATGAGACTTTGGGAGACCTGAGTAGCTCCTTCAGTAACAGACTGCTACATCTGCGGTGCAAGAAGGAGCACTACTGCAGGTCATTCATTCCAACAGCCATCAGACTGTACAACACCAGACTGACCCAACAATAAACCTGCACTCTGGACTCCACTTTCTGGTCATTTTATTTGCACATACTTTCATCTACCTCAATGATTATCACCATTTTCCTATAGTACAAACTGCACATTTATGTTTATTACAGAGACTTTTTAATGCTGATTGCTGCACTTTAATTTTTTTACCCTTCTGTGCCTTTTTTAAAGTGGAATAAATAAAGTCAGTGTATGACATGCAAATATGACTTATAGCTCTGGGGGCCAGGTGCAAAAGGGAGCCTCTTATATGAAACTCTCGTATACACAGCAGAGCTATGGTTTATACTGCATTACAGAATGCAGGATGTATATGCTATGCTTTATTTACATAAACGCTGACTCCTCATATTGAATATTTGCACTTCCTTCTATTACATGTTAATTATGTCTTAGATTGCCCATTTATTTGTCTCTTCCTCTACTGTCACAACTGTACTGTTGTGCTGCTCATCTCTTCTTTCTGTAGTATCTGCAGAACGTTTCCCTTAATTGGCAGTGTTAGAAGTGGACCAGCACACAGTTTCAGGAAATAAATCCCACCACGACCTCTCTCTCAGTGCCTTTTTGAATTTTAATGACCTCAATGTGAAATGAGTTTTAGACTCTCAGTATCTGTTCCCTGTTTGACACTACATGTAGCCCACAACATATATTGCTCTCACCGATGCTACAATATTTCAGTTTTTTTAGTGCAATTACACAGACCTTTCTGATATCACGAGTGACAGCTGAAAGTGAACGTCGGTAATCACCAATGTTTCAGACAGCATAAATACAGAAAGATCAAGCCACACATTCTATTTGCACAGTGACCAGTAGCCTCCACATATGAGCTTGTGAAACCACGTACTCACCCACTATGACTGCTCGGCTTCGAGCTCGGATGTTCCCACGAACCGCCGCCGTTTATCCCGTGCATGCGCTCCTGCTGTGCTCCAGACAATTCTTCTAGGATGTGTGCGGTGAACTGGATGCTCGGCTCGGCCCGGACATGACTGAAGGTGGGGAATGCGGAAAACACCCACAATGACAGTTTGATGTCATGTCCGATTTACCGTAAGTATGAGTTAAGCGACCTGAGGTGGCGTTCACGGCACCTCCTATCGGTTAAGATAGCCAAGAGCCTGCCTTGTGTTTTTATTTAGTTTTTGACACGGACGCACCAATGTGGTGAGTGATAGCACAACCGGTTTGCTATCAACATTCAAAATCGAAAAGTTAGAAGAAAAATCTATCCAATGTCTCGACACTGCATGTAGCCACAGAAATTACAAACAGCAATAAATGAAGGGACCATCTTTTTACCTTCTTAATTTTTGGAATTCAGCACATAACTGTGCGTTTGTGCATGTGTGCAGTTAAACTGAGATAGTCGGGAAATTAATGCAAGTCCATAAAATGTCATCAAAAGGGACCGAGATCAGTGTGTGTGTGTGTGTGTGTGTTGTTTCATGAATGTTTTTGAATGAGTGGCCTACCTAAAATTAAATTTTAGAGATAGAGCTTGAATGTAATGAAAGTTACAAACTGGCTTGAAGTGAGCAGTCCATTAACTGATAAATACAAAAAGTACACAAGTTAATGTTAACATCGCTCTTATGGTCATCACTTACCACCAGATCTGTTTGAATGAAGCAACAGAAGAAGCCTGAAGCCAGCAGATCATTGTTTGGCATTCACAGCTTAACAGGCCATATTGCATTTTGTTTTAAAAGACAGCAACTGATTAAATAATAGAAAGCAAATAGCTATTAGTGCCACTTGTAGAGAGGTAAAACCTCAAAACTCCGTGAGTAGAGGCTGCTGGGAGTCAAATAAAATGACCTGACCTTCTTGTACATTACCTACCTTCTAGCCACATTCAGCAGTGCACCAGCTTTCAAACTTAACTCAGTAAAAATGCTATATAGTTTTAATAGAATAGAATAGAATAGATTTTTATTGTCATTGTTTACAAAAACAACTAAGGACCATTAGCAGCTCTAGGATTGAGAGCAAAGATACAAATAGCCCAAAATTATAAATATAAATTAAAAATCGAGGTATATGCAAAAGTAATACTGCAAAATGATAATAATATAAAGTGCAGAGTGAAAAATGACAGTGAACAGGGGTTAATGCACTTCCAGTTCTTGGGGTAGGGGTTTATTACACCTCAGTCTTAGGGAAGGGAAGAGGGGTTATGCATTTGGCTACCTGTTGGAAGAAGCTGTTTTTTAATGTTAGTTTTGGTTCTGATTGATCTGTATCTTTTCTCAGAGAGCGGGTGATGTCCAGGTTGAGTGGGGTCCTTTGAAACGTAGCTGACTTTGTCTTGGAGTCAGCCAGCGTGAATATCTCTGAGGAAGGATAGTGTGACACTGATGGCACGGTGCCACCCATTGCAGGTCCTCTCTGTTCTCTTCTGTGTAGCTGGTGAACCACACCGTGCAGAAGTAGGTCAGGAGGCTACTGACACACGTTGGTCAGTAATAGATGAGAGAGGTGAGCGTGCTTTAACTTCCTGAGGAAGTAAAGCCTCTGTTGGGCCTTCCCCACCTGATGGGAGATGTGTTTGCTCCGGGTGAGGTCAGCTGTGATGAGCACACCAAGGAACTTGAAGCTCTCTACCCTCTCTACCTCACCCCCACATATGTAGAGGGCAGAGTGCTCAGTGCACTTTGATTTTCTGAAATCCACGATCATTTCCTGGTTTTTGTAATGTTTTAGTCCAGGTTATTGTGACAACACCATTCTTTCAGATGCTGAACCTCCTTCCTGTTGGTTGTCTCATCATTGTCAATATCAGTCCTTTGTTGTTGTAGTCCTCTTTGAACACTCTACTTACTCTGCGTTAAGAAACAATTTAGAACAAAAATATTTAACTATTTATTCATATCGTACTTCTTATAAGAAAAATATAACATGCTGACTCCTTAGATGAAGAGATGTTTCAAATGGAAATCTTGGGGCAATCCATAGTAGGAGTGTATAAAAACGAGGGCAGCATGGTGGTGCAGTGGTTAGCACTGTCACCTCACCACACTACAGTTCTGTAATCAAACCTGCCAGCCAGCTGGGGCTCCTTCCTGTGGAGTCTGTGTCTTCTCCCCAGGTCTGCATGTGTTTCCTCCCACAGTCCAAAGAGAAGCAGGTTAGGCATCTGTAGGTGTGAATGTGATCCTCAGGGATAATCGATGGATAAAAACATGTAAAAGGGAAAAAAAATCTAATAAAAAATAAAAAATAAATGATTTAACTCTTCAAGGAGCAGTGTGTAGGATTTTGTGGCATCTAGTGGTGAAACTGCACAATGCCGCCAACTGAATACCTGTCCCCTGACCTCTGCCTCTTAAAGCATGTGGTAGAGTTAAGGGTGGCTGTCAGGTGATAAAATGGTGTCAACTATCGCATTGACTGGGCTATTCTGTCAGGAAAACTAGATGTTTAATTTATGTTATCTACCTGATTAATGTGCACTCGTTTCATCTCAGTTCAGCGTGAGAGTCTAACTGCATTTTGTTGCTATAACACAACCATGCCTGCCCAACCTGCAGGACAACCCGCCATGTAACAGGCTGTGGCATCAACATAAAAAAGCAAAAGGCCATGGAGCCACTGTTTGGTTCGGTTTGTCCATTCTGGGCTATTGTAAAAACATGGCAGTGCAAAATGACGGACTCTGTGGTAGAGGACCCGCTCCCTATGTTGATATAAATTGCTCATTCTATGCAAACAAAAACACATGTATGATTCATTTTAGGTGATTACACACTGATAATAACACATTTCTGTATTTTATATTCCATTTCTGCTAATAGATCCCAACAAATGTCACACTGGACCTTTAACATATCTCACTTTGACTACCTCACTATGGCAACATTGACTACTTTTGTACTTCATATTATATTGTGTACATGTATTGGTCTAAATTGTATCATACCTGCCTTGTCATTCAGCCAGGGAGTTACTTAACGCACCTGAGTTTTAGTTTTTTTTTACCTGATGTCCCACTGAGTACATTAAAAGGTCTATGCAGAGTGTCTCAGAGTTGAGAATCTTGTCAGCTAGGTAGAAGATGAGTTACATGAAGCTGTGATAACAAAAGCAACAAGTAAACACCATGAGTTGAAAAGGCAGCATCATTGTCGCCTACACAGTGACGCTAGGTTATCCCTGTTGGGCTACTTTTATTTAGTGGGGTGGGTAAACATGGTTTGGAGCAGGTTGTCACACTTTCTGTATCGTTTGAGTGATTTCAACCAAACAGTAGGTCCTCTCCAATAAATCAGCCTCTTCTCATTTGAGTAATATGATATGGATTGATAGGGCACTGAGTTCAGTGGGCTCTACTTGACATACAATGGCTAAATAAATGATGACCAACAATATAAGTAGCACTCTCTTGCACTTCAACTAACTTCAAGACCTTTCAGTAAACTTCAGGTCACATCCACATTTATAACAGGGTTTGAACTTCAACTTATCTTAGTGTTTTGTTCTCTTCTTTCACTCATGAATCATTTTCTATATTTGAATATGCTACACCATGTAAGCTCACAGCTTTTTAGGGAAATTGTCGTTATGTGTTTAGCAATGCAGTTAATCTGTTTGATACTAATACAAAGCATTTTGTCTCTGACAGTATATGGACTACTTTTTGTCACTGGCAACACTGCCTGCACACAGTGCTGCCTTTCTGCTAGTGCCAGAGGAGGTGTGTTGAATTACTTCAAACAACCTGATTCCATGCTTACACAGAATAATCTTTTTTAAAAATGTGGTTCCATGGAATGTACAGGTGCATCTGAAAAAATTAGAATATCGTGGAAAAGTTCATTTTTGACTGTAATTTAATTCAAAAAGTGCAACTTTCATATATTCTAGGTTCATTACAAAGTGAAATATGTCACGCCTTTTTTGTTTTAATTTTGATGATTACAGCTTATAGCTTGTGAAAATCAAAAATACAATATCTCAAAATATTACAATATTTCATAAGAACAAAAAAATATATAATGCAGAAATGTCATACTTCTGAAAAGTATGTTCATTTATTCACTCAGTACTTGGTTGGGGCTCCTTTTGCACGAATTACTGCCTCAATGTGGCGTGGCATGGAGGCGAGCAGCTTGTAGCACTGCTGAGGTGTTATGGAAGCCCAGGTTGCTTTGATAGCGGCCTTCAGCTCGTCTGTATTGTTGGGTCTGGTGTCTCTCATCCTCCTCTTGACAATACCCCAAACATTCTCTATGGGGTTCAGGTGAGGTGAGTTGGCTGGCCAATCAAGCACAGTAATACCACGGTCAACAAACCAGTTACTGATAGTTTTGGCACTGTGGGCAGGTGCCAAGTCCTGCTTGAAAAGGAAATCATCATCTCCATAAAGCTCCTCAGCAGACAGAAGCATGAAGTGCTCTAAGATCTCTTGGTAGACAGCTGCATTGACTTTTGACCTGATAAAACACAGTGGACCAACACCAGCAATGACATGGCATCCCAAATCATTACTGACTGTGAAGACTTCACACTGGACTTCACAGCTTGGATTCTGTGCCTGTCCACTCATCCTCCAGACTCTGGGACCTTGATTTCCAAATGAAATGCAATACTTTCATCTGAAAAGAGGACTGGACCACTGAGCAATGGTCCAGTCATTTTTCTCCTTAGCCCAGGTAAGACACTTCTGACATTGGAATGCGACACTTGTAGCCCATTTCCTGGACAGGTCTGTGTGTGGTGGCTCTTGATGCACTGACTCCAGCTTCAGTCCACTCCTTGTGAAGCTCGCCCAGGTTCTTGAATCGGCCTTGCTTGACAATCTTCTCAAGGCTGCGGTCATCCCTGTTGCTTGTGCACCTTTTCCCACCACACTTTTCCCTTCCAGTCAACTTTCCATGAATATGCTTTGATACAGCACTCTGCAAACAGCCAGTTCTTTCAACGACGATCTTCTGTGCTTACCCTCCTTGTGGAGAGTGTAAATGAGAGTCTTCTGGACAGCTGTCAAGTCAGTAGTCTTCCCCGTGAATGTGGTTGTGTGTACTGAACCAGACTGAGAGATTCATGGTATTTATACTGCATAAATAGTGATTTACTTAAACTCCAAATGAGATATTCTAATACTTTGAGATACATTATTTTCTGTTTTTCTTAGCTGTAGACTATACTGTAGACTGTAACTATCAACATCAAAATAAAAAAATGCAATTTAGTTTACATGTAATGAGTCTAGAATATGTACAATTTCCACTTTCTGAATTAACTGACAAAAAATATTGAACTTTTTCATGATATTCTAATTTTTTGAGATGCACCTGTAAAATATTATAAAAATTGAAAAGTAGGCATGAAAATCAGACAAAGGTCTAGAAAAACCAAGCTCGTTTTTATTAATTTATTTTGCAGTTCATCAACTGGCTACAAACTTGAAATCTGAATTCAGTTCATTACATACACAATTACAAAACTGCAAAAAACCTGTTAAAGAAGTAACTGCTAGTGTAACTGTTCTGTCATATGAACCCATTTGCAAATATGAAGGAATGACCAGCAGTCGGCAGAGCTCAGGTCATTCGCTGTAGATGAGAACAGAGAGCTTTCATGTACATGCTCATCTTACTTTTACTGTTATTTTGCTTCCTGATCCAAAGCTCTCCTAGTCACACTGCTTCTTTGATCAAATCACATCTTGGTCACTGTACTTTCAGCTTCTTTCAACTTTCACCCCAATATGGGTTATTAAAATTTTCAGCGATCTTGTGCCCACTTAACCCTTTGATTTCCATGCCTACCAAACCCCTAGCCCCAGCCTTAAGCACCCCAGCGGTGCCTTCTCAGTTCTTCTTGGCCTTTGGAGAGTCATACTTCCTTTTGCTTGAGTACCACAGGAGCAGAGGGATGCCAATGGAGGGCAGAGTCATCACACCAAATGCAGCCCAGTCCAGCTGGAGATTGGAGACAAGGGGAAGTAAATGAGGTTTCAAGGGAGAGTACAAAAAAGTAAACATTTTTTTGTCCTTTTTGAATGTCCTAAGTGCTATTTCAGTATAAATCTTTATTTATCATTAACTCCAAGAACAAGGCAAATATGCAGCAGTAGCTGTGTACCAATTCTACACTAATTACTACAACAACTAACTGCAATCAGTGTAAGACATCCTCCTAACAATTATATTTTTGCAGCCACTGTGGGTTTAGATGTTTCTAGTCTCAGTAATCAGACCAGCCATATGCTGACTTGACATGGTGGACAGTCCAACAGAATTTAATTCTGCGGCTCTGTTACATGGCTATGCTTTGAATACATACTGTACATATATTTCATAACGCCTTTGAACACAGGGAACCCATGCAATACAGGGTGAACAATGCTCACAGCTTTGTGCAACACTCACATAATGTGGGGAGAAGCGGCGGTCAAACTCCCTCTGAGCCAGGATGCCTCCCTGGCCTGGGGCACTGGTGTAGCCAACCTGCAGCATGTACAAACAATTAAGCTTCCTCCACTTTTCCACACACTTGAACTACTGAGATCAATGAAGATAATTAACTGGTTTTACCACAACTTGTCCTCCCTCCTGGGCCAGGTAGCTGACAGATGCAGAGGTGAAATTGAAGTAACCAGCTTTCAGGGGGCGCAGCACAACTGTGTGAGACACATTGCTGGCTCTGAAAGTTCCAGAGTTAAGTTTGATAACTTGAAAAAGATTAAATGTCCAGCTATGCATACTTGAAATTGATTTAAAAAGATAATAGCCTCCCAAAATCTGACCTACTCTTTTGCTCTTCAGCTGTGCTGGATCAGATATTTTAGAGCCCAACATGGGCTTGAAGGTGTTTTGTGTGACAATATGTTAAACAAGTATTGGAGAGATGCCCTGCTTGTTTTAATATTTTAAAGTGAGATGTTGACTGGTTTAAAGGCAACTTTCAACTGATCTCTGCTCACTGAACAATTTAACTTGTCTTCTCTGTGATGGAGGCATATTTTGTCTAACTGTCCATGCCTTTTAAAGATATAAGAGTACTTAATCTTCTACTATTTCTGAACAGCTGTCTCACTACCAGTTCTACTGTATAGTAGGTTCACCTGTCTGTTATACTGACTAGTCATCATTTCACTTTTACATGCTCAGTTTCACCTGTTTTGCCAAATCAATGTGCAAAAAAGTGGGCACTGATAGTGACAGTGGACGAAATCAGTGTCAGAATGAAGTCAGTCACCACTACTACCATTAATGACTTCATCAAACAGCACCAATAACAATTGCAGGGTGAGAGGGTCATTAAAACAACATTTAGGTTCAAGGATACGGTGCAATCCTGTCCCATTTGACATTCAACATTCCTGAAACAATTCCAAAGTCTTCAGGAGGAAAAGAATCATCTGAAAGTTCCACCTCCAGAGCAGCACTGTAGAGAGAGACAAGAGGAGGACACGCAGTTAAATAGCTGTGTATCTTATGGTATATTTGACTGAGTAGATAAGTCAATGGTCATTAGAGCCACTGAATGTGTATGCAGCAGATCCAGTCTCCAGCTGTGTGACACACACTATATGTATGTATGTATGTATGTGTGTGTGTGTAGGCCATCCAAGTCGCTTGCACTAATCTTAGATCCTACATATCAAGGACTTGTGTCACACAGAGACAATTAAGAGTTTGATAGTAGCTACAGGAGAGTATTCTGTTACACTCAGAACAGTCCTGACCTGGAGCCCACATTGTAGATGTTGTATTGCAGGGTGAGATCACGGCCCTCCACAGCATAGCGGTTCAGCAGTGACTTAGAAGCCAGCAAACGGGCTCCCTCTTCTCCTGAGCCCAGACTGAACAGAGACAGGACCACAAAAAAGTGCAGCATCTTTGTCATCTGGGAAGAAAACAGGCCACAATGATCTCATTAAAATCTGCCCAACTGTTGGAGAGATGGGGTGTATAGACCCATTGCCTATGAGGTGAAAAGTATATGACAACCTCAGTCACCACAGCCAGGTTCTACAACCTGTCCTTAACTCTGTGGAAAGCCTTTCAGAAGAGTGGAAACTGGTACACAAGCAGAGTAATGCACGTGTTTTTTTGTTTTTTGTTTTTTTGGAGGGGGGGGGGACATGTTCATGATTTAAATGTTCGGGTGTCCACATACATTCGGCTAAGAAGTGCAGAAGGCTCACTGCGGACTTGAATTAACCCTGGCCAAGAGACAATTAAGAGTAAACCATGTTTGTGGGGAAAAAAACACTGAAACATGTTAAAGGTTAGTTCTTTGCAGAAAAGGGTCAAATCAGTTTAAAGCTGGCTTTAAGTGAAACATGGTCATGGCTAACCTCCGGCCGTTAATGAACCCATTGCTTTTGCGATTTAATTTGATCTTGATCTATAAAAACAATAGCAGTCCTTCTCTTAACAAAGTTGAAAGGATTCATGAATGGATGGAGCGGAAAATATAAGCTTCATAAAAGTCAAAGTGCTGAAGACGGACCTTTACCAACGCTTACGTGGACCAGGCGAGACAAGCTGAAGTTAGCTTTCAGTAACACAATGACATTAAACAACAGCGCTCATCGTCTAAACTTACAGCCAAAGGTACAGATGTGTCTGCCAGTAAAATATCAAAGTAAAATAGCAAATTAATGCCCTGTCTGCTGTTAACAGAAGTGGGAAAACAGTCCGTTACCGTTCACTGGTCGTCCAACTGCAGGTATTGAAAGAGATTGAGGGGAGCAAGCTCAGAAGCTTCAAGCTACCGTTTGCATGACGTGTACTGAGAGGGCCTAACGGAAGGCTCCGCGCAGCGCAGCGCCCCTGCTGTCTGGGAGGTGCTGGTGTTACCTGGGGGTTAGGGGAAGACGTGTTTTTTTGCATTGTTGTGTAGCTATAGCCATCTACGTAAGGGTTGCGCAATATGGGATGGTGACTGTTGCAGATTAACCTTTGGCCTTCTTTGACCACCCCAACCCTCCATTGTAGGTTACTGGTCAAAATCAATTTAAGATAACCAAAATGATAATAATAATAATAATAATAATAAATAAATAAATTTTAAAAAACCATAAGAAGTAAAAGTTGCCAACACTTAATAGCTTAACTTAACACGCAATAGCTTAACATGTGTGGTTATCAAAATATATTACATTATTACAAGTAGAAACTGTATTTCAAGGTACCCGCAACTTTTACTGTACTGGTAAAAATCAATTTAAGATTTATTGAATGAAGTCCTAAAAAAGAAGAAGTATGAGTGGCCACGGACCATTTTAATATTCAACAGCTAAACTGGATATGTAGCCCATTGCACTAATTTGTAATTCAAGTCTTCCTTGTAAAGAAGAACATTTCAGATAAAACATCATCTTCATATCCAGAATAAACATTCTGAATATCTGCAATAGAATTCTTACCAGGGAAAAATTCCATTTCAAGTATCTACAATTTTTGTTTTTGTTAAAAACTACTCTGCTCAGCAAACTTAAAACCTACACACTTCTATCTGTTGATGTAATTAGAAACTAAACACCTGCTCATGTGATTGGCCGAAGCAAAGAAGCAAAGACAATGTACAGCAGCACCTTGCTGAGAATTCCAAAATTGAATAGATAAAGATAGTTACAAATGACATTCTCCACTGTATGTAGGCAACACATAGACATTAACCTTAGTTGCATTTTGTAACTACCTATAATGACAGTCCATTTTTTCTTATTCTATCTTTGCTAAATTAAGCCATCGTGATTATAACATGAAAAATGTTTAATAAAGTAAAAGCACCTAAGTAAAAACATCTAAATGAGAAACTCAAGATATCTGGTGACAGGGATGGAGCCTATCTGTGAGCTACTGCACCCAGTTTTCCCAAAACTTAACCGCATTCAGCCACTAGGTGAAGACAAAAGCTTTCTTTGAAGCCTGTAGAATTCAACAGAGCCACAGAATTAAATTCTGTTGGACTGTCCACCATGTCAATTCAGACAAATGTACCAGCTTCTAAAGCACCTCTCAGAGTGAGTCAGAGACGTGGTTTAATCAGTTGGTTTATTTCCAAGTCACAGTCACAGTTACACAGATCCAGTTTAAAGATGAGGGGACAGTAGTACATTTACTGTGCACAATTCACCGATTGTGGATAAAGATTCATTGTCATATTGTGGATGACACATGTCTGCAGTTATGTCCAAAATATTATATGTTCGGAGAATGTGTGGTATTATCTGTTATCCCACAGTCATAGAAGGAGTGGACAGAGACAGCAATAACCAGTGGCTGTTTGATTATTTTATTGAGAAAAAGGGATTAAGACCTTGTCATTTACTCAGAGTACAGGCTTGTTACTTGGAATCTGCGAGCAGCAGAGGTGAGTTCAGTGCAGGCTGTTGTTGAGGTGGGTGTGCCTTGCTCCTAGGTGAAGTGTTACTGCGGTGGAGGGTATTTAAACCACAGCTGCCTGCAGCAGGACTCATACATCAGGTGTAGTGTCACCGACAGCAGCACTCAGATCAGTCAGGTACAGTCATGCTCTGTCGTGCCAGCGGACTCCAGCTCCTCGCGCTCCTGCTGCTGAGCAGGAGCAGCTCAGCTGTTCACAACGACGCCACAGAGTCTGTCAACACCCAGCCTGTCCACGTTACTCAGGCGGAGCCGGCCGATGAGGAGACGAACCAGGCGAGGAACGGTGGGAGAAGGCAGACTGACGCTGTGCGCAGTGGTGAGTCCAAAGGGTTACGCATGACGTAGTTACAGTACATCAGTACATCTGTTTGACGTAATTTTTTCATCTTGCTCAGTAAATCTTGACAGGTATTATTTCAAAGGGATGTCTGGGTGACTGGGTGACATTATTCTGTCTGGGCACAGTGATGTGTGCGTCAGGTGTAGCAGGTGTTTTTTCAAAGTACATAAAGGGAATTTTGATTGGCTTCTTATAAGAATAAACATTTGCAAAAAAAAAGTACATCCCTGTAAGGTGACCTGCAGTATGACAGTTAGCACCGCTATGTAATTGGGACTTTGAGATAAAGAAAGCAAGAAAGAAAGACAAGATGGGAAGAAACTATCTCCCCATCCTTTCATGTTCATGTACAAACCTGAAATGAAAAGGCTGTGGATGCACCAGAGCGACCAGGTGCAGACAGGCAAAAAGTTCACTGTCCATTCAGACACTTTTGTGGCTTTATTGTGGGTTTATTTGTCTTTGGCAAGCAATCAGATAAGAAAAAAAAGAGCTCCTACTTTCATATAGAGATGTCAGGCATAGCAGATTTAGTATACAGGAGTAATTTGAGGTGCTTACAACAAGATAAAACCTAATAGCAGAATAGACAATATATTGAAAATTACCAAATTAAAACATAAACAAATAATTGTGAGTGGCTCGGATATTATGACTTTTTGTGCCTTGTATCTGTCAGACCCCCATAAGTGTTTATTGTCATCAGACCTTCCCTGGCTGGTAAATGCCCATGTTAACATACCCAGTCTCTAATGTAGATTTTTTTGTTAAAAATGTGAATTTTCAAGTGGAAGCTGATGGGGGGATCTATTTCCTTATATAGAATAGAAATAGAATCAGAATGAAGTGGAGCATACATATGTGTAATTCAGATTTTATGTCTCAGGTGCAGATCAGAGCCAGGTGGGCTGCAGGGAGCTGAGGTCCACAAAGTACATTTCTGATGGCCAGTGCACCAGCGTTAACCCCATCAAGGAGCTGGTGTGTGCTGGGGAGTGTCTGCCAGTCCACCTGCTGCCCAACTGGATTGGGAGTGGGGGTCACACTGGGAGGTACTGGAGCCGCCGTGAAGCTCAAGAGTGGCGATGTGTCATTGACCGCACCAGTACCCAGCGGATCCGGCTGCAGTGCCAAGATGGAAGCTCCCGAACCTACAAGATAACTGTAGTGACCTCCTGCAAGTGCAAGCGCTACTCCAGACAGCAAAATGACTCAGGACACAAGGAAACATCTGTCCACAGTGGTAAACAGAGGAAAAATCTGAGGAAGGCTGGACCCCCTGAAGAGAGAGCTGGGAGGCAGTCTGACAACTAAAACCCATATAATTCTGCAGTTATAATGGAAATCTCCCAACAGCCATTCCTGTCTTCATCATGAAGTTTATGGATTAATTATTAGTGTGCAAATGATAGTCAAATACTTACAAGCCAGACCAGAAAAAAAGTAAAAGTTGAGAGTGTAGATTTGTCTCCAGATTTAGATTACTGTGACACAAAACACTGTTTTCAAATGTATCTATAGCTCAGAACACAGCTCAGTTAGAGAAATTGTTTCTCCTTTGTGAGTGTGTGTCTGTTTCTCCTTTCAGACACTGAGATGTTCACATGAACATTGATTTTCCTCTGTATAAAGTAGTGATGTGGCGTCAGGGTGTGGTTAGCCTAGCCTAGTATCCATCAATAGGTATATATGCTTGTTGTATACGAATAGATGTTGTACCTCATTTATTCAATCTGTACACAGATGTTCAATATGCGCTGGAACTATTTCTTGATGAGCACTTCTATCTGCCCAGCGTTCTCTGGCATCAGGTTTTGGTCTTGGTCTCTGTATAGGATGACAAGACTTTAGGAAGCTGTACATAGTCACCACATTCAGCTATTGTTCATCAAGAAGTTGTTCCAGCTCTTATCTGCCCCTAAAATCATTGATTAACA
This sequence comes from Lates japonicus, assembly GCA_033238685.1. NCBI lineage: Eukaryota > Metazoa > Chordata > Actinopteri > Centropomidae > Lates > Lates japonicus. Next base: position 468,036 of record BRZM01000060.1, on the reverse strand, counting down.
TTTGTACATTTCTGTTTGTGTACAAATTGAATAAATGAGGTACAATGTGCATTAACATCTAATGTAGTCTCTGTTGTGTACAGATTAAACAAACAAGATAGATACAAAGTAAATGCTGAACATGTCTTTGACATGAACCAACTGTTAACCAGCTAAAATAATCTACTAAAGCTAGAGGTTTAGTAGTTTATTTGAAAGGAACACAGCATCTCTTAGATTAATCTACTAACTACATAACAACTTGACATCACAGTATCTGAAATCAGAATGGTCAAATGTATCAGGGGCTTTCTCATCAAATGTGCAACTGTTGCATTGTCATTATTTCCACAGAAGGGTGGATGCACTTTCTTGGGCAGCTGTTGAAGCCATACTCGATATGCTGATGTTCTGCCAGGTTTTTCAGCCAAAGTTTTTGTTTGTTTGTTTGTTTTTTGTTGTTGTTGTATTTTTATAAATGAACCCTTATCCTAAATAGTTTGCCAAAGTTATTACAGTAATATTTTTTACTGTAGAAGAATTGAGGAATATGCTAGATATGTGACTGATTCTACCAGGACTTGGCTTAAAGACCTCAAGAATGGCAGAAAATATCAGAGTCAGAGGTACCAGATTTGACAATTAATATTGTGATTATTTCCACCCTGTCTCCTAGAGAAAAATATGTTGTGCTGACATACATAATTGCTGGCAGAATTGTGTTGACAGGCAAAATTTTGAGACTGATTTAACAGCCACATTTATATATGATACCAGAGTGATGGGGAGATGGTTGGTGGAGATGGTGGGCATATACAGACCAGGATTTTGGTTTAATAATGTTGTAGTCACTACGAGCTGCTATAGATTTGCAGGAGTGTACATTTTGGGGGAAAACAAATGGAAAACATTTCACAGTGAACAGATACATTATAGATATATTCAGTATCAACAGTTTTGCAACTTGCCAGATATGTTATTAAACAGCACCTCCTCATGTAAATAAAAATATGCATTTACTGTTGAAAATTAGTTATATGAAATGTCATTTCTATAAAACAGATTTGGATTATTTGCATTTTGATCTAAGCTGTAGCATCCCAGTTAGCTGTTTTGTACATCCTTTTCATTTTGGGCTTTACCTCACTCAAACTACTCACTCTTGCACATTTGGTCTGAAACTGCGGTCAGAATCACTGTTACTGTGGGCGTTCAACACTGTGGCCAGGGGGTGTAGTATGTCACCTCACTCCCCCCCACCCCCCTTCCCTAGGCAGTTTTGCCATAGAGCATTACATAAAAAATAGATTATAGCAAACAGTAATCCATCACATAATTCAAAGACACAATACAGTTTGAATGTGTAAATCATAATGTTACCACTTTCATAAAAGTTTCAAATGTGAAGTTAGATTTATATAATGTAGAGTAGATAGTGTGGATCTAAGGTCTAAGGTTTTATGGGTTTTTCCAGAGTGAATGGTATGTAATTTATTTTTGTATCAGAACAGTTGAAGTTTTTTATATTTTTGTCACTGTCTGAAATAAATAGTTGATGAAAATTGTTTACAAGGCTGTGTTTCTGACATAATGCTGCAGGCATGCCAGACAGGCTCACTGCAAACAGGAACTGTCTAACAACAGGGGCATTAGTCAGTGATGAAGCTCTCTTTTCAACAGACACCACACTTTGTTTTATTGTGAAGGGAATACCTTTACCTCCAGGCTTGTTCCAGCTGCGGCAACATGTTAAGATGGTTTATTGTCTCATGTATCCGTTCATTTTTTCACTCTGAAAGCTGTGGGCTAAGGTAGGCAGTGAATAGAATCACCTGCAATGGATGACAACAGGATGTTTAACTTGTGTTACCTGTAGAGGAAAGGGGATTGATGTCCCTTTGTCAATAATATCCTGTGGGTACAGTGAAGGGTCATCAGAACAAAGTATAGGAATGTTGATTGGCACAGGGGCAAAAACATATTACAACCTTTCTTCTGGTCTTCTTCCCAGCCACATATGTTAGATGCATAGTTAGTGCTAGCTGTGACATTGAAATGCACCTTCCAGGCTAACACGTTAAAGATGAACAAGCTAATACCACAACACTGACATCACCTTATAAAGTTGCTGTGGCCACTATATTATGTTATATATTAGCCATTCACACATCCAGCAACAGGATCATTCATTTGGAATGGTGTTAAGTCAAATATTCACTTTCACAAATATCTAGCTCTACTATGTTCACCCGCTAGTCTCTAACTGTGTCTGTAGGTAGTGGTAATGATAGCAGGTAGTGGACAGTGAGAGTAGAGTTTTCTCTCTGAAAGCAGTTACTGTCCACAACAGAAATTGTGGACACTGAAAAGCTACATAAAGCTAAAAGAAACTTGTTGATCACACAATCAGCAATTTAAATCAGAAGCTTTCAGATTCTGGCTCACGTAACTGTTGTGCAGTCCAGTGGCAAGGCCAGCTGAGTCTCATGGGTACTGAGCCTCCACCATACCAAACTGACAGCAACAGAAACAAAGTTGAAATAACTTAAAGAAAAGCCTGTTCTGACACTTGACCAACACTATTATTTGGCTTCATCAAAACTCCTGTGACAGTTCAATTGTTAAAACCAAGTATTTACAACTCAAGGAAGCAACATAGGAGCAGATATGTTGCTTTCAGCTACTATCTATGTTTGGATTAGGAAATAAGAGTCATCTGGTCTGTATATCACATTTTTCCACTCTTTCAGGCAAAGGCAAGGGGTGTTGCTATGTTGATAAAGGCATAACTTTTACCCCTTCTGACTCCATTATGAATCAAAATAGACGTTGTTGTTGTTGTCCAACTTTAGAACACATCATACTGGCAAATGATTATGTGCTGTGATCCATAGATCCTCCACTGCTTCATCAGTTTACTTACAGATTTAGAGTGCCTTCTCTCCATGGATGCAGAGAAGACATTTGACAGAATGCAATAGCACTACCTGTTCCAGATCATGGAGAAATTTGATTTCAACACTCATTTCCTTGGTTAAACTATAAAATTCATGTTCCTCAGCTGTGGCTTTTACTAATAATTTGTATTACATGCCCTTTGACCTAAAGTACATTGTGGTACTCAACAAGGGGGGCTGTTGAGTCTTTGTGCTAGCCATTGAGCTGCTGGCCTTGGCTAAATTGTCTTTGTATGCACACAGTCTTCTACGTTATGTCTCCAGAGTGGTTACACCATTCCTATTATCCTTAATCTACTACAAAGGTTCAGTCAGATCTCAGGTTATTTGCTAAATTTGAATAAAAGTGAGCTGTTTACATTATGTGTATATCCTTCTCAGACTTGTAGGATCTTGTAGGATAGTTAAGGACAACTTCAACTATGTTGAGTTCAAAGACATTTTCCAGCAAAAATTCAAAACACTATTAAATCACAAAAAGCATGACTTGGCAAATTGGTCTCTCCTTGCTACTTCATTTACTGTCTTATACTGGTAAATCCAGTCAAGATGACAGTGCCCCCTGGGTATTTATACTTCTCTTCAATGTTTTCCTTTATTCATACATGTCTTCTTTTTTAAATTGTTAGTCTAATGGTCCCATATATATGACAACTAACCATGCTTATGTAAAGTGTGTTTACAAAGGTCAAGCGTGATAGAAATATGGTTCATCCAAATTCCAAATTTTTACTACTGGGCAGCTAACCTACACTGTATAGCAAACTGGACGTGCCATCATCTCGATACAAAATGTCCTATGTGGGCAACACATAGTCCCTATTGTCATTTCCTTAGAATCTGAGATCAATTCAGAAAACATTTTAGCATACCAAACATATCCCTTTCAAGCCCACTCACATTTAATGATTTCTTCTTACTCTCAATTCAGTGTTTAATATTTGGACAAAGACTGGTTTGTCCAAGTTTTAATGATCTTTATTTCGAGGACTCATTTGTTTTGGTTTCTGCCTCTTCAAAGGAAGTTTTTCCTTGCCACTGTCTCTTAGTGCTGCTCATGGTGGGAACTGTTTCTTTCTAAATATTATAATTTAAAGAGTGCGGTTTAGAGTTGCTCTATATGAAAAGTGCCTTGAAATTCTTTTGTGATTTGGCGCTATGTAAATAAACTTGACTTTTGTTCATGTAAATCTCAAATAAATGTAGTATATCTAATGCAGGCAACACAGTGGTGCGTTGATTAGCACTGACACCTCACAGCAAGAAGATCAGGGTTTGAGCCTGAGGCTTTTCTGTGTGGACTTAGCATGTTCTCCCTGTGCCAGTTCTCTCTAGATACTCCAGCTTCCTCTCACAGTCCAAAGACATGCAGGTTAATTAGTGACTCTAAATTTCCCATACATATAAATGTCAGTGTGAATGGCTGTGATGGACTGGAGATCTACCCAGGGTGTACCCTGCCTCTTGCCCAATGGCCAATATCTTTCTCAACACTTTCGCCTCTTGTTCTTTATTGACAGTACCTTTTTTGAGTACTGTTCTGTGTGTGGATGTGTGGCTCCTGTTTTGGCTCTGTAAATCTTTGACATTGGTCAGGTGGTCACAGCTAATACCTACAAAATCATTGAGTGTGTAGCACATTCAGCACGCCTCTTTGCTTATTTCAGGGTCATGAAACATCTGCTATAAGCTATAATTACATGTCTATTGATGCATCTCTTGAGCACAGGCTTACAGTACTTAATCTGAACAGACACCACATCCTGCCAAACCCTGGTATCTTAAATTAATAGAATGCTGTCATTCTTTGAATACAACAAACACATGTTTCTACCTGCACAGTTCACACATAGCCGAATAGGAGGGTTACAGAACAGAAAGAGATACCGCTGGCCTCTTAAAAGTCATTGATGTAACATCACAAATGGGTGTCAGGAAACCATGTGGTAACAATTAAGACCAGAACAAGCACCAATTAATCATGAGATAATATTGTGCCACTGTTGGTTTGCAGTCCCATTATAGTTTATAAAACCTCTCTACCTTAAGTGTTAATATTTCTTTTGCCTATATCATGAATCATATCAGTAGGCTTTTTTTTTTTTTTTTTGGTATTCTGTACATCAAAGAGAGGGTGGGAGCCACATCAAAAGCTGCAGAAATTCATCTTCTGCAAACATGCTAAGTAAAAAGACCAAAATAGAATCATACAAAAGTCCATTTTGTTGAGTGTCCTGAGGCCTGAAGCTGTGAAAGGTGCTGCTGCTGGATGTCTGTCTACATGTGTGTTCTGTAGTCAATAGCCTCAAATAGTCAAAGAGAGATTAATCTCTCTGCTGCAGACACACCTGTTCCTCATTCAGGCAGGATGTTAGTGAAGGATGCCCTCATAGCCACAACACTCAGAAAACCGTCGCCAGACAAAGACACACTGTGTTTCACAGTCACACAGGGATCACAAGCTTTCCCTCTCTACTAGACAAAAGACAAGAAAGAGTAGAATAAATACCATCACTTTAAGTAGTCTAGGGTACATATACAGTCTTTTGAAAAGTAAAGTACACCCTGTTTGAACTCTATGGTTTTACGTATCAGGACATAATAAAAAATCATCTTCTCCTCAGCAGGTTTTAAAATTAGGCAAATACAACCTCAGATTAACAACAACACATGTTACACCATGTTATTATTTATTTAACAAAACTAGACCAAAATGCAGAAGCAGTGTGAAAAGTTAAGTACACCCTTACTGCTTCCATAGGAATTAAGAGGGTAATTAGCAGCCAGGTGCTGCTGCTCATCAAATCCCCGTAATTAACTGATGATCAGCAGGTGTGGGGACCTCTATGAAAACAGAAGTTTTGGCAGTTTGGGTGTATTTACACAACTCATTGTTTCAGGTCTAATCTCACCCCGGTCTGATTTGTGTAAACATTATCAACAGCAAATGATCAGAACTACACAATTCTTCAGTCATTTCAATTTCTAAATGAAACTCCTTAGAAGTGTTACTTGCAGATGTGTTCATGATTGCATATCAGTCTGTCCATCAGACTGTCACTTTGTTCAAAATATCTTAACAACACCGAAACATTTTCCCATTTAATGCAGAACATGTCTAATTAATTAATAAGTTAATGACATCTCAACATTTCTCTTGTTTTGGTTCTCTAGCACTGAAGCTATTCTACGTTGTAATTTTAAGTGAGTAACCTTTATTGCTTGTCCCCCACAATGTTCCAGCATGTTTCTTGGTCACTCTTGAGCTCTCCTGGTTTCTTTATTTGATTATTGTTCATATACATATCCTTCTGGAAGTTTCTCCCATCTCCACACAGGATCTGTAGAGCTCAGCCAGCATGACCAGGTTCTTGGTCTCCTCTCTTACCAAGGCTCTTCTACCCTGATTTCTCAGTTAGGCCAAGCAGCCAGCTCTAGGAAGAAATTACTCAGCCTTTTCATTCATTCTTTCATAGAGAACATTCATTAGATGTAATTTGATTGTTAAGGCTAGGCTGTGACAGGCTCGGACAACAGCCTCATCATAACACCCACTATGTATTTCTCACAGCAGACAAGTTATCTTGTCATAGCAGGAAACAATATGAGGTCAAATCTGGCATTAATGTCTATTCTATTAAACTGTTCCAATAAGCCATGCCTATGAATGTACCTTACCTTGGCTCCTACACCTACTGTAAACCGGTCGAGGCAGATGGCCGCCCACCCTGAGTCTGGTTCTGCTCGAGGTTTCTGCCTCTTAAAAGGAAGTTTTTCCTCTCCACTGTCGCCTAGTGCTGCTCATGGTGGGATTTGTTGGGTCTCTCTCTGTAAATACCTATTTTAAAGAGTATGGTCTAACCTGCTCTATATGAAAAGTGCCTTGAGATGACTTTTGTTGTGATATGGCGCTATATAAATAAAATTAAATTGAATTGAATTGAAATGAAATGCAGCCATTACAAAGGTTACAAATTGCACTTTTAGACAAGTCAAAGCGTCTCCTATGACCAATATAAGTAGATGTTTCTCAGTTCCATACTACAAACTAAATTTTGTGATTGTGAGTATGCAGTGTGGTCACAGTGGAGAGGTGACAAAACTAAGTATACTCAAAAGAGTCAGTTTGCAGACTAAATACTAATGCTAATCACAGTTGCAATAGATTTTCAGTTTGTAGTTAAGCAGCTCCAGTAACAACCTGGAAAACAAAAAATGTGTTTACGAGATGCAGCACTTATATAACACAATAAGGCACACAAAAATGATGAGCAAAGAATATTTAAGGAATGGCTTGATAACATTTAAGCACCCCCTGACTAACTCCGAATCAAGGATTATATAGATGATATATGTTTATAATGTATATAGTAGATAATTATAAGTCACTTGAGAACAGACTTAAAGATGCGACATTAATGGATCATTAATATGTATCCTTGGGCAAGACAAATCAAATAATCTAATTCAAGCTCAATTTGCCCCCCAGATATGACCTACACTTATCATATGACAGATGTTCCATACTGTCACAACAAATGAGTTATCTCCATGATTTTTTTTATATCTTTATATTGCAGTACGATTTTTCATCATAAGAGCAGTTATAAGTTTTGTGCTAATCACACAGAGAGAGAAAGATGTATGTTGACACACCTTTTATTTACCATTACATCTCTAATCGTGTTGAAGAAAGTCAGCAGTAAGACCTGGTGATTGTAACTTCTAAGACAGGACATTACGGTACACATTAAGGATACAGGGTTTCCTATCCACGAGGCCATTTTATTCTAACACTCATAGAGCCCCTGCAGACACGCAAACATAAAAGCTGTGTTGTTTGCTCCTCATCAGGTATTAGGTGTCAACACAGAATGCTCCAGGAGTATTTGATAGCCTTGTTGCTGTCTTGATGATCTCATCCTTCTAGAAGCCTACATTAGCACCAACAATGCACACAGGTTTTGCTTAGGACCTGTATAAGTAAAATATATCTTGTTCTATTAGATGAGAGAAGAGACCTTGAAGAAACTTCTCCTCTCAAACAGTTAGAAGGTACTGGCACTGTGGGGGGCATGTCCTCCTCACTTTAATTGTTTCAGGTTCTTTTTTTAACATTGTCCTCTAACTGTCCAGCCACTGCCCTGATAAGACAAGAGAAGAGCTGTCAAAATCATTGATGTGCTTACCTGAGTTGCCTTCTATGAGAAGCTGTCTAGGGCGATAAGGAATGCTTCACTTGTACATACATATACACTAGCACTACGCACTTGCACATACAGGACATGATGGTATGCATGTATGTGCAAATGCTTAGTGCCAGTATAGATGGTGATTAGCCACAATGTTAAAACCACTGACAAATGAAATGAATAATACTGATTATCTTCTGCTGGAAAACCTTCGGCCCTGGCATTCGTCTGGATATTACTTGACCACCCAACTAAATATTTTTGCAGACCAAGCACAGTATTAGGCAGGTCCCACATCAGAGTGGGCTCTGGGGATTTGGAGGCCAGGTCAGAACCTTGGGCCCTGCCATTAGAGTGGTGTTGCCATGGGGAGGTGTGCTTGGTCTGCAACAACATTAAGGTGGGATACCTGTCAAGTAATATCCAGATGAATGAAGGTCCCAAGGTTTCCCAGCAGAACATATCACGTGTTGTGATCAGTGTTATTCTCTTCATATCAGTGGTTTTAACACTGTATGCAAACATGAAGCATCATTATTTTCCTTAGACGGCTTCTCATAGGTATCCATGTTAGACACATTTCATAACACTACACTTGTCATGTTATCTTCATCTTGAATGGAGGAATTACATTATGAAAAAGCACCCTTATAAATGATTTCCAATATAGTGCTACCATTGGACAATAATAATCTCAAGCTTCAAAGTGCTTTAATTGAGCATTAGAAGTCTGAGTGACATCACTCTCCCTCTGTTTCTGATTGGGGAGCACTTTATTCACAGATTATGCATTAAATGTTATGTTCAGAGTGTATGAATCAGCTGATAGCAGAAAAAATAGACAAGTTTTAATACGGTTTCATTATCTAAATCTCAGTTTTGCATTAAAAACAAAGTTCTTCACTGACCAGCAAAAGCTGTGTGGATGAGCTCACCATCATGATGTATGTATATGTCCATTATCCAAATCATACAGTAGCCAGACAAAGCCTTCTCTCCACCTTCATCCCGCCGAAACTTTGCCCCTAAGACCTGAGGTGTCTTCTTACAAGCCTTTCCCAGGATTCTCTGACAATGACTTTACTCCAACTCTCTCTGTTTCCCCTTTGATGCCACTGAAAGTTAATCCACACAAAACTGTCTAGCTCATGCCATTATTGTTACACAGAGGTGGGGAGTATGTTTTTTTTTCCTTTTTCTTTTAAAATGATCTCCAGTTACCCCAAAAAGCTGTGTAGTGTGTGACATCACATCATCAAGATGGAGGTATGGCTGAAGAGAGAAAAAAAAGAACCCAGGGGCTTGTAAGAAGACTATCAAAGTTATTTGATCCCACAGAGTATTAACTAATTTTTACATCTCTGAAACCGGAAATTTGAGATCAAGCTTTTATGCTTCCCTGCAGTCCCGAGTGAGTGTGACATACAGATGAGAGGAGATAATAGGATGGAAACAGGAGGATGGGGCCTGAGTTGTGACTCTGCTTACAATCGGCATGACAGCAGCCATGCTTGCTGCTTGTGCCTATGAGCATAGTGACAGAGGTCAATGTGCTTCTATGGGAGTGAGCTGTGGAAATTGAGAACAATGCAGTCAGGAAGACAGAGCTCTATAGTAACTGATTTTTTTAATTGCCAAAGGATGTTTGCAATGTGTGAGAAAGTGAGGCTGAGGAGAAGCTTCTTTTTTTAAACTAATTTTTGTGGAGATCTGTCATTGTACTTTCATACTGTTAGTATCTAGACTACCAGTTAAGTTTGCGTGCACTAAAGTTAAAATATAACCAAGCAAATGTAGAGTGAAACTTTCTTGAAAGGATGTTTTTAAGGCTTATCTCTAATCAGGGGCCATAACCTCACAGTGAATTTAAACAGTGAAAAAAATTGAAATAAATGACCCTTTTATGGAACATGAAACAACTGTATTTGTTGTGTTAAAAGCTTATGGCAGACAAATATTTGTCCACCAATTTGCATCAATTTTGATGATGCTAATAATAATACATTAACCCTCAAGGTAACATAAGAGGGTGGAAAGGAAGAGAAGGAAAAAGCTGCCACCTGCTGGAGTAATTGGAGTAATGTTAGATTAATGGAAAATAAAGGAAACATTTAAATTAAGAGTTAAGAGTTACTAAGATTACTAAGATTTAACATATTTGACTTATTTGATCCTACTGTTACAGATACTTTCATTGTATCATACTATTGCAGAGGCAGACACCTCATGTGGACTATAAAGCCGCATTAATTGTATTGTTTGATCTGTTGGGGGCAGTGGAGCTCCAGGACAAGCTGACAGACCCATGGCACTGATATACACCAATCAGCCATAACATTAAAACCAATACTGTGTAGGTCCCCCTCCTGCCACCAAAACAGCTCTGACCCATTGAAACATGTACTTTACAAGACCTCAGTCTTTTTAGTCCTGTAAGTTGTGAGGTGGGACCTTTATGTATCAGACTTGTTTTTCCAGCACATCCCATAGATGCTTGATTGGACTGAGATCTGGGAAACCTGAAGGCCAAGTCAATACCTTCAACCCTGTCATGTCCCTCAAAGCATTCCTGAACTATTTTTGCAGTATGGCACAGCCATTGCTACTATATATTGTGTCCATGAAGGGGTGTACTAGGTCTGCAGCAGTGTTTGAATAAAACTAGCATCCATATGAATGTCAGGACCCAAGGCTTCCAGGAAGAACATTGCCTCCACTGGCTTGGCTCCTATGGCTCCCCATAGTGCTTTTGTGCCCATAGTAGGTGTGTGGACTGGGGTTAGCATGGGATCTCTGACCAACTATATATATATATATATATATATATATATATATATATATACATGGCACTGTATATATATCATTTTAAAATACAAGGCAGATGATGTTTATCAGATTAAGCAAATGCAGGTGTCATGTTACAGTCTTTATTTCTACCATTTTGTTATACAGATAGATGTGGCTACTTTAACAACACAAGAAAAAAACATAAGATCATAAAAGATGAAATGAGCATCACTACATAAAATACAGCCTTTCCAAGACCACACATAGAACACAGTTTAGTTCACATTATGAAACACTGCCATGATGACACAACTGTATTTTTACAGTTCAGGAAAACATAGGAAACAGTCAAGTATTTTTCATAAATGAAATCATTCTCAGTTTGTAGTTCATGACTGCTTTTGTACAAAGCTGTGTCTGATCCTACATAGAGCTCCCATCTGTGTTTTTTCTTTGGTTTGACTGGCTAAAACAGCGTGGCAGTCTAACCAGACTGAAGCAAAGTCTACCTACTTCGTGATACACAGTATGCAGGGTGCAATGTAGAGATAACCCACACTTCTAAAAACAATGTACTCTGCAGCTCACAACCTGACACCTATACATTTTGCACATCGAATCAAAGTGATGCTCAGTCCATGAAAATGTTGATAATATAGACAGTACAAAAGAAACTTTGAGGTTACGTTGCACCTATCATTGCTTGCTGTCACATCACTATGTCCTGGACTGAAAATGACACTCACAAGTTATAAATGCCAGTTTCATTATAGATCTTGCTTGACCTTAATTTAAACCAATTGAGTTCTTGGCCTATAATGTTTCCTAACCAACAGATAAGAAACCACCACCTGTTATTAACCCTGAGGTGATGCCAGGTTTGTTTCATGTACAACTGTAGATTTGAGACTCCTGATGGTCTGGTACAGTTGTCCCACTTGACTGAACTAGGCCACCTTGGTATTTGTGTGGTTCAGTTCAGTTATAATTACAATGTGCCAGTTAACATTGCAAAATCATTCACTTGCACCAGTAGAGAAGAACTAGGGTAATCTAAGGCTCAACAAATCCCAGTTCCATAAGATTTTCACCAAACAATAGTAACTTCTATGACTTAAGACAAAGTTGATTCACTCCAGAAGGTGAACACAGTTATGTTCATATGGCACAAAGTTAAGAGAGTGATGGATGGATGTGTAGCACTTTTGATTTATGCAAGAGACTGGAATTTCTGTCTTACCACAGACCTGCAATTAACATTTGCCTTTTAAATAACAGTAACTACACTCCTTCTCTCAACCAAATGTTTGTGTTACCTGACCCTAACCAAACTTTAACTGCAGTTTATTTGCCATAACCACAATTGTTCATTAACCATATCAGAGTTGAAAGTCAGAATTTTAAAAAAATGGCACAACATTCCTCTGTGGAAGCAGGGTTGATCTGTACCTGATACAAGACAGGATATATGAACAATGCTTCATTCATTGGCAATTTATGTCTGTATTAGATAGTGACAGGAAAAAGATCACATAAATGAAGGGGAGAGAGATGGGGAACGACATCTACCAAAGCTCCCCAGCCCAAACCAAATCAAGCAGTTCCTGATGCAATTTATGGGCCCCAGCTCTGGCTTCTTTTTTATTTTACCTTACATTAGCACCACACAGCCAGCACCCTCACTGGGCTAAAAATGAAAAAAGAAGATTTTTCTGTTCTCCTTGACATGCACACAAACTTTAAGTTATTTAGGTGATACTAATTTTGACCTATAAACAATCTTTCCTTTTGGTCAAATTCATTCATAATGTTTTGGGGTATTTTGCTAGAAAAAAACAAAACAATAAGAGACTAAAGAGAAAACTTCATCTCCCAAAGAAAGATTTTTGCGATCAAGATGTGTAGTCAAGTTTAGCGACATCCAAACAGATTTCTTAACAGTAGAGAAAGTGTAGTGAGTTTTGCATTAGACTTCCCTTCCATTCATTGATCAGACTAACCAGGCATCAACTTAATGAGATTTCTTATTTTTAATTTGAAAAATCCAAATATTAATTTACCAGGAGCAGGTTTTGTATCATGGCTGATCTAAAACTACATAACTTGGTGTGAAATATACAAACAGGATGTATCTTGCCAACATTGTTTCTGTTAAGCCACACCTCTCCTTATGTAACTTTTCTGAAGAGTCACAAAAAGAGATGACCTCAGGATTGTTCAGGATTCTTGGTTGGTTGTCATGTTTCAGTCTTGAGTGCAGGATGTTCCCTCAGCAGAGGTGGAGGGACAGGCAAGCAGCTCTGCAGGGCAGCCTCCAGCAGCAGCCACCTTCTCCTCTGCCCGCAGACACAGTTCCTGCAGGAAGTTGGCCGTCTCCATGACCAGGTCACTCTCATCATCTCAAAGGGAGCAGAGACACACACAGTAGTTATGTCTATTTAACACGAGAGGGCACACAAGTAACCTGACATACAGTACTGGCTGAAGACATTCTCTGTCCTGCTGCTGAACAACATTCCAATTTGCATCTATAAAATGAAATGAAACTATACACACACACACACACACACACACACACACACACACACACACATATATATATAACTGATATTATACTTGTGATTTTTAAATACCTTTGTGTTTAATGAGATTAATTATACTGATTCACATTGCACTCCTATAACAACAGTCAGACTCATTGTGGATGACTGGGGGAAAAAAAGGATCAAATTGATGCAGCAGAAGTGGCTAATGTTGCTTAAAGCTGAGATACGGAGTGGGCCACAGAGGTCCGGTAAGCCCACTACACTAGACATCCACAAACAATATGTCCCCAGGCCAAACTCTGTGACCCACAAGTGTACAGTACACAACTGCAAAACACAGGTAAGAGATGAGCACCTTTCAGTTCTTTCAGCCTCGGCGTGTCCTTTTCCAGAGCATCATTCTGCTCTTGCAGAGACCTGCACATCTTTTTATGGGTGAACCAGTGGAGCTTTTGGCAGGACAAGCTGCAGTAAATCACCTTGAGGACAATTAAACATGAACATGACCCAGAGGTGGTTAAACATGGAGATTTTTGATGATGTGACTGAACTGTAGAACTGAAGAGTTTGACTTACAGCTTTACAAAGGGAACACCTCTTGTCGGCTCCTCTCTCCCCGCATGTAGCACAATAGTCAGCATCTACAAACGCCATCTGACCTGTCAGTGCCTGTGTCAGCACTGAGAATGCTGTTGGGTCGTTGCCCTGGAAACAAGGTGCAATAGTGAATTAAAATTCAGTCAACAACTGTGATTCATTACTCAGTAACCTATTACATACTCTATCATCAACTACTACTAACCACTGCACTAGCACTATTCTGCCACACTGATGCTGAACAAAGGCCTCCAGCTAAAAATCTGAATTTACATACTATTCTTCAATTCTCTGATATCTTCTTCACTTACGATCTCTACCGGTGCAATGCTCCTCACCAGCTGCTGAAGGAGCGTGGCCTCACAGTAAGGAAACTTCCTAATGCAGTCTCGAATGAACTTCTCCTGGTACTGTGGGAAGCCATCGCTGTCTCTCCCCCTCAACAGGCTGGAATCAGGCAGCATTAAAACAGATCAAGTACAACAGAAAGAAGAGATGATATTTATTACGACTATGATTGTTATATATATGTTGATCTTAGACTCACTGTTGGTGGCACAACCACAATGTCATTGAACTGTACATACTGCATTGTACATACATATCTATTTGGATAGGATTCCAATAATATTTGTTGTTGATACTTAGGGTCCCAAGAGGATGACTGACTAATCATGGTGGCTCCTTGACCTCTGGTGAAATTCCAATCACCTCTGTTGTATTTGGGTAAAGTAAGGCAGAAATTTCAGAGACAGAGGTCAGAAAACCTGTACAAATAAAACCTACCAACATACCACTTGAGCAAAATGTGTGAGTTTTATGCTCACACTGTTCAGTCCAATGGATTGATTGAACTAACTGACAAATCAGGGGTTCTTAACATAGCAGGAAAGTTTGCTTGTATTCTCACTGAGGATCATTTTAGTGAGACACAAATACCTATGACTCAAACTCTTAAGTCATGGATGTTATTATTCAGTAATTTAAATTGTCCAAAAGATAAAGACTGAAATCTCTTATTTACAAAAGTATTCAAAATTTTAAATCAGTCAATGCCCCTTTGGGTTTTGAGTCTCTACAAGATTTGCACACTGGATTTGAGCAGTTTATCCTGTTTTTCCTGGCAGATCCTCTCAAGCTCTCTCATCTGTGAGCTGCTGTCTTCAGGTTTCTCCACCGACATTATATAGGATTTAAGGCTAAGCTTTGGCTGGGTCACTCAAGGACAGTCAGAAATTTGTCCCAAAGCTACTCCAGTGTTGTCTCAGGTGGACTCCAGGTTCTAAATACATCTCAAAGAAAATGAAAGCAAACAGTATGCACCTTGTCACAATCTGGAGTGCCACAGCAGAGGGTCTGAATACTTTTGTAAATGAAAAATTTCAGTGTTTTTATTTTTTTAATACATTTACAAAAATGTCTGAAGACATGTTTTCACTTTGTCATTATGAGTTATTGACGTGTAGTTTGATGGGCAAAAATGCCTGTTTTATCAATTTACAATTAAATCTCCAACACAATAAAGTGTGCAAGAAATGAAAGGATCTGAATACACTGCTGGATATTCACAGGAGGACAAACTCATTTTACTCAGAAGCCTCACCTCTTGACAAGTGCATCTAGCTTGTCATCTCGTTTCTGTAGGAAGGCCAGGCATTTCTGCAGCACACAGCTGATGTAGTGCATCTTCATGGCCAGGACCTCATTCATATCTTGCTGCTTCACACACTGCTCACACAGCAGGTCCATCACCTGGTAACACTTCTCCAGAGCTGCCACATCCACCAGCACAGGATTCTCCTTTACCAGCATGACTATCTGACAGAGTGGACAGTTAGTTAGACAAAAATAGCAGAAATAGCATCATTGATTGAGACAGGGAGGGGAGAGTATGCATACTATATCCATAAGGTATTCCATCTCATATTGTGTTATTTAATGCTTATACATTGTGTGCTGTTAGCACTGCAATGCTTACACTGTGGCTGACACTGAAAAAAAAACAGATACTAATGCTGCATTCTTTGGCAAGAGGGCCACTAGATGTTAAATAAAAGAGTGCAAAGAGCCTCATCTTTTCACTCTATCTACTACATCTTTTGTTGTTGTAATTGTAATTAACATATGCACAAACAATAACATGAATAAATACCCTATGACAAGACTTGAGAGTCTGCTGGCATACTAGCAGCTCTGTGGGGCTGTACATATGTATAGTGGTGTGCTGAGGTAAATGCTAATGTCAGCATGCTAACATGTTTCTAAGGGCAAATGGTAAGGGTTAACAGAGAAATTTAGTGTGATAGTATACTAATATTTGCTAGTTAGCACTAAACACAAAGCTGTGGCTGACTGGAATGTTATTAGTTATGCAGATATTTGGTCACAAAGTATTGGATAAAAAGAATTTTGAGTCCATGGTATTAGATGAAAATATGTGATAATTCATCCTGAGGACACCATGGATATCTGTACCAAATTTAATGCAATCTGTCTGATGGTTTTCAAGAAATTTCGCAAAAAAACAAAAAATCAACTTCATGGTGGAGCAAGGGGAAAAGTCAGGGAATCACCAGGGGGGATCAATAGGAATCATTGTCTGGGAAGCAAGATTACCTGTACTAAGTATTAGGGCAATCCATTAAATTATTTTTGGGATATTTATAGTTTAGACCAGTCCGTGAACTCCATCCATAGATGGCATAGTCTGTATCCTGACACTGACATTATATGAAAGGTTTGCTGTTAAATGTCCTCTTTCACTTAACATTTAAGTCCCTTGGTGTTCCATGTGATCTTTATATCCATAGAAATACTTTACTAAGTTTAGAGGCAAATGCCTTTGTTTTATATTAAGACCATGTTCTGTACACACTCTCTAATACGTGAACATGTAAGTGCAACCTCCTAGTCGATATATTTAGATGAAAGGTGCCACAGTGGTGGCTGTGGACTGAGGCTGAGCCAGCACAGATCACATGGACCATTGTGGAATTCAAAGGGCATTGGGCTGTCCGAGCCCTTCTGTGAAACAAACATTTAGCACTACATATCACCATCGTGCTACTGCCATTAACAAGAGCTGTCATTATTGCTGTTGATCCCTGAAGTCACCAAAGAATAAACATGATTCCAGGAAAATATTAGGAATTGAGTGATGTCTGTTAGGTTCCTCTCCCTCACCTCTGTTTCTCTGTGTGTCCTGTCTGTGGTCTTTCCTTTTGTTTCCTCCTCCTGTGTCTTTGTCCTGTGTGTGTGTGTGTGTGTGTGTGTGTGTGCTTCTCAGCAGGGGTGTGGAGCAGCACCTGTTGCCAAGCACATCTGTCTCTCATCAGCCCCATTAGCCACAGTATACAGTATATAGCCTCGTTCTTTATCCACTGTGATTGTCAGCTCAATTCCTTTGTTAACTCTCTGGCCTCTCAACACTAGTGTAGTGCTTGTCATTCTCTTCCAGTGCTTTTGAACCTTGTCTTGTCTGGAGCTTCCCACTCATTTGGATACCAACCTGCTACCAAGTCTCCATTCCCTTTTCCTTCCTCGATTCCCCTGTGTGACTCAAGCTTCTCAGTTTCTCACCCATCGTTATTGACTCTGTGTCAGTAGCCTTCAGTAAAGATACGTTTTACCTACAACTTGACTCCTGGAGTTTATCTGCTTTGGGGTCCTATATAGACTGAATCTCTAGACCTAACAGATGGATGGTAAAAACTTTGGTGATCCAGAGTTGGTTGGCAATGAGTTAAGTATTCCATTTAACATTTAATACAAGTAAACTATTCTGACTCGCCATTTTCTTTCATTTTTTCTCAATTTTCAAAACCATCTTCACACTTAGCCTCACAGCTAAGAACAACAAAACAATCTGTGGTGCTTCTGACTTTTCCAGCAACACTCTGTCTCGTACTGATATGGTTTTACACTTACATAGTGGGAAGTACAACCACAGTAAGGAGAGAATTAAAAATTAAATTAGAAATGTACTTCTGAAATCATCCACCAGTGAACCTGTGATTAAGTGGGAATGTTTCAGCTCACTGGCAGGCCTCACCTTGACTGGGTTCAGGTTGGTGGTCATGATGATCTTGTGCAGGGGCCCTGCTAGCCCTGGAGGTAGCTTGGGCTCCCTTTCTAGCCCCTGTGGTCTGGTGTAGTACTCTAGCCTTGCCCGCGAGAAGAAGTTGTTGATCACTGTTACACAGTCGTGCTGGCCTGGAGGGAGAATGTAGAGGTTATGATGTTAGCAACCATCACAGTTACTGAATAATAAGCAGCACAGTCTTTGGTTGTCTCACCAACAAAAGCTGCCATCTGAGCAGCAGTGCGACCCACAGAATTCACCAGGTCTGTCTCTGCCCCTGCATCCAGCATCATGGAGGTGATGTCTGTCTTCCCTGTATGAGGTGGAATCAGTGGTTTGATATTTAGGAGTACAACACTAAGTTTAATTGAAAAAGTACTTAAGAGAACCTTACAACAGATTTTGCACAACTGAGACACAAACAGTTATACCTGAAAGGCCAGCAAACATGAGTGCAGTGTATCCATATTCATGTTGGTTGCAGTTCACATCGGCCCCATTCTGCAGCAGCAAACGACACATATCTGCCTTGCCCTTATATGCTGCATGCATCAGTGGAGTCATGCCATACTTAAGAAACAAAGGAGACATTACATGAGGAGTTAATTATGTGTACTCTGAAGACATTCATTTCAGATTAGAGTTACTGGTATTTCACTTGAGTGTAAAAATTATAAACTAACTTATACTTTTAACTTACCATATTACAAAGGAAACTATTTTATAATCTTATCCCACTGCATTTATTTAACAGTCAGGGGAACTTTGCAGATTAAGATTTTATTCAAAACAGTTGTAAAATAAGATGCATTGTTATAGGTCAAACTGAATTGTTATTTAAAAACAGAGTGTGTACCAGACACTGTATCAATGAAAGCCTGTGCTTTTATATTGTCTTTTCCAGTAGTCTGCACTGTGACAGAAGAAATGTCTAATTCTTTAGATTTTTTCATTTTTGCTTTGACATAAATATGAATTTATTATCTATTCTCCCAGAAATGTGAGCTTCAGCATCATTTATCTTAAGTTTGCTAGCAGTGATGGAAAGCTGACTGTAAGTAAGTGTGTGTGTGTGTAAACAATGGTATGGTCCTTAGACACTATAAGAAGGTTGCAAATAATGATGACTGAGAGTAAGCTTCCAGGCCCTGGTAAGTTAAGGGTCCTTAGGATACAAATAATGTTTACATTGCTTTTCAAAATTTGGTAAAAGGGTAAATGTAGTTATTCTATTTCACTGTCACTGAAGAATACTGGAGCGTATTTGGATGACAATGTAAATATATGAATTTCCTGTGTACAGTATATCTTACATCACAGACAGAAAACACTTTTGTAACATGTCTGTGTTGTGGGTAAAGGTGACTGTGTGGGCAGTGATGTGAAACTCTGTCACCACACCTGATTTTGACAGACAGGCAGACTGAAGGAGTCTGTGAGCTACATGTAGTGGCGTGATGCTATTATCAAACACCATCGAGGGCTGTGCCTGCCTCTCAAAAGTCGTCTCCATATGTCTCCACACAATGGATAACATATGTTCCAATGATATAACTGTTGCATTATGGGTGGAGCAAATGAAATGGGTGGGGGGTAAAGTCATCTTCATTACTGACATTTTGTAACATGAGCCATCTGTGATTTTGTAGAGCTATGAGCACCACAAACAATTTGCTCCCAAACTCCACTTCATCAGTTTGTTTTGTGTTTTTGCTTTGAGGATTTGTGGATGTGAAACAGTGTCACAGTTAAGAAAAGGTTGATAAACCCTGCATGTTGTACTGAATTTATGAGCTGTTACTTTAAATATACAGGTCAGTTCGAATAAATTGATATATTCATTTTAACATAAATACATCAGTTAGATGAGCAAAAAAATCTGTTAACCATTGAGAATTTGAACTGCAACTGCTGACATGAAAGTGAAAGGTCTTTCTATCTTCTTACCTCATCTAAACAGTTGACTCTCACTTCTTTGCTAGCAAGCAGCTGGGCAGCCTCCTGTACATCACCTGCAAACAATAAATACCACTGTAAACATGGGCTGAGGTTTGGACATTAGAGCAGGAAACAGCAGCAACAACATAGGAGAGATTAGGCAAATGTATGTATGATTTATTCTTTTTTTTTTTTCAGTTCAAACTCTGGCCGAAGTCATGATGGAGTATCTCTGTCTTAAAACCAAAGTCCATACAATTCATACACCTTATCTTAATTATACAGGATAACCTCTGCAATTTCTAATTTATTTCCTGATAATTTCCTGATTTTCTGGCAGAAATTATGTAATCTGGTACTAAACATAGGGCAACAAATTTTGTCCATGAGAAGAAAGCTCCATTTAAATCTATGTCAACATTCAGACTTCTGCATGTGAAGCTGACCTGCTTTGCACTAAGAGACTCTCTAGGTGAATTAGCTGGAGGTATGTTAATAGAGCATAGTGTCTATTTTCCTATAATTAGTGCCAAATCACATAGTCCTGTCCAGGAAATACATACCCATAAAAATACAATACAGTCACCATGATTTTACCTCTAATATGTTGTAATGGCCTTCTAGTGTTGCCCTTTTGTTACTTATATGGTGCTCTTGCATTGCAAACATGCAATACTGATGGTTAGATCAGACAATATATAAATCATATGGTAAATACTGATTTGGATACATTGCAGTGTCAAGGTTTAGCGAGTACCTAAATTTTTACACGGTGTTGTACATAGAATAAACTATGTAAACCATGTTTGTCAGCACTCTCTGTACTCTGCTCCCATGCACTGTTGTAATCTTTGTTCAGATTTGTTGTCCTTGTTCTTAGCTGTATTTCTGTTCCTATCCGTCCTCCTGCAAAGTGTAGTTGAAACTGTGTCTAAGTGCACTGAGAGTAACTTAGAAAAATAGTTAAATTCCTTGAATATGCATATACTTGGCCAATAAAACTGATTGTGATAAACAAAGTTTTCACAATAAAAGAGTAGGTTTATAATAAATAAAAAAATCAGAGTGAAGAAAGCTGAAATTACAATCTTATAACAATGAAGTATTACTCACCAGCAGCAATAACTTGCAGGATTTTCCTCTCAGATGCTGACAGATCTCCTTTCTGAGGGGCAGCCATCTTCTCTGATCTGCTCTGGTCTACTGTGAATGATGCCTCTGGTTCTAACCTGGCCTGTGAACAGTCTCTGCTGTGCTGCTCAACTGACAGTTTCAAACCACAGGTGGACTGAGAAGCTACAGACATAACAGGGACCACTAAGAGTTTAGCCATTCTTGGAGCATACCATTTTACCAACCAAATGGGGAGAAACCTGATGTGTGCTGATTAAAAATGCTAAAAAGGATGGTTGTAATTATCCTTCATGTCAAATCATTCAGTCTTTGCAGTTTTCAAATATACGATTGGGACGACCAGCTCTGACTGGTCACTCAGACTACTGTGATAAATGTTTCCTTAAATCCAGAATACCCTACAGTGATGTATTAGGCCTGTCCTGCCTGCCCTGGACCAGCCTGAAGCATGAAACTGCTTCAGTTGAAACTCAGGTGAGACAGCATAGTGTGCTCCTCCAGATACACTGAGCAGATACAACCCACAGGTAAGACAGCCTGTATGACTGCTGCACTCTCACTGCTCACATACTTGTGTATATGTATAAACTGAGCCTTGTGCTGTGTTTTTTGCACCTGACTTGATGTCCATGTCCACAAATGCATACTGACTCTTCCATCTCGCACTGAATAAATTGTATGGTTATATGTGTGAGTCTAAACTCAGTAGAGACCCACACATTGTCTGCAAGGTTAATTTTCATTGCTACTCCCACATTTAGGTTGTTAGCATCACTGATGTTTTCAGTTTTTGGACTTAGTATGAGTATTAGATCATTTGAACAGTTACACTTTAAGAGTGACTTTATTTTCTAAGCTTCTCATGTAAAATATTGATCTGCAAGGTAACTAGTGAACAGTTGTCAATACGCATAGTGCATTAAAAAGTACAATATTTCCCTCTAAAATGTAATGAAGTAGAAAAATCAAGTAACACAAGATAGAAATATATGTTTGAAGTCCAAGTATCTCATATTTGGGTATTGTAGCTGTAGTTACTATTTACTTGGCATATTAAGATTTTACATCTCAAAATATGGAGCATATTAAATATAATTCATCATTATACATTTAAAAACTATCAGGTAGCAGGGCTTCACATGAGCTTTTTTCCTTACCAGCCACTGTGTCTAGTGGTTTTTCAAAGTTACTGTCCACTCAACAGTTCCATCAGCCACAAGTTTGTAGTTGGGACACACACACACACACACACACACACACACACACACACACACACAGTCTGACAGAGAACATGGCTGTGGTGTGAGTTCCCACAGCATGTACAGTGATACTGGGGGACTCATTCCAACACTGATGCATTTGAATGTTGTTGACAGAAATGGTCAGCAACAATACTCGATAGGCTATGGCATTCAAACCACAATTGATTGGTGTTAAGGGGCCAAAACATGCCAAGAAAACATTCCCCACACCATGAAACCACCACCATCCTGGACTATTGACACAAGACAGGTTGGGTCCATGGATGGTCCTACCATCTGCTGTCTCAGCAGAAATCCAGATTCATTAGACCAGGCTACATTTTCCAGTCTTCAGCTGTCTAGTTTTGGTGAGCCTTTGCCCACTGCAGCCTCAGATTTCTGTTCCTGGTTGACAGGAGTGGAACCTGATGCAGTCCTCTGCTGTTGTAGCCCATTTGCCTCAAGGTTGTGCATTCTGAGATGTTTTTCTGTTCACCATAGTTGTAAAGTGTGGTTATCTGGGTTAGCACAAATCAGTATGGCCATATGACCTCTCTCATCAACATAGCGTTTCCTTGTACCAAACTGATGCTCACAGGATGTTTCTTGTCTCTAATACCATTCTGAGTAAACTCAGAAGACTGTTGTGTGTGAAAATTCACCCTCAAAGTCACTGAGATCACACACCACAGTGAGTGCAAGGATGCTGATGGTGCATAGTGTTATATGTTCTCATATTTTCAATGTATACTCTACATTTCATAGAGGTACATCCAAGCAATAAAGCTTCATTCAGAGACAGCAAGATTTATAAATCATTAAAGATTGTTTAAAATGAGCAAATTAATTAGAGCATACTTTTAACCACTTATGTAAGTGAAGTTAAAGCACTGTTTAAAAAGATACAGTATAAAATAAACCACAAAAATAAGCCTACTTAGTATGCTCTTTCCTAATGGGGCCATACTGGCTTCCTCCTGATCACACCTCTATCATCCATCCAGTGGTCAATATTAAGATGGGTGGTAGGCTATAATGTAGGCTGCGAATGCATATTGTTATTGCTGTAGCTGCCACAGGAGAGCAGTAGACCTTTATGCAGAAATACAAGAACATGACAACCAAGTCAGTACAATATTTTATTATGTTTACAGATTAATGCGTAGTGCACCAAGTTAAATACTCCTTTCAGTTCAGATAGATTTTTGATGAGCCAGTGACATCAGATAATTATGTTCAGTGTTGTGGTTCTCAGAATTTATCCTGGGAACCTAAATCTCCTCTACAGTCAACAAGTGAGTATTGTCTGACTGAACTGAAACTGAAAATATATATTCTCTGTGGAAATTACAAAATTACTAAATATGACACATCTATACTTTTAGGCACTCACTGTTCACTGGATTTCCACAACTTCAATAGGATAACACATTGAAGTGGCAAATCTCAGCTTTACTTTTAGGAAAATTACATCAGTATACAGAGAAATGTGTAGTAGATATACCCCTTGTAACATCTAATGCCCAAATTGCAAGGGTTCAAAAATAAAGCAATTGGACACTTGGCTACTAAATGTTTGTTGGTCAGATATGAATCTTTTTAACATCAGTTAAAGCACATGTTTCAGAGCTGATTGACAGTTGAGCATTTAGTTTGAGATGGAATTGGTAGTCTGTCAGTCTGAGGAATATAGGGGTGACCATGCAAGTGAAGAATATATGTCCCAATACTTATGGTCTAGACTGTACCTGTGTTATTTCCCTAACAGGAAAGTAATCACCAGATGCCGCTGCAGCACCCAAGCAAATTTTGTAAGGTGAAATCTGGTCTGCCTGTGTTCAGTTCATTCACAGTGCCACAGTGCCTCAGGTGAGGAACAAGACAAGATTACAGGGCAGATACATTTTTCAAAGTTAACAAATACATGAACAGCATATTTTAGAGGCATGAGGTGATTCAAATGTTTACATTTATTTCCCACATTCAAATACAACAGAATAGGACAAAACATTACAATAGGCAAACAGCAACCTGTGACATGATAAGACTTTGTAGCTAATGAAACTTTGAGGCTGAGAAGACATTTCTGATGTACCGTATTTACACCAGACCTTTTTTTTTTCGTCCTTTCAGTAAGAACTGCATTAATGTTCTTTTGAGATGCTCTCAGTACACAGTGTAAAAAACTGCTAGATAGCACCAGCTACAAACAGCAGCAATCTGAAGAATGCAAACCATTATAATGTTAATGTCATCTGTGTTTGTTGAAGCTGTTGACTTACAAGCCTTCATTGACATATACTGTCGTACTCTGTCCTTAATGGACGACATGTCCAGTGTGTTGTTCAGTGGATGTTGGGTGGGTGATGGAGGTGTCCTCAGTGTCACCTGTCATTAGGGTTTAACACACCATGAAATGATTCAACCTCATTGTATAAACCAAATAAATATACTGTGAATATTTGTGTTGTGTGGAATCGATAACAATGTTTAGCACATGGGTGTCGCCAGACCCCTTTTACTGAGGCACGTGACAACTCGCCAGGTTAAGTGCAAGTGTTACAAGTCTGTAATATCATAGTATTCATATATAACTATAATAGTGCCCCAGTAGAGCTTTATGCCGAGCAACGCAGGTATAATAATATGTCACATTCACCATCTTAGTATAACATTTAGTAAGGCACTTGGTGAAATATAATACCAGGGGTCTGAATCTGAAACAGGATTTTAAATAAATGTTCTATTCATCCTATAATAAGTCATAATGTCTGATGTTTAAGCAGTCCGTAGAGAAACCTGTTTCAGTAGCCGTGCAAGCCAGAGAGTCTGAAAACAAGAGCAGTGCAGCCACATAAAAGGTATACATATTCTCTCTTTAATTAGGATTCTAGAAGCTGCAAATGAGGTTGCTCTGTGGCTGACAGGTCAGTCAGGCCACTTGGCAGCTGGGAATGTCAAAACTGAGTGAGTGGGGAGCAGGTACCAGAAGAATTGTTTTAATAACAACTCCTGAGGAAATAAAACTGAAGTAATTGTAATTAAGGAAGCCAGCATGTAGGCCATGAGAGTGAAATGGTTTAAAGGATCATTTTTGGTCAGCAACACTGTGTGAGCAGGGCAGGTTGGGTTCAGGCCTGTTCCTCCCCAATCTGTGTGAGTATAAGGGATGGCATGAACTGACACAGTGTCTGCTCCAGACAGCAGGGATTGATGTTGTGATTAGAAAGTGCTGTAATCCATGACCTGCCGGCAGAACTGCAACCTGTTCACCAGAGCACAGTAGTTCTGCTGCAGACATGGCTGTTTTTCTGGCAAACTGTAGTGATAAGCGTCATTCTAATAAATAAACTAATATACCATGTATTTATATGCATATGAATGACAGAGTAGAGAGAATGAGCTAGACACACTTGAGTATTATGGACACGTGGTCCTATGCTCCTGTGACAGGTTTCTCATACCCCGCAGGATGAGCCCACTATATAGAGCAGACACAAGGTTAGCAGGTAAGCAGAACCACACTCGTCAGTCAACACAGTCCAACACACTTACAGGCAGCACAAAGGAACTCACCACAAAGCTTTTTGAAACATAATTTTAGAGGAGCAGCTGTTCTAGAGGCAGAACAGATTTTTGAGTGAGCTTAATATTGGACCATAATGGCAGTTAAGCACAGCCTGGTTTCAAAGCTCAGTGAAACAGCTATTACACGCAGTAACAGTTAAAGCAAAGTTTGCCCTATTTATTTTTTACGTGAAATGGGCAAATTTTATTTTGTTTCATTGTAGCCAACAGCATAGATGTGTATCGTTATGTTAACACAGCACCAGCACCTGGTGCTGTTAAATTTGTTCCCTCCCCCAGGGCAAAGCATTGTCTGTTACTTCCTTTTTCAAGCCCTTGGGGTTTGCACAACTGAAATTAGAGGTTGTAGATATAAAGTTAGTAACTGCATGACCTTTCACCTCAAAGTAGAAAAGGATCTATGTAGAAAAGGAAATGACATTTCAGTACAGCGCATTTCTTTTAGATTGAAAATGTAAAATGACCACTCCTGGGTTTAGCAAGGGCTTTACAGGAGACTTCAAGTTAGTTCAGATTCACACAATAATCTCACATGACAGTCCTCATGTCCAGCGTAACCTTCAGGAAGAGGGTAGTATAAAAATAGTGTATTAAAGATAAAAGAACTGTATCATGCAGACATATTCCAAAGTAATAAATTATGGGGCAAAAATTTAACTGTAACCCTAACCTAAGTGGCTTCATCTTTATAGAAGCATGTTAGATCATTATCTGTTTGTGCTTTCAGACTTGTATGAATACTGTAAGCAGTAGTTGAAAAACACAGGCTGTGAGGTTTAAACCAGGAAAAGGGGTGAGTACCAGATAGAGTACTGCCTTAAAATGAGCCTTGTAATATGAGCATATGCAGTGGTGACATCCACCTAAACTGATAAACACATGTGTATACACACAGTGTTCTGACACATACCATTACTCCTCCCAGCTGGTGTGCAGTCCATTACAGTTTTAATAGTTGTTTCTACAGGCAGTGTTTCACTGACTAGCTATTAAGATGCACATACACATGCCACACACACACACACACACACACACACACAGACTAAATGAGTCTTAACACCCAAACAGGGAGAACATGCAAACCTTTCATTGAAAGGAACATGATGAGATTTAGACTAGGACCACGTTTGATGACACACAGAGTATCCTATGCCCAGTCACTGCTAAGGCTAAAACATTTGACATTTCAAGTACTAGCACTGATATGATCCAGTTGAGTTTTCAGCATTGACACCAAAACTTTTACAGAAGAAATAGTAACTTTAACCATTTTGTCAGTAACATAGCAGCCACAGCAGCACAGAGCAACAACATTTTCTTTTTGTTTTTCTCCCAACACAAGTAGCTGTAGCAAGAACTTTGGGTAGTATATATTTTTAAGCAACTTTCATACATTTGGGGTTGACATCTGTCCACCATATGACTTACAGAGAGTAATAACACCTGCAGGAGCCTTTATCTATGCACGTAATGAGTTTAACCTGTCTCTTCTGCTCCTCTACCCTTGTGTGTGTGCAGAGGAACTACACATGCACACGAGCAGAGGCGCATGTGAACAGGACAAGAGGTGGAAACGGATAAATGATAACAAACATGAGAGCCTCTCACAATTGAGCTGAAACGATTACACATAATTTAGTTAAACAACGTGATCAAAATATCTACTTTTCTTAATGTTTTGATTTTTACTTTTTTTCTTTTGGTTTCTTGGGAGGCTAAATAGTTGGTGGCCGCCCCTTCCAAGACAATGGTAGAGGAAACACTGCATTGTTGGAGAATACTTCTGCTGGCCTGCAGGGTTATATAGGAAAGAATCAGAGACAGTAGTATCTTTTAAACAAAGGTCTAAGATACCTTGGTGATCATGTTGGTTAGTACAGTATAGTACAGCAGACACAGTATATACAATGCTGCGGCAGCTCATATGCGCCTCAAAGTAACAGTGCAGTAAATAAATCAAACACAAATAAAGTGTGTGGGTTATGTTTTTACTGTCATGATTGGTAACATTCTTTTGTCTGTCTTTTACACCAAAGTTAGATCTAGCGATGTGAGCCTTTTCTGGTGAATCAGAAATTCTTCTGAACTTTGTGAACCCACCATTAACCGGCCCCTACAAGGAGTGAGGCATTCGTAATCTTATCATTTATTTGTTCTAGCATGATATATAGTCTGGAAATGAATGGAAACCAATGGGCATCTCAAAGTGGAAAAATAAGCTAATCTAAACACCATGAGGTTTAGAAAAATAAGGAGCTACGTTTATAAGTTTATAAAAGTAAGTGAAAGACATTGATAGGCAATATTTGATCTTTTCTGCCCTGATTATGTGATCCTCTGTCCTAGATGAAAGGGAGAAGTTCAACCAACAGTTTTTCGAGACACAATTGTTGCAGGCCCCAATGAAGCAGGTGGCGACTGATGCCTGTAGCCAAGTTTCTAGATATCACAGGATCACGACTGACTACAGACGCAGACACTCGTTTTGACATCCTCATCGCAGGAAGCATGCTTGTGAGTGTCATCAGACTGTCTAGACTGGCTGAGATCTCAGATTAATTAGAAATTAATTAGAATATATCTGGATGACTGTACACTTAGTCAAGTGAGTTGAAATAATATTTCCCTTTAACTTCACATTTTGATTGGAATTCCATTGTAAGACTGATTTATTACAATATGCAGTAGGACAATTATTTTAACTGAAATCACATTGTTCCAAAGGGAATTTAAGTCGAAAAGAAAATGCAACAAGTCATTATATTATAATATTAGGATAACTATGTCAACAAGCTCTGTGAATATTCTCATTCATCCAGGTCATAGTTATATTACAACAACTAAGTCCAGTTGTGTTTGATTGAAATTTTGAGATAACCATGTCAACAGTTGTGATCAACAATCTCATTATCAGCTGATAGAAAGCAATATAAGTATAAAACCCTGCTGTTCCTATACACAGAGAGAGGACATGTTTGTATTTTAGTATTGACCATCAGTATTCTTCCAGCCATTTGAAAAGCAGTCAGTGTTCATCCAGGCAAGTATTACACCAGTTCAGTCTAGGGCTGCTCTGTTCACAAGGACAGAGAGACTGATTAACACTGTAATACCCATTAATCAAAGAGATCTCCTCATTAATTCAATTCAATTCAATTTTATTTATGAAGCAGAGTAGCAAACACAGTATAACACGGGTTCCAATAAAACAAGGTGATGCCAGTGTAATACAGAAGAAAATGATAGTAGTGATAATAGCATTAACTCACAACATAGCACACAACCACAGCAGCAGGCGCACTTAACAGGCAGCAGGTGTTGAGTGAGTTGCAGGACAGCAGGAGGTTTGTTACCAGATCAGACTCTATAGCCCAGAGGCAGAAATACCTGCAGAAAGAGACAGAAGAGGAGGAGAGACGGAAGAGCACAATACTATGGAAAGGGAAGATACTGGAGTTACAATATGTAACATGGGATATGAATCCATACAGTGGAGAGAGAGAGAGAAAGAGAGAAGTTCAGCGATCATGGGAGATCTCCGCAGTCTAGGCCTATAGCAGCATACAACTAAGGAGGGTTCAAGCCCGAGCCAACCCTATGCTTTGTCAAAGAGAAAGTTTGGCCTACTCAAAGGCACAGAGGGTGGCTCCGCCTCCTGACCCAAACTGGGAGAAGGTTCCATAGTAGAGGAGTTTGATAACTGAAGGCTCTGCCTCCCATTCTACTCTTAGAAACTCTGGGGAACCACCAGTAAACCAGCATTCTGGGGAGTTTAGAGTCCCAGGGATTAGACCAAGGGAGACTTTTTAAGGTAAGATGGAGCCTGGACCCAATATGGGGCTTTGTACGTGAGGAGAGGAATGAATTCAATTCTGGATTTGACTAGAACCAATGTAGAGAAGCCAACAGGAGAAATATGGTCTCTTTTCCTAGTTCCTGTCAGTAATCGTGCTGCAGCATTTTGAATCAGCTGCAGAGTCTTTAGAGACTTGTTGAGGCAGCCTGATAATAATGAATTACAGTAGTCCAGCCTAGAAGTAACAAATGCATGGACTAGTTTTTCTGCATCCTTTTGAGACAGAAAATGTCTAATTTTGGTGATATTACACAAGTGAAAGAAGGCAGTCCTAGAAGGTTGTTTTATGTGTGAGTTAAAGGACATATCCTGATCAAAGATGACTCCCAGATTCTTCACAGTGGAGCTGGGAGCCAGGGCAATGCCATCTAATGTAACTACATCATTAGAAAATTTATTTCTGATGTGTTCAGGACCAAGTACAATGACTTCAGTTTTGTCTGAGTTCAGTAATAAAAAATTGCTTGTCATCCAGGTTTTAATGTCCCTAAGACAAGCCTGGAGTTTGGCTAGATGATAGGTTTCATTAGGCTTCATTGACAGATAAAGCTGTGTATCATCTGCATAACAATGGAAATTTATGGAGTGTTTCCTGATAATATTGCCCAAGGGAAGCATATACAAAGTGAAGAGGATTGGTCCAAGCACTGACCCTTGTGGAACTCCATGTCTAACTTTTGTGTACATGGAGGAGTAGTTGTTAACATGTACAAACTGAAGCCTATCAGATAGATAGGATTTAAACCAGTTTAGTGCAGTTCCTTTAATACCAATAAAGTGCTCCAGTCTCTGTAAAAGGATGTGATGGTCAATCGTATCAAAAGCAGCACTGAGATCTAACAAGACAAGTACAGAAACAAGTCCATTGTCTGATGCTATCAGGAGGTCGTAACTTTTACAAGTGCTGTCTCTGTGCTGTGATACAACCTAAATCCTGACTGAAAATCCTCAAATAAACTATTATCCTGTAGAAAGTCACACAACTGTTTTTCAACTGCTTTCTCTAGGATTTTGGAAAGAAAGGGGAGGTTAGATATAGATAATTGGCTAATATGTCTGGATCTAGAGTGGGCTTTTTTAGGAGAGGTTTGATTACAGCTGTTTTATATGACTGTGGCACATAACATTGTGTGTGAACTACCTGTTTTAAGATGATCACTGTAAGACTCAACAGGTTGCAGCATTTTCTTTGACCTTGAGGATCTTGTTCAAATAAAGAATTATGAGTATATTAATACAAGATAATGTCAGTTAGTAGGCAACATAGCACACTGTCAGCCTCTTAATTGATAGTGCACATAAAGAAAGCACTGTGTACAATGTTTTTCTTAAACTAGCGAAAGAGTGATTAGAAAATTCTGTACTTTGTCTTGGCTAAACACAGAGACAGTATCTTTCTCAGCTGTTACAGTAATACTTACCATTTGTGTCTGCAACTTTGAAATAAAAGCATCATTTTTTTTTTTAAGATGTTCAAATGTTTTCAGCTCATTTCCACCGGTATAAGAAAAAAACTGCCCACATTAAGTCAAAGAGATAGTAAGTCATAATCATGAAATGATACGTTGAAATTGAGATAATAATTTGGAAAAGTGTGCATGCACTCCAGTGGTGCACCTAGCTGTCCTCCCCAAGCCAATAATATGTTATCTTAAATAAGGTAACCATGACACTGACCAGATGTTTCCAGTTGCTGTTCAATGAAGATTGCCACTTCAGCCACATCATTTTTATTCTGTCTACACAAGAGCTGCTTCTCTTTTCAAGGGTGTGTTTGCTCCAAATAATCCAGTGTGAATCAGCAAGCAAATTAAGTATTTCATCTGTTGTAAAGCCCTATTTAAAATAGTCTTCAGTGTGCTCACAATCCATTCCATTGTCAAGTTGAATAAGAGAACTCACGCCAAAGAACTGCTACTTTGAGAGTCGTGTATCTTATAATTTCGACATTATCTCATAATTTCGATTTATTATCTCATAATTTCGATTTATTATCTCATAATTTCGATTTATCTCATAACTTTGATTTATCTCATAATTATGACTTCTTATCTCATAATTCCATCTTATTATCTTGTATTTTCGACATTATCTCATAATTTTAACTTCTCATAATTTCAACATTATCTCATAATTATATTTTTGAATCTCACAATTTCAACACTATCTCATAATTTCAATTTATTATCTCGTAATTTTGACATTGTCTCATAATTTCAATTTACTATCTCGTAATTTCAATTATCTCAGATGTTATCTTTTGATGTTATCTCATAATTATGACTTTTTATCTCATAATTTCGACATTATCTCATAATTTCAATTTATTATCTCAGAATTTTGATGTTATCTCAGAATTATGACTTTTTATCTCATAATTTCGACATTATCTCATAGTTTTGATTTATCTCATAATTTCGACTTATCTCATAATTATGATTTCTTATCTCATAATTCCATCTTATTATCTCGTAATTTCGACATATCTCGTAATTAGATTTTTTTAATCTCACGGTTTTCGACATTATCTCATAATTTCAATTTATTATCTCAGAATCTTGACATTATCTCATAATTTCAATTTACTATCTCATAATTTCAATTTATTATCTCTGAATTTTGATGTTATCTCATAATTATGACTTTTTAGCTCATAATTTCAACATTATCTCATAATTTTGACTTATCTCATAATTCGGACTTATTATCTCACAATTATGACTTTTTATCTCATAATTCGGACTTATTATCTCACAATTATGACTTTTTATCTCTGAATTTTGACTTTTTATCTCATGATTTTGACTTAACACAGGCAGTTTTTTTTCTTATACTGGTGGAAATGGGCTTCCATATCAGCCTGAGGCGCTCTGCTATGGTGAGAAAGCTGCCAGTCAGAGGTAGTTTTAATAGTGCCTGTTGTCTTTTGGTGTTCTGAGTAGAAAAGGTAACAGAAAGGTTTGTGTCATCAGAGTTTTTACCTCCTATCCTCTTGTCCTCCTCTGAAGAAACTCTGGGCCACGTCCTTCCTCAATAGGTCCTGTGTGAAGTCTTCTGCTTCACAAATGGACTTTTGGTTACAGGACTGCTTTCATGTACTGCCCCTGATGAGTATAGTCACCACCAGTGCTTTCAATGTAGTTTGTACAGGCCTCTGATCCCTCAGATACTTTGGAGAACTGCTCTCACTGTAGCTGCAGTGAATTCTAATCACCTGGGAGGACACCTGCATTGCAACTGGCCAGTCACAATAACAGGATGGAATATTCTATTAAACTACTGTCATGTGAAATGAGCTAAAAATGAATAACTATTGAACATGTAAATTGTAGCCATGTCTTTGCTGATGTAAGTTGCAACATTATTTTCTTCCATCATTGTTGTTGCTGCAAGCAAAAGCCTCTTGCAGCATCTGAGTCTGGGGTTTGTTTTGAGCACTTTACTT
This sequence comes from Lates japonicus, assembly GCA_033238685.1. Taxonomy (NCBI): domain Eukaryota; kingdom Metazoa; phylum Chordata; class Actinopteri; family Centropomidae; genus Lates; species Lates japonicus. The sequence goes on along the minus strand of BRZM01000060.1, from coordinate 434,695 downwards.
TTGTGGAACTAATCTATGGATTCTCTCCATACTGTTTGACTGACTGATACTATTTGACTATTACTTAGGTGGTAAAAGAGGCTAATGGTGTACTATACAAGAATAGTGTGTCTTCATTCTGGTGAGTCGGCCACTCTGTCTGCAGGACATCAAAGACAAAAAAGTGAATCTACCTGATGTAACATTTGACCATCAAATACATTTTTTTCACAATTTTGATGAAGAGCCACACTACAGTTAACATTGTCACAGACTAGCAAATAAGATTTTTGTCTGTTAAAAGATTGTGACAATGATGAATAGCTGTCTTAAATCACATTCATGAAATTCTCAACAAGGCCTAACAATAAGATTGGGAAGAGTAATTAATTGTTCCTTACTTAAGACATTTACATTCACTTCAACTATTACAGTAACTGAACATTAGACCCAGAGAGAGCTGTAGCAGGTTTAAACCCTCTCCTGATGCTGGCACTCCTTTCACAACCCTGAATATGAGCATAGCTTTCAGCCTTCTGCCTGAGTCCAGCCCAATACATGTGAGTGGCAGGTAAATCAAGCAAATATATGTGTCAAAAAGGCAGTCCCCTGCCTAAAAATGCTGTAATGGCATCTAAAAATCGAAGTTTGCTAACAATATTGTTCAACACTCTACAGTGACAAGCTAGGTAACGTTAGCATTAGCGAACCACGCAGTGCTAATAACCATGTCATGTCGAATCGTGAAAAAACAATTGAATTTGTGGCTGCAAAAACACACAGTGGCTAACATCGTTATTAATTAAAAACAGTTCGTTTTATGTACTTGTTTCCATCGCTTTCTCCTCCAACGGTCACGCTCACTCATCCAGGGCGGCTACTTGCACGATGTCACAGAGTGGGGGGGGGGGTAGTCGTGGGGACTGCTGGAGTCTGGAAAGGTGTATCCCTCCCTCACTTCTGACTACGGATGAGATGATGAAATTATAAATACATTGAAGAGGAAAATATGCCTCTGAGTGAATTTAACAGCTGTTTCAATCTTAGCTGCAGAAGTAGCGAGGTTAAGTTGCTGCTATTATTAGCAATTATTATTAGCATTATTTTTTATTGTTAAGTGTCTTTGAGTGTCTTGAAAAGCGCTATAGAAATATGATGTATTATTATTATTATTTTATTAATAATGAATCTGGTGGGCAGCAAGAGCAAGGCGAGTCAAGGAAGGAATCTGGCCAGGGAACAGTGATCTGAGGCTGGAGACAGGGGCCCAACGAAACAGAAGGTCAGATTGTGACTGTATCCCACCCTTGAGGGATGGATTCCAGACATCCCTATGCAAGAAAGAAGCAAGTCCAGCAGGAGGGGGTCTGGAGATTAAAAGAGCAGGGGCCCTCTGGTGTATAATATGAGGGCAGGATAAAGACAGAGTAGGGTGGACACTTCTGATGGACAGCTAAGAGGCTGGATAGACAGGTGAAGCTGGTTGGGAGAACAGCCTGGAGGCCAGAAAGCCACAGAAAATGTCATAACTTCATCATTTTATGTTATTAGACATTTGTGTAACATTTTGTCATAATTAATAATATTAGTATTGAGTTATGGCCAAAAACGTGTTTTGTGAGGTCACATTGACCTTGACCTTGACCTTTGACCTTTGACCTTTGACCATCAAAATCAAACCAGGTCACCTTTAAGACAGATCACATTCACATGAACGGGACTAACCTTTGATCTTTTCACTTCACTTAATAATTTCATCCTGTTAGACATCTGTGTGATAATTAGCATATGAGTTATAGCACAAATGTGAAGAATTTCCCCCCACAGTGTTCCTGAGATAAAATATAATATAGAATAGACTTTTTTTTAAAAATGTTATTGATTGATTGTATTTACAGACATTAATGCATATTTTGATATACTTATGGCAATCAAAATTTTTATCATTCGTTTTTTCCAAAGAATAAGACTGCTTTGAAAGGAAGTTACAGAGATTAAATGGGTTCCCCTGATGATTTAAAGCCAAATTCTTCAATAAAATTAAAGTCTGATCACATAAAAGTGTACTAATCTATATAAAATATGAAGCATACTGATATACGCAGTTTGTCACACACTTTGTCGCACACTTTGTCAGGAAAAGTGGCCCCACCAGGGAAATTCACACACCATGCAATACCATCAATGACCACTAGGGGTGCAGTCCCAAACACACCATGTCATGAAACCCCACTTGGTGGGTGAATGGTATCTCAGGTTAAGGTCCCCACCAGAATAGAAAAACTGTTTAATATTATCTTTGAGTCTTGTTCATGAACCAGGTTCATATGAAAAGTAAATTCGAGAGGCAAACTGATGCAGCCCTAACATCATTGTGAGGAGGGAGATTAGCCTCAAGGTAAATCTCTTGCCTTACCAATTGATGTTACAACTCTTACTTATGGTCCTGAGCTTTTGGTAGTTCCCTTTGCAGGGTGGCCAGGCTCACTTTGAGAAAATAGGGTAAGCAGCCCAGACATGAGCTCTGAACCACTGCTATTTCATGTCCAAAAGAAACTGTTGAGGTATTTCTGATCTTTAATCAGGATGCCTCTGTGACCCTTAGCTTTAGAGTTTTGTTTCTTCACAGCATCTGGTATCTCATAGGAGGAGCTGGTGAACATAGTTTAGGATAAGGACAGCTCAGCTACCTTGCTTGACCTGTGATGTGGTCCTTAATAAGTAGCAGAAAATGGACAGATAAATGGATGGAGAAATTGATCATTCATCACCATGAGCTCTGTGTGTAAGCCTTTTTAAAAATAAAACATTTTTATATTTACAGAAAATAGCTAAATAAAAGCCATGAAACAAAACACATTTTACGCATTTGGAAACAAATCACATTATATGTTGGCTTTATTTACTCCTCCACCAGCCAATCATGTTGCAGTGCAATGCACAAAATCATGCAGATACAGGTCAGTAGCTTCAGTTAATTAGAGCCACATCATCATTCTGCTATCATTTACATCTGCTTCAAAAGGGCCTTGTGGTGGCTGTTTGCAGATTGGTGCAGGTTTATGACCATCAGTCAGCAGGCTGTTTGCAGGACAAGCTTACTTTTTTGCAGATGCATAAAAAAGTGAGGTCACTGCTCCCTAGAGGTGACTTTGGCAGAAATGATGGCTGACCACAAGGGGACTCCATCCAAACTGCTTAGCAGATAGTCAGATAGCTTCAGAGTGCCCCTCCCCACACACCCTTCCAGTGTCAGATGAGAGGTGTCTGTCCAACCACTTGTGTAATTTTCTAAAACAAATGATCCGACATTCACACCAGCCTCAAGCAATTATTGGCGAGCTTTGCAGAGGTGAGACTGTAAACTGGGACTGAACTTATTATGTCTCCCCCTGGTGACAGCTGGTTTTTCATTCCACTTGTACAAACACTTCTGAGGTCAGAGAAGGTTGCACAGCACATCTTGCAAACTTGCACCAGGACCTGCAGTGAGTCACTTAATAGTGTTTTTCAAAAAAGTTCCATCATTTTTGCATTATTAGATGTACTGAATGTGGGGGCAGCCAACAGTGCTGGAGATTTCTTTGTTTTTATTGAGTCAAATGTCCACATTAGAAAACCCCCTGCAAACAGGAAAAATATTTTCAGTGTATAGTATATGAGTTCACTGTCAGTAGGATCGCAAGTAAAGCATTAATCAACAAATTCTACAGCATCAGAAAAGCAATTGAACTTGCTTGAAGATGCCTAAACATAAAAATCTTAAATCAACTTGGTGGCCATCACATGACTGTCCTGCTTTGCCCATCCAGCTTGGGACAGGCCATGCTCTCATTAGCTCAGTGACAAAAGCTGCCATTTAAAACCTCCTGTTCCTCTCCTCAGCTCCTGGAGGGACTCGTATCGATGATAGTGACAAGACCAAGGTGACAGCATACTGTGTGTTCACCACAGACGAAAGCCATGCTGCTCTACGCCTGCATGCTCAGGTATACCCACATTCCCCCTCATACTGACTGTGCCACAGAACACAAAGGTATTCTGTTAACATCATATAAGCATATTGTTTGCTACTTTGCTAATTATGGAACTGTCTATTTTGTGATTGCAGGTTTTCAGTAAGCTCATCCGGAGATATAAATATCTGGAGAAGGCCTTTGAGGAAGAAATCAAAAAGGTGATGCATTCATAAGTGTATCGATTTATAACATAGCTGCATCCAAAGTCATTCTTTATTCTCTATACAGTCTTTATATAGTTTGTGAGACTGTTATTATAACTCATACTTACAGAGTACTTTGACAGGAACACACCTGCTTATTCATGCAGTTATCCAATCAGCCAATCATGTGGCAGCCAACAGTTTCCAAAGTTTACTCTCAATAGTGCAAAAAAAATCTGGTGAGCATCTCCGCACACAGAAACGCTGTTTTTGATGAGAGAGGTCAGAGGAGAATGACCAGACTGATGGAAAGGTTACCTTGACTCCGCTAACCACTCTGGAAGAATCCACAACTTTAAGCAGAGGGGTTACAACAGCAGAAGAATCCTGTTAACCAAGAACAGAAATCTGAGGCTGCAGTGGACACAGGCTCACCAGAACTGTGGAGTATTGAAGACTAAAAAAACATAGCCTGGTCTGATGAATCTGGATTTCTGCTGAGGCAGCAGATGGTAGAGTCAGAATTTGGCATCAACAGCATGAATCCATTACTCTATCAAACCATTATTTCAGACACTGACCCTCTTTAATTTAATCTAATTAATAAGTTATTGGCCAATGTTCTTACTTAAAATGCTATTACAGATGGATGGATGTTGTACATTATTTATATAATTGTAGATTGCGTATTTGGTTTTTGGATTTGTCTAGAGTATTCCATCCACTGAGAGACGATAAGATAATTGCCAGCAAAGAAAAAATGTAACCCACATTTATTCAATGAAATGCATTCATTCAGTAAATTAAAGCTGCAACATTAAGACTGGTTTCTAATCACTAGTTTCTAATTCATATGATTTGTATAAGCATCTTTTATTCATATTGAGCTGATCTTCATATAGGTGTTGGGGTGCTACATTCGTAAAATGAGACTCACAGTGTGCTGTTGTGTTGTTGTGTAGCTACTACTTTTCCTTAAGGCCTTCAGTGAGTCGGAGCAGACCAAGCTAGCCATGCTGACTGGCATCCTGCTGGCCAACAGCACACTACCACCTCCCATCATCACCAGTCTCTTCACTGAAAGTGTGGTCAAAGAAGGTATAAAAGGATACAACTCTGCTTAATGCTACAGGAGAAGTTATTATGAGAATAGATTACTGTTGTACAGTCAACAGTACATCTACCTGGGGGCAGTGGAGGTGGATTTGGATTTGCAGTGCTCGATAGTAAGCGGTGAAGTTCTTGAGATTTTTAAGATTAGACTAATAGTTACTGGGGTAGTAAGAAGGTACAGACAACAAAGAACATTTATTTTGATTTAAATATATCTAGACCTTTATTTCTGTTTTTTACTGTTCCCTGGCTAATGCATCCCCAAGAATTCCTCCAAATTTAACTGTTGTCTTGATTAACTCCGTATGAGGTACATTTCCACAGCTCTAATTCCATCAGTACAGCAACAAAGTCATGTCACAAATTCAGTTTTTCATGTTCAAGCATTGTGTCAAACTTCCTGTGTCATCCTCTATTCCTCTGATCTGACTCTTCCATTTCACTTTTGTGTTCTGGGCATCATTTTTCAGGGATTTCTGCATCTTTTGCTGTGAAGATGTTCAAAGCATGGATTGCAGAGAAAGATGCCAGTTCAGTAACTTCATCTTTGAGGAAGGCAAACCTGGATAAAAGACTTCTGGTAAGAAAAAACAAGGCTCAACAGGTGCTCCACCAGGAGCTTTGTGAGAGTTTGGTTTCTCCTGAATAGCCTCAGAGTAACCACGAGGGTTTTTCCATGGTGATTGTGTTCATATGTCAACCAGTGATTTTGAGCTCTGTCACATAATCAATAAAAAATAAATCTTTGTCAGGTAGTGGAACTGCTGTACGATGCCAGCTAATGTTGTCTATGTCCAGCTCTCTCCTGTCTCTGTACTGTGATGTGGTTGTCTATGTTATGTTTTATTTGTTTGATTTTCATTACACTGGGATCACCTATCAATTAGCTTCATCAGTGTGAGGGAATTTTCATGTGCTTTAATATCTTCTATAGGCCTTACATTCACACTAATAGTCCTAAACACCTCCACAGGGTTCCACAATGGTCTACTGTTTAGCCCGAACTATGACTGATAGTGGAAACTTCTCCTGTCTGTTGCTGGGGTAAAAGTCTTATAAATAAGGATGCAGACAAAGACATAAACTTAGACAATACTGTCCAAATCCCAGTGATGGACTTTTGTGTGATCAGTTTAATGTGATTAGACCTTACAGAAGAGGGAGCTGTGGGGTTAAATCCACATAATACAGTTTAAGAGACATCTGTTCATCAGTCTGAGTTCACTTTGATCCGTCTGTAAGCGGATGAGCTGTTACATTTTATCAATTCTAAAGCAATGGCTTTTATTTTTCTCTTCATTGTTAAACAGATGTTGTTTCTTACCCATGTTGACTTCAGGAGTTGTTTCCTGCCAGTAAGCAGAATGTGGAGCATTTCTCTAAGTACTTCAATGAAGCAGGGCTCAAGGAGCTGTCTGACTTCCTGCATATGCAGCAGAGCCGGGGAACCCGCAAAGAGCTGCAGAAAGAATTGCAGGAACGCCTGTCCCAGCAGTGCCCCATCAGAGAGGTAAAGACAGCTGGGGTTCCAACAGGGCAGGAATTATACTGTCAATACTGTCAGTGTTTACAGATTGTACTGTACTACCTGGTATGTGTGTCATGGTTAAGTTACGGTTAGGTCGGGGTCAGGGTAGGTCACCAGGAAATGGGTGCAAGTCTTGACTGAGTTCAATGTGTATGTGTGTTCAGATGGTTATATATGTGAAGGAGGAGATGAAGAGGAACGAGCTGCAGGAGCAGGCTGTGATTGGCTTGCTGTGGATTTGCCTGATGAATGCTGTGGAGTGGAACAAGAAGGAGGAGCTGGTCACAGAGCAGGCACTCAAACACCTCAAAGTGGGTCACACACAGCTGTACGACACAGTGTCTCTCATCAGTTCATACTACTAAAGCCCAATCATGAAACACTTGTCATGTAACTGTTTGTGCTTTCTCTCTTAGCACTATGCTCCTCTGCTGGCAGTGTTCAGCACCCAGGGTCAGTCTGAGTTAGTGCTGCTGCTGAAGATCCAGGAGTACTGCTACGACAACATCCACTTCATGAAGTCCTTCTCTAAGATAGTGGTGCTCTTCTACAAAGGTCAGCGTCTCACACATTGATATTACATTAAGTCTATCTCTTGTATCCTTTTGCATCTAGTCTTTATTGCTCTTCCAGTTGTTTCTCTTCAGATGTGTTGTCTTTGGTGTCCATGAATAGAAGTTTTAAGCTCCCAGTATTGAAAGTTTTTCTTTCTAATCTCAGCTGATGTCCTGAGTGAGGAGGCCATCTTGAAGTGGTACAAAGATGCCCACGCAGCGAAAGGGAAGAGTGTCTTCCTGGAACAGATGAAGAAGTTTGTTGAATGGCTCCAGAATGCTGAAGAAGGCAATAACAATATTAGTTTCCTTGTTTCATGCCCTCCAGACTCTTTCACTGCAACCAAACATGCTGGGTCATATTTTGTCAAAATGGGTGTAAATGATGTAATTTGTCTCATTTTTTACATAGTAAATTAGTAATAACTAAACAAAAGAGACTAAAATATCTCTTTTATGCACTAAGATGACTTAGAATAAACATTTAACTATCTTTATTAATTAAAGGAGAACCACAAATGTAAGTATTTTTCATAACTACAACACCATACAGTTTTTCATTAAAGCATATCATTGAGGTATTTGATTTTGAAAAATAACTGTATCAAATTCATATAACACTAGTTATGCTTTCTTCATGTATGAATATAAACAGTTTTTAATGTTTAGTTGAAGATAGTATACCACAGTAACAGGACTCAAACATTAAGAGTAAGTGCCTCATATTTACATTCAGTATTATCTTTTTTGGGTAAATTAACAATATTATAACTAATAAGTACTCACAATTATAATAGTATTTCAAGGTAATTATTAAGTCAAATATGTGAATATTATTGTGTTTATCAGGTATAACATGTTACTGTGCAATTTCACTTACAGAGAAATTATTATGATAGTGATAATGATTGCTTATACTAACTTAGAAGCAAGGGATACATCATTATTTGACTTACAGCAAGGTGCTCATGAGAATCCCTACGTTTATCATTTTATTTTATCATCTATGTATTTATTTCCCTGGCAGGAATCAGCTTCCAAGCCATTAGGGTCAGTGACGTACCATAATTGTAATTGTCAGTGTAACCAGCAGATGGAGTGGTCAACTCATGCTTTCTTTTCTTCCTGCCCACAGAGTCGGAGTCAGAGGGGGAGGAGGGCTAAAGGAAGAGCAGCGAGCGCTCCTATATTCTGCATGGTGTTTTCTGAATGAGTGTAGCAGCTAGTTAACATGCAGTGTAGATTCCATCTGGGCTGAGGTGGAGACACAGCAAACACAGACCCACTTCCTTCCTAAAGCAGCCAAACACTGTCAGATACCCAAAGAGTCTGAACACTGGACCAGGGGTCAGTCCCATACATGTAGCAGGCCTTGCAAATATCCATCCGCCTCAGCACACTCTCAGTCTCTAACACTGTCTGCAGTAGATGTACACGTTTTAGTATAAACACAAGTGAGACAAGTGATTTTTACAAAACACTTGTGTATTTAACTCGGCAATGCTCTCTTTTTATGAATAAACTGATTTTATATGTATATGTGGACATTCCTGTTTTTCTCTCCCACATTAAATATAAGTCCATTCATAGAGTGGATTTGACAGGGACCTTTTCACTTGTCACCAACATAGATTATAATTATGACAATACGGTAGTGTTGTGAAAACTAGACATAAAGTTGTTTACTAGTTTGAGGTTAACATTTGCTCGTGGAAAAATAGAAAAAAAATAAGAAAACAAATACAAAGTTAAATTAAATAGTAATATAATTTGTTAATAATTACTAATGATAATATGTACTAAATGAATTACAAAAGAATAAACTGCTTTTGGACTTTGGACAGTCAGGCTAGCTGCTTCCCCTGCTTCCACCCTTTTTGCTAAGCTAGGCTAACTACCTTAACTACGGCTCCATACACCATCATCTTTTCCCAGATTTTCCCAAAATGTTGAACTATTCCTTTAAAAATCAGCTTCTCATGAGAGTATGGTTAAAAAAAAAAAAAAAAAAAAAAAAAAAAAAAAGTCATCACACTCATTGTTTTCCAGTTTATTTTTTGTTACTGTAACTGTGGTCAGATGAGTTATTGGGTATTTTGTCAGGCAGATTTTATGTTCCATTGTTGTGCTGATTGTGTCTGTCAAATACTCTATACCTTCTCTGTTTGAAAGTTCTCTTTGTTGAACTTCCCTAAATGTCTTTTGAAATATTTGGTATTGTTTGGTAAAAAAAAAAAAAAAAAAAAAGGTCCTGCTAACTTTTTCTGTATTAAATAAAACTGTATTTTTTTAATGGTAACATTTTCTGATAAAAGTATTTGAGAAGAAATGTAAACCATCAAATAAATTACAGTACATATACTTTATATTTTTATAGGAACTGTGGCTTTTTTGATAAGATACCCAACAATACATTAGACTATTATGGCACCTCTGACTATAAAATAATATAAATGTTGGCAGCACATTATAGAACTTTGTCACATAATGATACATACACACATTATGTACTTTTCATAATGTACATTTGACTGAAATATACTAAATTGGACTGATGGTTCTTTGTTGTGTCAGATGTGTGATACCTGGACTAGTAACCACATAAAGCAGGCCACTGCCAGGTCCTGTCACTGCAGTATACTTAGTTGTTTTGGAGCAGGACTTTTTCAGTGACAAGTCATGAAGCATTATACCTCTGTGTAAGTGAAAACACATACACAGAGCAAAATCACAGGGGTCTAACATCGGGGGAAACATAGTTCAGAATTTGGAGGAATGTCCTCAAAGTACAGTACCAGTCAAAAGTTTGGATACACCTTCTCATTCAATGGTTTTCTTTGTTTTTATTACTTTCTACATTGTATATTAATACTGAATACATCAAAACTATGAAGGAACACACATGGAATTATGTAGTAAACAAAAAAGTGTTAACAAACCAGAATATGTTTTATATTTTAGATTCTTTAAAGTAGCCACCTTTTGCTTTGATGACAGCTTTGCACACTTCTGACATTCTCTCAGTCAGATTCATGAGGTAGTCACCTGGAACAGTCTTGAAGGAGTTCCCAGAGGTGCTGAGCACTTGTTGGCTGCTTTTCCTTCACTCTGCGGTCCGACTCATCACAAACCATCTCAGTTGGGTTTAGGTCAGGTGACTGTGGAGGCCAGGTCATCTGATGCAGCACTCCATCACTCTCCTTCTTGGTCTAATTGCCCTTACATAGCCAGGATGTGTGTTTGGTTTCATTTTCCTGTTGAAAAACGAATGATGGCATATTGCTGCAGAATGCTGTGGTAGCCATGCTGGTTAAGTGTGCCTTGACTTTTGAATAAATCACCAACAGTGTCACCAGCATAGCACCTCCACACCATCACACCTCCTCCTCCATGCTTCACGGTGGGAACCACACATATAGAGACCATCTGCTCACCTTTTCTGTATCTCACAAAGACATGACAGGTGGAGCCACAAATGTCTAATTTGGACTCATCAGACCAAAGTACAGATTTCCATTGGTCTAATGTCCATTCCTTGCGTTTCTTGGCCCAGGCAATTCTCTTCTTGTTGTTCTTCCTCAGTAGTGGCTTCTTTGCAGCAATTCAACCATGAATGTTGAGATGTGTCTGCTACTTGAACTCTGTGAAGCATTCATTCTCAAACACATTAAGAAGGTAAGAAATTCTGCAAGTTAACTGTTAACTGAAATTCCAGGTGACTACCTCATGAATCTGACTGAGAGAATGTCAGAAGTGTGCAAAGCTGTCATCAAAGCAAAAGGTGGCTACTTTAAAGAATCTGAAATATAAAACTGGTTTATTTAACACTTTTGTTTAAAATGAACTGAATAAGCAATTTTGTCTCAATTAAATGTGTTCTTGATGGTCACTGTCACCCTGTCCAGACAATGTTTCTTTTTTTCCCCTTGTTGTTGTTGTTATTGTTGCAGGCTGGTGAACATGGGAACCACTGTCACTGGAATAGATCTGTGTGCTTGTAATATTTAATCGCTCACATTCCTGTGAATCACTTGAGTTTGAGTTGAGTGAGGAAGAGATGTGATCCAGAATCGACTGTGCTCTCTTCAAGTCAACAAGGTTGCTGATGAATAAATGTAGCGAGTGTAACATGAGACAGGAGGAATGACATTGATCACCAGACAAATAGCCACCTCACAGCATCTCTGACTAAACCTGACTGCATGTCTATGAAAAGTGAGACAGGTTAGGCCCACTGATCCTGATTCTTTCTGGAAGATTTTCAGAGGAAACAACAGGACTTTGTGTAGCCAATCAGTAGGCTGGATGCCCTGGAGCCCGTCCCTCACTGAGTCATTTGCCGAACGGGCGTCAAATTAAAGTAGGTGACCACACGAACACCGGAATTTAATGTAAATTCTTCTTCAAAATAAAAGTATAGAGTTTAAGGTGTTGTGAATTCCACCCAAACATTTAATATCACCAGTGACAGTATTTAGTATTTACATCAGTTAAACTGGAGACTGATACTAAATCTGTATTTGTCACTTAAGTAGTGAGATAAATTGTTCTGTATAGGCTGTATTATCACATCATCATCTCAGGAACAGTTATGGTCCAGATTCTTAAATTCCCCTTATATTTGACAGTTATTAGTAGTGAATACATATTTCTGCCACCATGAGGTGGCATACCAACATCAGTTGATATGTCTGTGTATTAAAAATATATATGTATGTTATCATGAGAAAGATTCAGTCAGAGCCTAAAGAGACACTCCTAACTGTTTGTTCCACACATTAGAAAGCATCTTGTGATAACCCCTCAGTCATCATTAGATGGATGTGTGATGATGATATTGGCAGACTTTATGAAGAAAGACCAGTTCCATAGCAGTACAATATTATATCTAGAAAGGTTTCAGTTCACAGTTCCTGAGGTTTATGTGATCACATTATCCTTAAGGAGTAACCATAAGTAACTGTGTCCATGTGTCCAGAATGAGTCTACTTGAAAGATTATGTCTCATGTTTAAAAATACACCATTATTTACTGGGGATAGTAATAATAATATCACCATCTAACCAAACCTTTCACCCAAAGCCGAAAATGAAACACAAGCATTAAGCAACAGCACAGAAGTTTCTTGTCATCACAATACACCCATTTATAATTCATAATGACACTTTTACTGTAATCAGATCAGGTGATGAACTAACGCCATAAGTTGTTTTGTCCTACCAGACTTATTTTATTTATCATATTACCTTTCCTTTATATTTTCCATCTTTAAAGGAAATTCTCATGGAAATCATAAACTCATCCAATTAAACTCTCGAACTCAGTCTTGGAATCAGTGTATTTATTTATCTATTTATTTATTTAACTGACCTGAGAACAGTCCAACTGAAATTTATATACTGGAAATGAACACCAGAATCATGTAAGTCTTTTAACTGTAGAATGTAAATTCCCAGGTTGTTAAAAAAAAAAAAAAACTAACTAAAACATATCCCCACAGACATACTGAGGCCATGAGTGTGCCTAATGACTATTACTTTTAATCAAAATCAAATCATCGTAGAAACTCCCACTTTTTAGGTGAGAAATTGCGTGCTTTTATTTTGAAGGCGTGATATCCAACTTCCTCTGTTTTCCGGTTTAATTGTTTTGAACTGACGCATACAGCTCCGCTCTTTGCAGGTTAGACCTGCCGCTCAACGACCACGTATTCCAGCGGGGAAGCGGAATTATTGGGCCAGTGAATATTGTTTGTCTGGATTTTATTTGTTGAGGCGAAATATATTCGAACGCGTGTTTTAAGGATCTGTTGTATTTATTTATCAAGATGGGCTGTGCTGGATTCACCTGCTCCAAACACTCCCTGTGCGCGCTCAACATCCTCTATGTTGTGAGTATCCACAGCAGGATTTACCATATGGTTGAGCGTCACGGCGCTTTCATAAATAGACACAGAGCATTCTTCATCTTGTACTATGTAAATACAGCCGAGGAAACATCCTGCTGTAAACAACACGCTGATGAGGTCAGACACCGCTCTAATCAATTATTCACTGTGGTACCAGGATCAGATGCTCACTGTACCCACAGGAAAAAACAGATGAGAGATAACACGGTTAAACAGCAGCCTGCTCTCTTTTTAAGATGGGACTATTTGAGTCCAGCTGTTAAGGCTGTACTGTTATTTCCTCCCGTCACACTGGAAGGCAGAGCAGGAGGCGTCCTGTCTCTCAGGGCTCTCTGTCTGCATCCTCTGATAGCTCTTATCATCGCTGTATGACACCTACAGGTCCCAACAAGGTTTGACCTCATGATTTACACGCGGGTCCTCAGAGAGGGCCTGGACACGGATCCCTGTCATTTTAAAGAGGCGCCCCGCCGATTTGACACATCCATGAGGGTCATTCTACTGAGCTTGTGTTGTATGTCTATTGGAGAGGACTTGTTTGATGACGTGATAGTGATGTATCAGTCATATTTAATGTGGTCACACTGTATGTAGGTTGAGGGGATTTCGAGGGATACATTTTTACTTTATATAGTACAGTGTACAGTCCAGACCTGCTGAAAGGTGCCCTGGAAAATAGAATATAAATAGAATTGACTTGGCCTGACTTTAATAGGTTTAAACAACAAATTGTCTTTCCATGTTCCATTGTGCTGTGGATACAGTATGTTTCACACTAATCAGCTGACTGTGTGTCACTGCTCCTGACTCACTCAGATTGTTGGTGGTCAATGTCCACACTGACAGTGTTATAAGACATTACAATAACGCTGCCTTTGAAGGCAGGGCAGAGTTCACAGAGGAGATTCCACTAACACAGCTGTTTGTCTTCCTGATAGAGACAGTTTCATCCTCACAACTTTTACAAGGGGTGATTTCTTCTTCTGAAATTTAAGCTGCATGTAGCAAATAAAGTCATTAGATTTTAAAAGCTTAATCTTAATCTATGACATGTATTACTAATTATTTGTGACTCTTTACAAATTAATTGTAGCATCCAGAGTCAGACTCTGTTTGTGTGTCTTGCAGATGGTGAGCCTGCTGATGATCGGCATCGCAGCATGGGGGAAGTGGTTTGGTTTGGTCTCCAGTTTCCAGGTTGTAGGAGGTGTGATCGGTGTGGGAGTGTTCCTCTTCTTTGTGGCCCTTGCCGGCCTCATCGGAGCCATGAAGCATCACCAGGTCCTGCTCTTCTTTGTATCCTTTGTGCTGCTCATGCTTCTCTTCAGGCCAGGGTTCTCTGGATTACTGAGCTTGATCTGATGGTTGATGATTTGACACAAGTCTGCAGTTTTCACTTCTTCAATGCTGTGTCAACATTTTAGGAAGTAGACTACACTTCTTTGCTGACTTTATTTCCAAGAATGAGGTGAGAAGATGATCTCATGTTGTGCACAGAGCCAGAGTCAGGATGTGGTTAGCATAGCTTACAATAAAGAAACAGGGGGAAACAGCTAGCCTACAAATATTCATAGAAATAAATATTTCCAGCAGACAGCTCCCTTGTTTTTTTTTTCAGCACTAGTCATATGAGCCACAGATAATTTTGTTGTATTTGATACTGAGTATTAATTGCAATGATAATAAAGATTCTATCTATCTAAAAACATAAACTAATGTTTCCACTTGAGGTTTCAGATTGTGTATGGATTAAACAGTGATAATCATTGAGCTTTAAAGGTGTCAGTAGGTGTCCAATCTTTATGCTAAGCTAGGTAGTAGACATTATATATATATATATATATATATATATATATATATATATATATATATGTATGTATATATATATATATATATATATATATATATATAAATGGGGTGGAGCCTATCCCAGGTGGAGCCTATCCCAGCTGACCAGTTTTCTGATTCATGTTGTGGAAAATTAAATATGTTTGAATATTTGGAATTAGAAACACAAGAAGAGTGTAGAATATTTGTGTGGATGCTGTAGTTTCAGGGTGTTGCAATTTACCAGTATTGACAATAACCATGATATTTAAAAAATGAAATATTATTATCATGTTAATAATACACATATGATACTGTGGATTGTTCAGCAGTTCATCCGCTTGCCTTTTCACTAAATTTTCTATAAATACTGTAATAATATTGTTACCATGAATTCTTTTTGCCACAATAATCGTGTAGTGAAAAACTGATATTGTGACAGTCTACTGTAGAAGGTCTACATGTGTCCAAGAATTGTCTTTTGTGGAAGGGAGAGGGTTGTTGATGAATGAATGACCTGAAGTACGTCATCTTTGCGACCACAAGCAGTTATTGTGCAGTCATAGTACATAGTACTCTTCTTCACCTCGGTGTTGTGGAAAATCCCTTTTCCATTCATGTATGCATGTGCAATGAGATGCAGAGCAGCATCATGTTTCACACTGTAGTCAGCCATGTAGAGACTGCTCTGTTTCCAGCCTGCAAAACTGCAGCCTTGATTCTTCTAATGCACAGTGGTTTGGTAACAGTGGATGTCAACAGGGTAATGTGTACTATTTACAGTGTGTGTAGCTGTTGTTGTTCCTTGACAGTGAGCTCAGTACATGATTATCCTGTTTATGGTGTTTATTGTGCAGTTCTCTGTTTCCAGTGCCTGTTTGGCCATCAACAGAGAGCAACAGGTAAGATGAAAATATACCATTTCTCCATTAAAGCAGCATTAAGTAGTAAACTTTTATGTTTGAAAATGATGACAGGCAGTCATCCTGGGTCTGTTTTACATTGTGATCATATGTAATTATACGTATATTGATAAGTGGCCATTTTGAAATACACATTAGTACACCTGCAGTAACCTCAACAGGCCACAGTGTAATGCATCTTTAAAGGTGTAAAGTGAATTTCCACCTCACATTATTTAGCCACTAAATTGTTTTTGCAGTCATTGTTTATTGGCCTCAAACAGCATGTACTAACCAGTGTGTGTTGACTCACTCTCAGCCTCTGAGTGAGCTCCAAACACACAGGAACCTGGTGTAGAGAGCCTCAGTTTAGGTATGAATATTTTACTGACTGAAATATTTTCAACACGTGCATCCACCTCCTCACCTCAGTTTGTGCCACTCAGGACAAATTCACCCTCATTCCTTGACTTTATATGCAGTCATGCCATCTCTAAAATTTTCATCATGGTCAGTGTTAACATATATTTGCAATGAGTCTTGTCTGCCACTGTAGTCATATCAAATCTTGCAAGCTTGCAAGTAGCTTGTTTACATGAAGTACAAAAGAGTTTCAGAAAAAGCAATAATCCACAGACACACCACAGGTGGTAAAGACTAAACTTTATAACCATTTTTATTTGGCAGCTTTGGCAAATGCTTATAGGAGAATTTCATCCTCTTGAAATTTTCCAGCTTTTCATTTTTTTATATCACTGGTCAGTCAAGTATCTCAAGATGTTTTGAGAAGCAATTTACTTCTGTCCTGTAGAAAATGAATAGGGGTAAATGCCTGACATTGCACTGTGCTCAATGGGTCTTAATCCGTATCTGTGTCCTTAAAGGGGAAAAGAGCACAAGCAGTGTGTTCTTTGTCCCACAGAAGCTGCAAGTCAGTTACTTGTTTAAAGGTGAGTTTGGCTGAAAGGCATCCTGGGCCATGCAGGGAATCAGTAGGTGAGGAACAAGAGCACAAGGCAGGGTGGAAGGAAGTGGCTGCAGCAAGAGAAATGGCCATACTAATTTCCTGGAATGATTAAACACTGCAGGCTGATGACACTGAATGTGGCACAAGCAGGAACGTTTCCCTCTCTTTCAGAGTCCTGCCTCAGAGAAACAGTGATGCATTATCGAGATTTCACCATTTGAAGAGATTAATATGAGTAGTTAAACACCAATAAAAACCTCAGCACCCTAAGGGAACATCATCTGTTACCACTGATTCAGCAGTAGCTTAATTTCTCAGGAAGTGGCTTTGCTTTGTGCTGTCAGTAATAAAGTGGAAGTGATTTGTGGTTGCTGTTGGAGGCTTTGATGACACAGAGAGCCTCCACCCCCGCACTAATGCAACCATTGATAAGGCAAAAAAGTGCGCACCTTTCTAATGCTACTGATAATATCAAATGATACAGTCAAGCACCAGGATTTCTGGGAAGGGTTTTTATTTTGAAAAATACGCTAAATATACTTTTTATTTATCAGTAAACTACATCCAAGGCTCAGTAAAGAGAAAAAAACACTACATCACATAAGTTTTTACAGTGACCACCTTTTGCCTTTAAACCAGCACCAGTTCTCCTCAGTACACCTGCGCACAGTTTTTCAGGTACTTGGCAGGTAGTTTGTTGCGGGGAAGTTGAGGAAGTTGCCACAGTTCGTCTATGGGTTTAGTCTGTCTCAGTGTCTTCTGTCTCTTCATGTAACCCCACACTGACTCCATGATGTTGAGATCAGGACTCAAACTCAGGAAGCAAACTTTTGGACTTCAATGAAAAATCCTTCAATTTTCTCCTACTCACACATGTAAGAATAAAAACTATTTGTGAAACATGTTAAATGTTAGAGAGCTGCAAGTTGGTTAAGGGTATGATTGCTGCACGGCCATACTGAAACATTTCAGATAATTTCCTATTTCGTCCCTCATATTTATACATATAAGCATTCACATAAATAAAATGTACTTAATGAAACATAATTATGTGTGTTCCTGCAGAATAACATATCACTAAACAGTAAGGATTTTAAAAAGAAAATACAGTATGGCAGATGTAAGGGCAATCTATATCTCTGATTGGCTGTTCTTTTAATTGACTTTTACACCTGGCTGTGAGGAAGTCACTGACACTCACACTCAGACAACAACTGTTGTACCCTTCAGTCAGTACTTCAGACACCTCTGTAGTGTCAGTATGCACTCTTTTACCGTTAGTAAACATTATGATGTTTTTTGTGGAGGCAATAAGCCACCCTACACACATTAGCTAAGACTAGCGAGCAGGTTTTGTCAGCTTGTTTTCAAGCTGTTGCTGTGGAAAATGTATGTCGGGAAATACACTGTAATAATATGAACATCAAAACAGTATCTTTTAAGAAACTCATTGTCATCAGGTCATGTCGCTGCCTATGGATCATTTCTGCCCAGACATATTTTGTACAGCTAAACTGACATAACAACATAAACTTAATTTAGAAAAATGTATTTGACAATGATAGTCTGTAATTTTTTTTTAGTTTGAAGACAAAGGTTAAAAGTGATGACTGGAGACACATTGCTCAGGCCTGCATGGACAATGCAACTCACACTCCCTGATGTTTTGGCAAAATGTTAATGACAGCTATCCCCCCCAGCCCCCTGCCCAAACCATTTGTGTATTGTATGATTTAAACACTTGCGTGTCATTGTAGAATAAACACATCAAAATGTTGTTCATTCATTAATGTATACACAGCCCCTAAATGTGGAAACACTCTGAAATTGAATAGTAATTCTTCACGCTGCTCTCGTGTGTGCTGCAGGACCACCTGCTGGAGGTAGGGTGGAACAACTCTCAGAGCACACAGAGGGATGTGGAGAAGAGCCTCAACTGCTGTGGCTTCAAACAGGTGGACCCCAACAGCACCTGTGATGCTGTGAGTGTGAATCAGCGATGAATCATGAACTGTTTCCTTTAATCCATCTGAAATCATAAAAGGAATCATAAAACGCTAACCCTGCTGTGAGAAGCATTTGTTTGTTTTTTCTCTCTCAGTGTCGTGTCTCTTGTCGTCCTGCAGGCCTGTTTTCCCAACCACTCCTGCTTACCCTGCGCAGATAAGATTCAGGAGCATGCTGGAAAGGTTCTGCACTTTGTAGGAGGGATTGGACTCTTTTTCAGCTTCACTGAGGTGAGCCATCTCAGCGGCAGCTAGTGATGTGCAATACTGCAAAATTCCAAATCGATCCAATACGAGTAAATACAGGGCCAGTATCACAGGTACCGATGCGATACCGATACTGTTTACTTATAAAAGCAGCTTGTGTACTTGATGTAGGGGAGAGCAGTGTGTCATGATTTATGAAATGAATGCATCAACAAGATACTAAATCTGAACACATTTTCATGACCACTAGAAGATTTTGTCAGTTTTGCTTTCCACTGTCAATTAGTTACTAAACACCACATAAGCTACCTGGATATTTGCCTCTCTGAAGGGACTCTGTCAGTAACCTCTGTCTCTGTACGGGTCTGGGTCTGTCTGAGGGATGTTCCTCCTCCTCTCTTCATTTCTTTTGTAGCTCAGAATTCTCGTTATTGTGTTTTTTCATGTGTTTGTATAAACTGGTGGTATGGTGGTACAGTAGCACATAGCCTTTCTACACACATCACAGCTTGCAATGTTTTCATTTGCAGCCATAAAATATCTCCACTACACTCCTCTTTCTCCCTGCCATGTCATCATGCCCTCACTCACTGCAGCCTTTTCAGAGCCTACAAGTCACGTGGTGGTACGACAACAAAACACGTGAGAGCAGGGGAGGAAGACGAGCAAAGTGTAAAATGTAAAAGCAGTGTTTCCACAGACATCTCTACTTTTTGATGAAACTTGAGCAATGTACTAAATGTAGAGGACAGAAACTGAAACTACAGTATCAATCCCATCACATTAGTATCGATCCGATTCTACTACCAATGTTAGTATCAATACTATTGATATTTTGATCGATCCGCCCAGCCCTAGCAACAGCACTGCTGAGGGCTGGTCAATACTGTGCACAAGTATTAGCATCAGTAGTATAGTATTATCTGAAGGAGTAATAGTAATAGAGTAGTGGCTGATCAGTAGTAGCAGTAGTAACAGCAGTTAGTAGAGTAGTAGGATGCAGATGTGGTATTAGGCTTTCATACACACACAGTACTTATTAGTAGGAGACAGTCATTGTTGGCTTGGGTCTTTTGGAAAACAAAGAATCCCACCAGTCTTATTCTTCAACACAGGGATAGGCAGATGTTACTGTTGCCAGTGCTTTCTGACTGTCACTGTACCCTTCTCTCAGATTCTGGGAGTGTGGCTTACGTATCGCTACAGGAACCAGAAGGACCCCAGAGCGAATCCCAGTGCTTTCCTGTGAGACAGCACCAGCTTAAGCCCCTCTGCACTGTCACCTCACCACCTCTCTCTGGACCTTCTCTGGGCTTTAACTGTAAATACAAGACTGACCTGTGTGTTTCCACCGACGGCTGCAGTGTTATAATGCGATGTGTTTGATTTTCAAAAATGAAGAGTGTTCTGAAAACAAATGATTGTGTGTGGAGGAACAGTGCACATTACTTTCAGCATGACAGCTGTGCATAAGAAAAGTGTCTCAGACTGAACTGAACATACTGAACATACAGAGCAGTGAGCAGTTGTGGGTGTAAAAAAGAGAGAATATTGTCTACAGCAGTCTGCTGTATACTCCAAAGTATTTATGCAGCCTGCCTGATGTTGACCCTGAGTGCTGTTTTTTTTTTCTTCTTCTTCTTTTTTGTGTTGTCAGTTTGTTCTATAAAACAGTTGGTCCAACTGAATGCAATAATGTCAATCACTCTTTGAAAGAATGAATAATGTATGAGGAAGACACATGGTTGTAACCTGGAAGGGTTTGGGCTTGTGTGTGTGTATGTGTGTGTGTATGTGTGTGTGTGTGTGTGTGTGTGTGTGTGTGTGTGTGTGTGTGTGTGTGTGTGTGTGTGTGTGTGTGTGTGTGTGTGTGTGCGTGTGTCGCTCACTGGTAACAGTTTATCTTGTTCCTGGCTGTGTGCTGTGTATTTGGCCTTTTGCATGACTGCAAACATAAGCTACTGTATGAAAACTGCAGTGATGATTCTGTAAACCACCTGTCTGAGCCTTTGTACTGTAAACCACAATAAAACACTAATGGGAGAAAAAGAAATCTGTCTCTCTGTCTTTATGTCTGTTGTTTCCTCTCCCACAAATCATTAGGTGTTTAGTTGTGTAGAAAATGTTAAACTTCAACAATTAAAAAAAAAATTGTCCATCATTCACTTCACAGCTAAACATGTAGTATTTCAATTCCAACTCAAATCAACGCATTGGAAGAAATACTAATACCGAGGATCACTATCTTGACAGAAAGCAGATTGCCACATTAGAAATCAAGGAAAAATGACACCTCCATGCTTTCGAATGACCACATAGGTCGGACTTATTCTAAGCACTGTCGCCTAGTGCTTGCTCATGGTGGGATCTGTTGGGTTTCTCTCTGTAAATTTTATAAGATAAAGAGCACGGTCTAAACCTGCTCTATATGTACAGTGCCTCGAGATAACTTCTGTTGTGAATTGGCACTATATAAATAAAATTGACTTGATTGCACAATTGAACCATAGACTATATTTAAATCACTTGATCCACTAATTCTAGTAGATTGTAGAAAATGATATATGATGCAGAATAGTATAATGGTCAGGGCCAGGTTTATTTATGGGTTATGAATGAATTATATTAGGGGATTTTGTTTCATGCAGAATAAGTACTAAGGCTGATCATTATAGGACAAAATACAGTGATGCTATGAGCTGATGTGTTATGTGAAGAAATAAAACAAAGGTACAGATTATACTGATGGTAAATGAAATGAGATTAATATGTTATATTGGAGGACAGGAACCTATGGGACATAGAACAATAATGTATATGTATGTTAATATCAAGTATGTGTGCATACAGTTGTATGCAAAAGTTGTGTGTTTGTTGATTTTTGAAGTGAAAAGAAGGAAGTGCAATCCCTGCAGCAAACAGACATTAACATGAACTTTTCCTCAGATGTTAATGCACAGTTACTTTTTATTTCATAAACTTGAGAGACAATAATTAAAAAAGAGAGAAAGAGAGGGACTGGGGCACTCTTCCATGTGTAGAACTAACTTCACTAACTTGTCAGGTCTTAACTGATTCATTGGGATTTGTCAGGCAGGTGAAATTGTCAGTTGAATGAATGAGAAATAATAAATGAGAACATATAGGGCCAACAAGACCAGGCTGAACAGGAATGGACTTTAACTATTGACTCTTTAAAAAACCCAGAAACTTTCCTAGAACTCTCCTACAAAAAAATACATAAATAATACGATAGATACCAAAAAAATAAATGAAAACTCTCCCTTTGGATAAGATACAGACTGGGCAAGTTCTGGCTAGAAGGTCCAACCCACTTCTAAAACCTGTCAATTAGGATGTCATGATCCATTGTATCAAAGGCTGTACTCAGATCAAATCATACTAAAGTCAAAGGTGGAAGAAGCAAAAGTATGACTACAACAACATACAATACTCGAAGATACTAAGTAAAAGTACTGAAGTACATGTACTCAGTCATATTACTCCAGTGGCTAAAGCAGAAATGTCATTATTGTCCCTACATTTATTTGCAGATCAGATTAGTTTGAGAAGGGCCGTCTCAGTACTGTGGATAAAATAGAAACTTAATGTGAATGTATGAGGAAGTCATGTGGTCAACCATTGATGCTTAGTAGAAACAGATCTCTATTAGCAAATTTCGACGTGAACTGAACTGCACTCAATCACCATTGTCACTGGTGACTGTGAGCCCTGCTGTCAGCTCAGCTGTGATCATATTACTTCCTCATTAAAAGCTGATTAAAACACTGCAGAAGCTGCAGAAACAATCATCCTGTGATAGCTCTGTTGTAAACAAGCGGCTGCTGAGATATTATCCTAATGTGCAGTTATTGTACAGGCTACTGAGCTGAACTTGACAGGCAGAAATAGACTGAAAGTACTTATGAACTAAGGACAGTCAGAGTCAGAGCTGAATGTTGGGCTGTGGAAATGATGATGAGTTCACTTACAGTTGTAAGTAATGAAGTGCCTTTGAACTTATGGAAACGATAGTTAATGAACTGCACAGTCACTGACTACACATCCTTGAATGGAAGTGAAAAATTGATTCAGATCAGCAAAGTGGTTCATGGTTCATCTAAAAGCTGATTTGACTTTGGTATCACTTCCTCACACCTCTGTTTTAATCAAATCAGGTCAGGCTGAATGAATTCATGTTTGTTTTTTGTTTATTTGTTTGTTTGTTTGTTTTTTAGATTTCTGCACTGTCATTTGATTCTTACAGGGAACAAGAGGGTGGTTGAATTCCTAACCAACCAACTTGTGCCACACTCTCCTGACTCTGTGGAGCTCATTCCACAGGACAATAGTCTCAGTTGAGAATCAGTAACCCAGCAACAGGAAAATACTTTCAGCACTGAAAGTGTAAACCCGCCCTTCCAGGATGTTAAACACACACACACACACACACACACACACACACACACACACACACACACACACACACATACACACACTACTGTTTACACTGCCTCTAAAGTTATGTTGGTCCATATAAACATATAAAATGAGAATCATTAGTTGTGAATTGCTGTCAATAAAACTTCTGCCAATTATTTACTAAACTAATTGTTACAGAGAAAGAAGAAACTTGTTAGCTATTTGGCATGCTTTCCAGAATGCATTGTATTTGAGCAAACTGTGCTAAGGAAGTTTTGTCAAGTCAAGTCAAGTCAATTTTATTTATATAGCGCCAATTCACAACAGAAGTTATCTCGAGGCACTGTACATATAGAGCAGGTTTAGACCGTGCTCTTTATCTTATAAAATTTACAGAGAGAAACCCAACAGATCCCACCATGAGCAAGCACTAGGCGACTGTGGCAAGGAAAAACTTCCTTTTAAGAGGCAGAAACCTTGAGCAGAACCGGACTCAGGGTTGGCGGCCATCTGCCTTGACCGGTTGGGTGTAGACAGAGAGAGAGGGGGGTGGGGGGATGGGGTAAGAGAAAGACAACATTGCAGATACACAGACTAAGTCAAAATGTAAATAGTAATAAATGTTTAATTATTGTCGCATCATGTGTTGAGCTGGATCATTGGAGCAGCAGGAAACTCTCCAGCTCCGGAGGCAGAACCCTGCAGTAAGAGACAGTAGAAGAGAGAGAGAGAGAAGCACAGCCTGGGCACTAATGTGCTTGAGGGAAGAACACACAGTTAGAGTGATGCAGCGATATTAAGACGGTTTATAGTAATCTCGTCGGCAGGACATCATGGACAACATTTAATAACTACTAAGCTTAACTGATGCATTGAGACTGACCCAACCCGCCAAAGGAAAAATGATAACCTGAAATAAGAATCTGAATAATATGCTAGCCGAAAGTTAAGGCATAAAGATGAGTTTTTAGTTTGGATTTAAAGGCCTCAACTGAGTCAGCCTGTCTAATATCAATAGGGAGGTTGTTCCAGAGGAAAGGGGCCCGATAGGAGAAGGCCCTGCAGCCTGCTGACTTCTTTTTGACTCTGGGGACAGATAGCAGCCCTGCACTCTGAGAACGCAGAGCATGGGAGGGAATATAAGGGTTAAGAAGTTCAGACAGGTATGAGGGGCTAACCCATTTAGAATTTTATTAGTCATTAGGAGAATTTTAAAGTCTGATCTAACATGAATAGGGAGCCAATGAAGGTAGGCTAAGATTGGTGTAATGTGGTCAAACCTTCTCGATTTGGTTAGCATTCTAGCTGCAGCATTCTGAACCATTTGCAGACTTTTAGTGCTAGCACGTGGTAACCCCGAAAGCAAAACATTACAATAATCCAGTCTAGAAGAAACAAAGGCGTGAACTAGAATTTCAGCATCTGCCATGGAAAGAAAAGACCGAATCCTAGCTATATTGCAAGTCAAGGGATATAGTTACTTGATCGAACTGGTGTCTATATCGTGCTGGGCCAACAACCAGCATTTCAGTTTTGTCTGAGTTAAGAAGCAGGAAATTTCGAGACATCCAGCTTTTAACAGAAGACAAGCAGATCTCTAGTTCCCTAATTTGAGCGGCATTGTCAGCCTTTATAGGCACATACAGCTGGGTATCATCAGCATAACAGTGAAAATTAATTCCATGGCTCCGAATAATTTGGCCAAGAGGAGAAATATAAGGAGAGAAAAGCAGGGGGCCAAGAACAGAACCCTGGGGTACACCATATTTGTATGGAGATACAGAGTTTCTGATTTTGATTTACACCATTTGCGTTCTAATTTCCGGCAGGCCTGCTTCAGAGCATGTGTGTCATCTGTGAACCAGGGTGTAGACTTCTTTGACTGTCTAACTTTAGTGGTGAGAGGTGCAACTGAATTGAGGAGACTAGACAGGGTTGTATTTAAATTAAAACTCCCTCTGTTTTTACTTGCACACTCCTTCTGCGGTAAGTGGTGAAGAACACTGCACCATGAAAAGGAAAAATCTGACTTTGGTTATGTAAATGTAATTGTCAGAAAACACTGAAATGCCTTTAAAACTGCATTTATAAATTGATTCATATTAAGCAACTAGTGAAGCTGTTTGTGGTGATGAACCAACAGAGAATTATCATCTGTCTCTGCAGAGCTCCATATTGTCTTTCAGCTCATTATTTTCAGCTGAAAAAGCTCTGATGAAGCCACAGTGCACTACCTGTACACTGCACAGTGACAAAGAAAGTGTAACTTTTAGCATCTAAAGAGGCCGATATTTCTCTCACACACACACACACACACACATATATTGTGACCACTATGTCTGAGCAATTCCTTCTGAATGACTCATGGGCAGAGTTTGGTCGTCAGGCATATTCAGCTCACCTGGTCTGGCTGCACTATATAAACTGGTAGCAGCCAGTCTTTTCTCTCTCTCGCCTCTGACTTCCACCCTGTTTGGTTTTGGTTGCACTCTGTTAGTCTTAATGTTAGTTTCCTTTTCAATTATGAGAAATAAACTTGTTTTTTAGTTACTTATGTGTGGTCTTCCCTCATTTGTCCAGCCTTGAGCCAGGTTGTGATATATATATATATATATATACTTCACAACAGAAGTTATCTCAGGGCACTTTTCATATAGTGCATGTTTAGACCATACTCTCTATATTTATTATATTATTATTATGTTATTATATTTACACAGAGAGACCCAACAGTTCCCACCATGAGCAAGAGCTAAGTGACAATGGTGAGAAAGGGTTCCTTTTAAGAGGATGAAACCTTGAGCAGAGGTGGGCAGAGTGGGTGACCATCTGCCTTGATGGGTTAAGGTCACAGTTTGTTCATCATTTTTGTCTCTATACTCTGTTTGAGTTTTATATTTCCCTGTAATCTGTTGGCAGATAAAAAGGCAAACTATCCATCTTGAATGTATGAACAGTTCCATATTTATTCAAAAGACACTCTGGATGTACAGCAATAATAACAAAGGTAAGGTAGGAACAGATTTCAAGGAGGAAACATTTCAAATGAAGGTGAAGAGAAATTTTCCAGTGCTTAGTTTTGTTTGTGTAAACTGCAATGACAGCATGTTATTAGCATATGTGGTAATAAACTCTGGATCAGTGTGACAAGTTGAGTATGCTCACAGCTCAGACTTCAGGAGCTTCTTGGCCTTCTGCATGTTGCTTATCACTGAGGGAGAGGCAGGAAAATTTAAATCAGTGTTACACAGACACAAACAGAGGATAGATTAGTGTAAACCTCACTGTGCTGCGGCACTTACAGAGTTTGAGGTCACTTGGTTCGTAGGCATACATGCGGTTGGCATAGCGACCGGTGATGTCAGCTCTCACTGTCATTGTGGGGTCTGTGGAGACATTAGAGGTACTAGGTGAGGAAAAGATTTAATTAAAAGTCATCGTGGAGCAGACAGAGCTGTGTGCATCTACTGTTATTGCAGATTGTTGAATTGAAATTGTGAATGTCTTGGCACCAGTATGACAACAATTTAACTTCCTTATTTATGGTGTACATTTGGAAAGTAAAGTTTTGCTGCTACAGCTTCTCTTGGTCAGAGGACTTTTACTTATAATGTAGTATTTTTATTAGGGATAGACCGATTATCGGCTGGGCCGATTATCGGCGCCGATATTCAGCATTTTGACGCATATGGGCATCGGCCGTTTTTTTAAATCCGACGGCCGATAAGAGATCAATTTAAAACTCAGTTATTTTGACTCTGATGCAGCCACGCCTCTCTGTCTGCAGTCACTACGCTGTCTCCAGCATTGTCCCGCACACAGCACCATCTGATTGGTTACACACAGAGCCACGGCAACAGCCAATCAGCAGTGAAAGCTGTGCGTGCACAGTGCTCACACACACTGAACAACTCTGCTTTTTGCACCACAATCTGGTGCTGCTCAATTGGGACTACTAATTGATTTGAGACTCACATTTCTGTGCAAATTTTATTTAACTTTGTTGTTTACTTTATAAAACTTCAGGAAGCTATTTATTTATTTATTTAAAATTTCAGTTAACTTTATAAGAGATGCTGCTGACCCTGGGAACTCCCTGCACTTTTTGTTTTTGTTTGAACTTCAGTTATATTGAAATTTTGGAAAACTTTATTTACTGTAGAAAACTTTAGGGAGCTATTTATTTGTTTAAGTTTTCATTTAACTTTATAAGACATGCTGCTGAGCCTGAGAGCTCCCTGCACTTTTTGTTAGAATTTAAAAACAAAGATGTCTATTGTCTAAGATTAAAAAAAAAAAAAACCTTTAACATGTTGCAAATCTGAAAAGCTGTTTCATAAACATATGCTTAAAGGCATTTAAACAAAGTTAAGTGTTGGAGTTTGTATTATTAAAAATTTTGACGCCAATATTTTCACTTTTACTGCAAATGAATATCGGCTCCAAATATCGGTTATCGGCCTCCTTGACTACTAATAATCGGTATCGGCCCTGAAAAAACCATATCGGTCTATCACTAATTTTTATATTA
Source organism: Lates japonicus (assembly GCA_033238685.1). Lineage (NCBI taxonomy): Eukaryota > Metazoa > Chordata > Actinopteri > Centropomidae > Lates > Lates japonicus. The sequence goes on along the minus strand of BRZM01000060.1, from coordinate 406,589 downwards.
CAGTATGGATATTTCTATTACAACTAGTATCATAGCTTTATTAAATTACTGAATGCAACACACCATTAGCATACCATAAAACACTTTACTAATGCCCAGGAGGAAAAATAAATAGTAGTAGTAGTGTTGTTGACACAGTATATATTCTGGCATTAGCATGAAGGAAAACACATTACTAAACTGTCATAAGAAAGGTCAACAGTCAAAATATCATCCACTTAAACATTTTGTACGTGCATGTGAAAACTGAAACTTTCAGCCTTGACATCAGTGTACTATAAAACCCAATAATGTTGTAGGCCATTTTTAACAGGAAACAAAGTGTTATCCATCCATCCATCCATTCAGGAGGTATTACTGCTCATCCCTGAGTCAGTCTCAGCTGACAGGCAGGGAACACCCTGGACAGATCGCCAGTCTATCACAGAACTGACATAGAGACAAACAACCATTCACACTTAAATGCTAAAATGGGTAAAATAGAGTCACCAGTTAACCTGCATGTCTTTGGACTGTGGGTAGAAACTGTAGTTACCCAGAGGAAAACCACACAGGCACAGGGAGAACATGAAAATAGGCAAACAGGTCTGAACCCAGAACCTTCTCGCTGAGAGGTGACAGTGCTTTACATTAGATAAGTAACCTAATCTATGATAGGGACATGTTGACAGGCCTGCAGGAAAAGTTGTGCCTCAACAGTTGTTTATGCCGTAATGTCTATAGCTCTTACCGACAAAGATGATTCTGGGAACATACTGCCCATCAGGAGATAGATGTTTGTCTGTAGTTTCATACTGTAGGTGAGAAAAAAATAATACTTTATCATTACATATATCAAAGTCTGGACCATAACATCTCAATGTTATGGTGATTTTAAAAGTCCTGTAAAAGCCCACTGTGTGATGATAGTCATAAATACTGTGTAAATACTTAATATTTGAAACCAAGTTCACAGGGGCTTTAATGCTGAACTGTGAAACTGATTACTTAAGGTTTTTGAAAGGTATTATATTTTTGAAAACAGCACAAAAGTATTTACAGATCCAGGGTTATGCACCTTTAAAACAGGTTTTAAACAGAAGGAGTTTGCAAATAACTAGGTTTAACTAGGTAGTCTGTAACTTACCACCAGATTGAGGATGACGAAGTCCTCATCAAGAGTTTTCTGGAGCTCATTGTCGTCAGAGAAAACCTTCCTTAGTGCTGCAGGAGCAATAGTTGTTTTTATTATTTTTTATTCTACAACTCAGTGTTTATAAGCACATACAACTGGTGCAGAACTGATACTGTCTTAGTTAACCTATTAGCTAGGGTATCGGATTTGTTTGGTCTGATGTAAAAGTTGCTATATGTACATTTAGTTGTCACAAGAGCAGTGGACCTAATCTTTTTGCCTTTGAGCATGGCTTTAACACCTCTGTCATTGCATGTCGCCATTTGGAGGTTTTTTCAGAGAGGCCTGGTCTATTTTTGTGACATCTACTTTGATTAGACCTTTGAAAGTTTTGAAAATCTTGTCAGTAAATGTGCTGTACCAATCCTGAGTCTGTTCAGGTACCTTCAGTTGTGTAACTTTACAAGAAAACTCTATTAGAGAACATAATTTCTCCCCCAGAATCACAACATAATATCTCCTCAATTAATAATCATGTTCTCTCTTCCCAACTATTTTCTCTTCTCTGGCTAAAGAACATATTGGAAATGAGCTGAGGCCACTGCCACATGCACATGTGCTACTATAAGCCTTATTCAGTTTAACCCCTTGATGCCTGAATTATTTACAATTGTATAAAAAAAATAATTATTTGTGTTTTTGCTTTCAAGCTGATGCTAAATTAAGTAGAGATTGTTAATTTGTCTATAGCACATAAAATAGATATACATTCAGGTATGATGCAAATTAGCGACAATCGGCGTTAAGGGGTTAAAGTGGTTCTTCCATTATCTGTACTGTTTGTCATTTGAGTATTGAACTGGCTGGAGCCAATCAAAGTGGTTTTCATTATACCAGGACCAGGCTGAGGGAAGTATTTCCTGGTGATTCCTTTATCAGGTGCTCTCTCTCCCTGACTACAGTTTAACATATCTGAAAACCAGCAGACCTGTTATTTGTAGTTAGTGTCTGTACTGTCCATACCATGCCTTGAAGAAAAAAAACAGTACCAGGATGTGTGAGGTGACGTCACAAATGAACAAACACACAAGTGCTTGTTCTTCAAACAGGTTTGGCTTTTCATTCAACAGAAAATTGTTTCTCTGTATGAGGAACTTAATAACTCTTATAATAGCAGCTCAGTGTTTTTTTTGTTTTTTTTTTTTCCAGGAGTTAGACTCACCCTGGCTGTGTGGACAGTCCTCAAGGTGAAAGATAACCATCAGAGGCTTGTTCCTAAAACACAAATCAGCTCCACTTACATTTAATCATCAACTTCAATGAACATCAGTGTGAGAGTTAAAACAACATTTTGATGTGGTAGAACTATTTCTTACCTTGACCTGGCCCAGTACAGAGCCTCTTCATAAGTCTGAGCCCAGATCAGTTGATCACCCCAACCTGGACAGACATGGACACCATTACAGACAGTCAATGACAGATTCTGCTTTATCTCAGTATTTATCACAATGTCATTTGGTCTCAATCATTCAGCCTTAGAGGGGCGGATGATTCTCACAGACCTCTGGACAGAGTCTGAGGAATCCTCCTGCCGGTCTTTGGAACATATTTCCCAAAGGTGGAGGACACAGTCACCAGGACCAAGAGTACAGACAACGCTGCTTTGATCATCTTTATAAGCTGACTGGAACATGAAGAACAGACAAAGGCAGGGGAACACAAATCATTAAAACTGTTTGATCCCAGGAGGAACAGTACAGAAATGACATCACTTTTTTTTTCTTTCTTTCTTTCTTTTTTTTTTTTTCTTTTTTTCTTTGTCTTATAAAGTGCAGACAGAGACAGGTATGACATGTAGTACAGGTCCCTATCTGGAATGTAACCACACACATGGTTATGTGGTATGCACCTTAACCATTTATTGTTGTTTAAAGTTATTACAAAATGGCAGGATAGTTAGAGTTAGAATCTCACTTCACTTTTTATGTACATACAGCAGTGATCATTTCAAAAATCAGATGTTTCAAAAATCATGAAAGTAACATTAAGGTGTTTAATGTAACAGAGATCATCTGCAATTAAGATTAACTTCAAATAGTGTAATATAGCCTGAGATATCTTGAAAAAGTTCAATAAATCTGAGTACAAATGACACCACCAGACTTTGACTAAGACATGTAAACCTTTTCTTTTGTCTTTTTGTCTCTTGAGCTTTAACATCTACCTTGCTGAACTTGCTGAACTTTTCTAAGCGACTGGGTAGTTTAACATTCTTCCAGACCTCACTGATTTACCCGACCCCAGTGTAGAGGAATTTCGGACTGAAGTGAAAATGAAAAAAAATAAAATAAAATTCCCTGTCTTAAAGATGCGACGTGTGAAGAGTACGGCGGCCTGTGAGGACCGAACCTGTATCTTACCTATGCTGGTCAGGTGAGAATGTAGATGAAGCGCACTTCCACTATCTGCTGTATCTCCACTCTCACCTGTCCCGTATTTAAGCACCTGTTCTCTTGTGGGCCCGCCCTCTTCCCCATCCTCCCTCCTTTGTGCCTGAAAGCCTGTGACTCAAACTTCCTAAACGATTTTGTTTGCAAACCAAACTCCGTTGGGGGAATGGGTAATTCAAGGTTTCCTTGAGTGTTGCCAAATAGAGATCGTGAGTGTAAAACATTTCACGTCATTATTGATTATTCTGATTATTATTTTTCTGAAATGTTGCTGAAGAGTTATCTCTATGCTGAATGTATCGGAAGACTGCAGTGTGTTGTAGCCTGTAGTCTATTCATGCCCAGAAGCAGCACACTCCACACCTGAGAGAAGTGACATGGCTTCACGTCCATTCTTTTGCATTTCCGTAACTGGCTTTGAATTCTGATATATTATTAATTTCGCGCAGTGTGAACACGGCGATAGATAAGACTGGGTCGTTTTTATTCTCTTCCTCTGTGTATGTGATGTTTGGCTCGGATCCAAGGACAAGTCAGCACGTAGAGTAAGAGAGAAACGATCAGAGGCTGGATGATGATTAGTCTTTGTGTGATTGGCTCAAGACACACAAGTGCAACCGAAAGCGCCTTTCCTACAAAGTCAACATATGAATTCAGTCATGAAGATGAAGACTGATGTTTGAGATCCAGGTTCCATACCCACAGCCCTATCATTGATATCCTTATAGGATTTATGATAGAAACTGGTAACATCCTGTAGGGATCAGTCTTACTGGGTAAAACACATCACACTAACAAGAATAAAGATTGAAGCATTTGAAGTTTGCTAGAATTTGTGTACGTTAATGAACATGAACGAATTCAAATACGAGTCCTGTGTATTCTGTCTGAGCTTTATCTTGAGGCATCTCAACAGTCTCCTGTGTCCTGCAGCAGGGAGCTCAGTGTGACCTGGCTGCTATCAATGGCAGCTTTGTTCAGTCTCAGTCTGGTCTGGGCCTCCTGACAACCAATCTGCCTCTGAGTGACACAACCAGTCCTTTTACTGCAGCGATCCCTGCATCCTGAAGCAGCGGCTTTACAACCGACCACAGCACACACAACCTCAGCTACACACACTCAGCCTTTAGGCTACAACTGCCTTCTAAAGGTGTAGTCTTTGCATTCAATTATAATACTCTAGAAACTTTACTTTGTTGTAAAATTGTTTTTGTTGTAACATTGTTAATAAAGTTGCAGTTCTTTCAAAAGAAAAGACTAAGAAGCAAGAAATGGAATCATTAAGCACAAGTAAAAATATATATATTAAAATAGATTAGGCCTATACATGTTATGATTTGTATACAGTGAATTTTAATTAGCATTTTATTTTTTTTATTTTCTAATGAAATGTAAATGAACCATATGGCACATGGTATTACCTCTGATTAATATCTGGTTAATATTTTTATATATAATGTATTCATATATTTATCTATTCATTCACCAGGTAGGTACAACTACTCTTCCAGAGGGAGATTTGCTCTGTCTTTTTAACCCTTTAATCCATCAGGGAGATGTCTCCAATTTGACCTCTGTCACTCTGGGAAACACTGAAGAGGAAAGAAAGAAAGAAAGAAAGAAAGAAAGAAAAAACATTTGTGACTGTGACTGCAAACATGATGGTTTATTAATGACTTAGTAAACTATGGACCTGATGGCTTTTTAGAAAGTCAACAGCTGTTTCCAAACTTAAGAATGAACACTGAAACTAAATGGACATGAGTTCTTTAAAATATCTACATTTACACTGACAAATGGATAACTCCATCATCTGCTGATCTCCATCAAGAAGCTACTAAATGGACCTTGAGGTGAAATTGTCCTGTCAACAATTTATAAGATCTCTATAAATTGTACAGGCACAAGCGCAGAAAGTTTATACAAACACAGACCACACACAGCACCCAATGAAATGCAATCTAACCAGAGGTGCAAAAACATGCTCCATCACAAACATAATGTCTAAATACATGCAGAATAATTTTGATTTATTAATATTGTGGGTTTGGATGGATGTGTACAATAGAATATATGTAGTGGGGTGATATACAGTTGAATAAGGAAATAAATGGGGATAAATACAGATTAGTAATGGTACAGTTATGATTCCATATGATGAAAAATGACATGAAAAAACAAGGAAGGAGCAAATGTCAAAGCAGACCTATGATGGTTATTCATTACTTATTATTAATCAATAACTTTCACCACAGTGAAACAGTGCAGTGACTTCCTGTCAGATTTTCAACATGCCAAGCTGCTGCTGTGCATGGGTGAGTACACTCAGTGCTACACCTGTAATCTGCAGGGACAGATGAGCTGACTTCAGTTTCCACAGGACAGGCCCAAAGACGTCAAACTAGGGATGTGTTCCACCTCTGACCTGCTAATGGGGATGGAGGTGTTTTCACAGCCTCTATAGTTCTCCCTGGTCCTTGGCCCTCTTGGCATTGGGGGCCAAGTTGTTGTTTTCATACTGCTCAGCCAGGTGCTGGACCCCCTCCCTGTAGGCTGAGTTGTCACTGTGATGTTGTCTGTGAACTTGATGATAGTGTTATAGCCATTGAAGCTTAGCAACCAGCCTGGAGGGATGACAGTAGTGAGTGCAGAACTGAAATCAATGAACAGCAATCACACAAAGTTGTTGTCTTTGTCCAGGTGGGTTGAGGCAAGTCATGTACTGTATTGACAGCATCCTCTGTAGACCTGTTGGTGAGGTATGAAAACTAGTTTGTTAGTTTGTAATGTGGGAGGTTAAGCATGTCATGAGGTCAGAGCAGTTCATGATGATGGGGGTAAGTGCAGAGTTTTTTGACGCTGCCAAAGGAGCTACTGTAAGACAGGACAATCCTGTCACATACTGTACTTCAATCAGACACTTTTACTTAAACAACTTACAGGAAGTGTAAGTGAGGTAAGTGAACTGTATAGGCTCAGGCTCTACAGGCAGAGTTCAGGCTGTCAGCCAGTCACTCTGACTTCTTGACTTTACAAGCCCATCAGTTTGTACTGAGAACATAAATCTTTCAACACCTCACTAATATGTGAATGAATTTTTCAAAAGGCTCAGTCATTTTCTAAAACAGCTGGTCTCTGTGATTCAGCTGCAGATTAATCCACATTTGGTGGTCTAGTGAGTATTTGAGGAAGCAGGACTGAGTCACAATAAACTGCAGTGAGTGTGTTAGAGCATTATCTCTATTCATTACATATTACTTTAATAATTTGGGCTTATTTTTTATTTCAGTCTTAATGTTTCAAAGACATTTGCCAAGGTATACAACTTAAATCCTGATTTTTTCAATCAAATACAACTTATAGTATCCATTGGGAAAAGGTCAAAGGTCATCAAACAGGAGTCAGTGGATAGCAGATCAAGAGCCACAGCCACATCTGTCATCAGGGGTCATCTGTGAACAGAGATGAGTGTTACCATCTTCCCCATATACAACTACTTCCTTATGACTGGAATTTCATAGTTAGGCCACATGATGAAAAACCGGACCATCTCCATGACAACTCCATCTGCTGATAAAGATTGTGAGAAATCTAGAAAGAGGACTTTGTATTAATACTGTTTTTGTCCAAGCAATGGCTCCACCATTCAATTAAGTGTAAATACTGTTGATGTGTGTGTATATTTGCCCTGTATCTTGCTGTTATAGGTTTTAATTTTATTCCTGTGCTAAGCTCTTTGCTCATATTGTTTTCTGTCTCACTCTTGTTACATTCTTCTGGTGAGGCACTTGACAAGCTAAATGTTTCAAAGTCCTAATAAATACATGATTGTTTTTGAGGCTGCGTGTGTTCTGATGTCGGTTTGTAACCAGGATGTGGGTACAGTTTAGTGCAGAGGTGTCCTTAAGTCCTGCTCTCTCAGTACTGACTTTCACTCCATGTCTCCCTCTCTCCGTCACTGTGTGTTGTCACAGCATGATGGTCAATATTTGAACTAAAGGGCAGGGTGAAAGGCCGCTCCCATCAACATTTCACATTCACCAGCTGCACTCAGCCCTGCCCTGATAACACGGATCTGACGCTGATTCCCCCCTACACACACACACAGAGGAACACACAAACTCACACTGCTATTGGGTGGCCACTCAAATAGGATGCAACTGCCTGGTTTTGAGTGAAGCACAGTGCAGCAACTCATGAACACCTGAACTCCCCTCAGATAGAAGCTGAGAAATACTACTTACACACATACTGTGTTCACTGCTTCACCTTACATCACTTTCATCACATCTAAGGCAGGACACTCCAGACAAAAACATTTGTTTTCATTCACTAATCAATTTGAGATTTCCTTCCATATCTTCTCTCAGACTCTTACATTTAGTGTTTGTTTTACAACACATTGTCATCAATTCTTACCATAGGACTACAATACATATCTTCAAAGCCCTGTTCTCTTAAAATGTTTTTCTACACTGGAATGAGAAATCTCCACTTCAGTAATAACTCTCTCTAACTTTATTTTTATCTATATTCTAGAGGTTTTTACAGGGCTTTCATATAGCATTCATATGGAATTTATAGAACATTTTATTCCTAAACAAATAGCAAAATGGGTTTTTTCATGAGCTGCTGACAGTATTTTTCTGATTGATGGAGTGATTAAGAGCTATCAGAATCCTTATGCAAGAATTAGAGCATTTGTAATTAGATAATGTACCATTTGCATGTTTAAATAATTTAACATTCTGAAACTTGTGATACAAAAATTATTGTGTTGTTATTGTTATAGAAGTGATTAGCCAGAGAGTTTTATGGTGGTACAGTTTTGTTAAAATGTTTTCCTACTTACCTATAGTATCTATTATACAGAAAAGAAAAAGAATGCAATCAAACTGATCAATGTTTGGAACTAATGATAGGAATATAAATCTAGAGACACAGGATTGCTTTATGATATGAAAAGTGCCAAAATATATGGTGCAGGGAAAGTACCACATTTGAACCTTCATAAGAGGCCAGGTGTGGTCAAATGCAGCAAATATATATACCATCCAGTAATGTTATGTAAAAGACCACCCAGAACACCCTAATACATCACAGTTTATAAGTGGATCAGTGCCATGGGATTCATTGGGCCCAAATATTGATATACAGGTCAATTAAAACACACTCCACAAGCTGACATATAATCAGTCTAAATTAAGTAATGTTATTAGAGGCTTGTCAAAGATTTCAGAAAGAGGAAATAAATAATTTAGTAAATGCAAAAATTATCTATTAAAGCAATAGAGAATATGGAGCCCTCTCACTGGAAGCTGACGTCCTTATTGCTCACAGTGTTAGCTGGAAACCGAAAAGGAAAAACTGGGAAGCAAACTAAATCACCTCAGAGTGGTAGGCCACATAACCAAGCAAAAATGTTATCTTGTTGTGTTGTGCCCAGAATAAAGATAATAGTCTGAGTCACTTTTAGTTACACAAACATACATGCACATGAACTGCAGCACACAGACGGGAGCAAGGAGCAGCTAGCTGCTCTGCCATCCTTTCAGGAGGAGTCACTGCCCATTGGACTGATCCCCAACTGCTGTACAGAGACAGGTTTAAAACAACAGAGAAAACACAGCCAGCAGTCTGCAGCCACACCAGCAGCTGTGATGCTGTACTATATAATGCAGCTTTTGAACTACAGGCATCAGCATGCTCAAAATGCTCAAACTATCAGCCTGAATCTTACAGCCATGTGCCATCTTAGTTTGGTGTAGTAGCATGCACTAACATTTACGCTCATTTTTAATTAACAGAGTCCAGCTGAGGCTATTGGGAACACCATCAGTTCTGAAAGGTATCTGGTCATAAATCAAAGCATTGGACACCATAAAATGTTGACCTTGAAACTCACTCGTGCTCTCATCTTCACAGTGGGCTATAGTTGGATGGGATGACTTCATGGCTACTATGGACAGGAGGAATGACTGATGACAATTCAGTTTACATTGCATAGAGTATTTAACTTATTAATATGGAGCTCCTTAAATGTTTGAATTGCATATTGCATACAGGTGATTTATTCTTTGGAAATTATTTCTCTTAATCCAAACTACTTACATTGTTCTAAGGCATTACCACTTTACAAGAACACAGCAACATTTATGTTTGAGCATTTATTCAATACACTGTAGAAAGATTTCAACTGAAATTATGATCAAAAGCATGAAGTGTGGAAAGCAACAAAACGCTTGGCATTTTACAGTCCACAAGGGCCACAAAGTTGTGTTTTCACAGAAAACATTCAATTTGAAAGCTGACCTACAGGCAGTTCATCATTTTACCTGACTCTGCTTACTGACTATAAACCTCCCGGGTTCAGGTGGGAGTACAGAGGAGCCTGAGCGGCTGGGAATAGGATAAGCTGCTCCACTGACAGGACCACGGCATGTGTTTGGCCTCCTTGATTGGTGTGCCACACATCAAGCTGGCGATCAGTTATAAGCTGCTGAACCAGAACATAGGCCTTGGGAAGCTTACATATGACCAACAGCACACACTGCTGTTGCTTCTGCAGTCTCTCACATTCAATATCAGCTGCTGTAAGAAAGAAAAAAATGCAAGACCTTCCTCATCAAGCTCAGCAAAGTTCCATTTCTAAAATTCTTCAGGACTGGGTGAAATAAAGCAGTTTAAATACAACAAAGTTGTTTTCCAGTTTCTGTTTTAATAAATCGCAGCTGTGGCTTCAAATTCATTGGCCTTTAACTCTTTTATAAAGTGCTTCATTTATCACATTGTAAGAATCCTTGAAAAAATGGAAAATATTTCCAAACCTTTCTGGGCAAACCCCAATGATGAAATAACAAAACTAAAGGAATTTGAAAGCAACATCATATACAGGTACATAGTTACAGCAATACAATAAGAAGGAAATTCTGATCCGTGAAGCTTTCTGCTGAGTAGGAGACTTCCATTTGTAGTGCGACCATGTTAGTGGTGTGGAAAAAGACAGAATGAGGGGCAGCTAGCTGCAGCAACTCAGACATAGTAGTCATGTGGCGGCTTGTTTTCAATCTCACAGTTAAAGTAGTCACAATAAAAACACACACAGTCCCATTAGTGATCATCTCCACGGGCCTTGGTTCCTTGGTTTATCTCACCCTGTCTTATTTGTTCTCTATCTTACATGAGGCCAGAGCTTACTGTAGGTCAGTCACCTCAGAATGACTTATTTCTAGACACTCAGACAGTAGGACTACTCTTTCTATACTTTAACATCGGCCCCAACCTTGCCCTGCAGTGGTTTGATCAGAGGCTAAACATTAGAATGGCGGTTCTGAGGTTGTTCCCATGTCAGCAAGAGTGTCACCTAGTGTCCATGCTGTGGAGTGCTGGTTGTGTTGGTTGTTAGCTGGGTGGTTGGGGGGCAGTGGTGGTCCATTTACACCTGGGTGGTAGAAAGCACAGTTGCTTTCGTACCTGCAGCTTCCCTTCATCATGAAGTGACGACACACAGGCCTCTTGGACATGTCTGACAGGAGAAAACACATGAGCATTAGAATCACACCAGATGTAGACTCAGTATCTAACAGGGACTATCACTGTACATCATCTCCTGTTAGTTCTCAAAAAATGACCCCTCAATTTTGCTTAACTGAAGAGAGAGATGTTTGTTTTGACAGTAGCAGTGATGTAATAGATCAAATGAAAATGAATCAATGTACACAGACAGCAGTTCAATCCTTATGTTAAGGTCCACCTAATCATTTCTTATGGAGCTTTTGAGTGAACTGCAAGGTCCTCATCATCATCATCATCATCATCACTGTCCACAACAACTGATAGTTAATTGATACTGTCAAGCTCAGGTATCAGACATTATATGAGAACAGAGGGTACTCCCACGCCATATGCCCCATATACCATTCATGTTGTTGTGTCCTCCTCTGGGCCCTCCTCGTCCTCGGCCTCTGAAGCCTGGCTCTCCTCCTCGTCCCCGGCCTCCTCGGTGGAAGTGGCCTCCTCTGTGGGGACCTCCTCTCATGGAGTAGTCTCCCCAATAGTTGCCATCTCCTCTACCTTGGCCTGGCGGCGGCCCCATCATGCGTGGGCCTCCGCCAGCATTGAAAGGTGGTCCATGGTTGTGAGGGGGTGGGGTGTGGTTAAAGCGTGGACCACCAGGTGGGTTGTTGGGCGGGTAGCCACCATTCATGGGCATCTGCATGTGCACGTTCATACTGTTCATGTTGTTCATATTGTTCATGCCTGGACCATGGCCCAGTAATCCCTGGTTGACTAAATAGAGAGAAAAATTGGTTTGAAACAATGAGTAACACAAGGACCAGAGCAGGTGGACATCACGCTACAACATCAGGAAGAATAGAATAGAACTCTTTAGATCTTTATTGTCACTGTTCCAAAACAATGAAACACAATAAAAAGAGATGTAGCTCTTCAAAGACGTTGAGGTTACCTGGTGGAGGTCCACCCTGGTTCTGGTTCTGGGTCTGCTGCAGGGATCCCAGTAGCTGTTTAATCTTGTCTGAGAAGTCAGGCTGCTTGATCAAGTCTTCAGTAGACTGGTTACCAGAGGCACCCTGAGGACAGACAGCAGTTATTAGCTACACATCATAATGACAAATCTTTACATCTAAATGTAGAGATATTTTACACAAGACTATGAAACTTCATGAAAAACAGAATGTTAATTAGGCATACTCTTAGTCAAAAATGCAAACCGGGATCACAGCATGTCAAAAAAACTAAACAAAAACAAGCCTCTCCTGCTGACCATCTGACTATACTATCATGTGTTTACCATGATGGATGAGAGCAGCTCCTGTACGTTGACAGAGGGAGCCACAGGGTTGCTAACAGTGTTTGTAGCTTGTGGGCTGCGGGAGCTGTTGCTCAGGTTGACCATGAGGTTGGCCAGCACGGGTGGCAGCTTGGAGCTTTCGTTCTGGGATATAGCAGAGGCCTGCTGTGATGTGGTGTCCATGGGCTCAATGTAAGCATCATCCAGCATGGAGGAGTCCTGCAGGAGAGAAGACACCTACAGCTCAGCAAGCAAGATATTATACAGCCCTACTGAGTGTGTTTAATAAGAAAAATGACAGATTGCATGTGTGTGTGTATGTTGGGTGTACTAACCTCATCCAGAGGGATGAGACGGGGAGGCATGGGTTCATAAGGCTCTGGGTCTGGTTCATGTGGACTGTCAGGCACACTAGTGATAAGAGAAGAAGAGAAATCATTAACACACTTTGCAGGCCTCCATTCTAACTTCTAAGCATGAAATTGTAGGAAGTTGGATATATTAACAGGATCAAAGATTCAGACTCCTTTTAAACACTGTCTTCTTTTTTTGGCTTTTGTAACAGATATATTTTGGATAAAAACTTACAAATTGTACTAGAGGATGCACCAGGTTTTTCCCAATGTCCTACCTCTCTTTGCTGAGGAAGATCTCCTGCAGAATGCCCATCTCACGATCCCTCTGGGTGAGTTTCTCTGTGCTGTTGGCCCCGGGGATGACCAGGCTACCGGCCAGCGTCAAGGGCCTGGGGGGTGTCCATGGAACCCTCTCTTCCATGGTGTCGTGGGAGAGCCGACGGGCCATCTCAAATGTCTGCCTGTCCATCATCAGCTCTCGTTTGGCAGCCTCACCAAAGTCCTTGATCTTGTTCACGTTGACTATGGTGTAATAAAATCATTACTTAATATTTTTTTCAGATGGTTTACAGACCCACTGGTGTATTAAGACAATATACGCATAACTTCAGATATGTTGGGTATTCAAGACCAAATGCCTTACCTCTCTCTGTCTCATCCAGATCAAAGTAGAAGTAGTGTTTGAGCTGCTCATCCTCAGCCCAGTGAACGGTCTTCTTCTTCTTGCCCTTCTTGGTCAAGCTTTCCTCTTCTCCACGTGGTTCTGCCAGAGCATTAGGTTTCTCACCTACAAAGAACAAAAGACAATGAGAGAAATATGTTAGGAGATTGTTTTTAGGAGACACTCACTTCCAGCAAAACTAGAAAAAATATAAGGTAGTTCAATGTCAAAGAAACTCATCAAACTCTAATATCATCAAAGACTAGACCTTACCATTATCAGACACCTCAGGATCTTCAGAGGGAACAGGGGTCCCAGGCTGCTCCGGCTCCTGGTTTTCATCAGTTGTAGTGGCAGAGGCAGCAGTCTCTGGAGACGATGGTTTGGCAGAACACGAAGAATACGCTGAGGGTTTGCTGTCAAATGGACTTGCCTGAGAACAAAAAGGAACAAAAGTGAGACGACTGGTTTAACAAATTTTGGACATTTCCTAATCCTTAGAAAGTCTTGGATAAGGAGATAGATCAATGGTCTGATTGAGCCAGTTTTTTGTTTATTTACAACAGCTTTTTTCATCAGTAGTAAGCAGTACACTTGGTTGAAATTCTGAGGATTTGGTAAAAACTCTTTGATAATAAATAAATGGTTTTTCCTCCAATATTCTGAGGACTTTCTGGACTGACAATACATACTGGTACAAAGTCAAAATTAGATCAGTCAGTACCTTGTTAGATGTGGGGGAGACAGCCTTGGTATTTGCTGTAGTACTACCGCTGGGTTTCTTCTTCTTGATCTTGATCCCAGGCACTGGGGCAGAGTTCAGAGCATCTAGGAATCCAGTGCACTCCATCGCTGCAGTGAGGACGTGAGACAGCAGTGAACACCAAAGCAGCTACATCACTACCATCTCTTTAAAATATAGTTTCCATGTGATGTATGTATGTATGTGATGATGTTTGAACTTACGCTGTGCTGGAATGATCTTGACTTTGATCTCTTTGGCAGAGTTAGAGGGGGTATTTAGAGGTTTGTATTTTTTCTCCAGAGGTGGAGCATCTGATGGACCAGAGCTGTTGAGGGAAAATGAGCATAAAATGAAACATGTATGTACTTTTATCAGCCACCTGATGGCAGCAATGAGCAAGCTGCATGAATACTGCTGTGTTCACAGAGATAGTGAGGCAACGGGTCTACAAGAGGGTAGAGTACCTAGGCCTCTTGAGGACTGGAGGCTTGATGTTGTACTTGTCACCCAGCTGTGGGGCAGTGGGTGCCTTCTTAGCAGGGGCCGGGTTGGGAGCGTCCATCTCTAATCCTACGCAAAAAGAAAAAATACTGGTTATATCATACATAACTTGTTTCAACACTGAGGGCCAACAACTACTATCCCTGCTCATCACATTATGTTTACCTATGGAGCGGATCTTTGTGTGGCTGGGTGCATGAGCTTTAGGTTTCTCCTTCTTCTTCTCCTCATCTCCACTCTTTTCCTTCACATCCCGCACTGGCAACTTGCTCTCCTCTTTCTTCTTTTTCTTATCTATGAGATAATTACAGAGTGTGTTAGAAAGTGTTGACAGGTGGAGCCATTGTAAAACAGTGGCACATATTTAAAAAGTGAAATGTACCAGCAGGAGAGTTGCCACTGCTTGAAACACTCTGAGAGCGGATTGTAGCCATCCAGCCATCTACGAGCACAGACGCCAACTTCCTTAGGTCTAAAAATAAGAGACAAGGATTTTAGTGGGATAAATACTGCAGTCTAAATTTAAGAGTTTTGGTTTTTGATAGATGCCAACTGACCTTCAGTTTCTGCACTCTTACTCAGCTGCTTCACCAACTTGGCTGTGTTGTTCTGGAAGAATATACAAGCAGGTTTAATTGCTATAGTTGCCTGTATAGTGTCGTAGAAGTGTTTCCTAGTGGATAAACTGAGACAGTACCTGTTTGAGGTGGTCCACTTTCAGGGGCAGCTTCTGCAGTGTGAGCAGGATGAGCTGCAGCAGGGGGGTGTTGTTGGTGGTTTTGGAGTAGGTGAGCCAGGAGTTGAGCAGCCTGTAGCCACCAACTCTGATAAACCTGGATGAAAGAAGGAACAACTGATTTATGATGGAGGTGGTCTGCAATGAAGGACACAGGTGGTCACTGATTACTCTTATCTGACAAATCAATAAAGGTAGTAAAGCATGGTCATATTTCCTCAGATAATAATAAGTAGTTTTCAGAGTGGCTGTTGTGTTGATTCTCTTGATCAGTGAGGCTGGTGTATTTTGCTTTTGTCAACAAATCTCAAATGAGTCCCAAACTAATGACTTCAACTTCAAACATAATTATAACTTATAACTATTATGGTATTATAACTGACACTGGAAACATTCATTTACAAATGTGGTTTGGTTCAGCCCTACTTGGAAAGTTCATTTATGCATTTAATTGTATTTTTTTTGTATTTTGCCTTAAAGACAGTACTCTTCTAGAATTGCATGTAAAAGAGAACACTTTTCTTTGGTAAAAATGTATGTAAAACAAGTTAAATCTTACAAGACAGGCCATAAAAACTCAGAGAAAAAAAGCAGAAACGTTAAGAGAGACTTTCCTTGGGGGTTTGTTGGGGTTTGCAGTTCTTTCAATTGAATGGTATGTTTTCATACATATAATCCACCAATGTCTTAATATTAATTCATAATAGGACTTGCAATATACAACAAAGTTGAAGTTAAGCCTACCTGTTAAGAACATCGTGGGATTTCGTCTGTAGAAGGATGTTCAGGTACATACATCTACTGACCATCTTGGTTGAAGCTTTCATCAGGCTGCATTGAAAAAGAGAAACGATGTTTATATCATCGGGAGTCATAAGTCAACTATAACAACTACTATTACATGTGTCATGTCTGATTTCAGTTCCTCACCTAAACACCTTTGGGACTCCCTCAAGGCTGCGGAGCTCTCCATCCTTCCCCAGCAGAGCCTCCACACCCTTCAAAATCTCTCTGGGGTCCACTGGTCCGCCTGCCATATCTGAAATACACACCTCTAACAATTAATGTGCATGCAGACAAGACATAGGTGTATTGCATTTTCTGGAATGTGTGGGCAATATTTATAGATACTTCTGTGTTGTTTACAGAGGACTATTTGCCTGCCAAATAGAAAAGGGAGCTCCATGCAACAGAATATCACCCAGGCTACCCTTGAGATCTAGAACTCATCAACTCCAACCTATTTTGCTCCATTAAAGTCACAGTAAGGCTCATCAGCAGGCTCACATCAAACACAAAAATCAAAACAGTATCAGGTCAACAAGGGCACAGCAGAGTCTGATTTACCTCAACACCAGGCACTATACAGATTCCATTCTAAATCAGTTCACTTTCAGTGATCAACCACACCAGCCTGTTTATATTAAGGTCCAAAGGACTGGCACAAAACACCCAAATCAGGAGATCAGCATCATGAGCTGGCCAATCAGGTCTCATCAGATTCACTGAAGGTTTGAGCAGCAGCATATTCATCAAGCTGCCAAACACCCCTACTTACAAAACAATAATCCAGGACTATGCTGATTTACTATCTAATAAATTATTTTGATACGACACAAATGGCCACATGGTCACACAAATTACTACGAGTATAGGCAGCAGTGTTTTCTTCCAGCTACACAGCACTCTGTCGCTCTGGCAAACATCCACAGTGCATGATGGCTTCAGCATGCTGCCTCATAGTTGAGATGTTTGTGGATTGCTTCATGGGGCCAGCTTGACACCAGTTCAACAGGGACATGGGTAGGACACTGTAGTTTAGTCATCAGTGCCAGTGTGTCTCATCTCAGGGACTTTTACTTGCAGGATATATAATCTAATATTAGTTTCATTTCTGTGTGTGAGGCAACAGAGTTGATTCCAGTTAAAACTATGATTAAAGAGGCAGCAGCAATGTAGACAATAAAAATGCATTTATAAAACTGACATACAAAATGTTGCACATTCACTTCAAATTGATTTTAACTTTATTTAACTATTTCCCCAATCATATCAAAAAGGGAGAATAATGGGAAAAAAGTCTAACTGGGTATTAACCTTTAAATTAATATATGTATTCAATATCTATATTGATTTTTTTCACATTATTATTATATCTGTGTGTATCAAATACAAAACAAAGTGAATGGTCAAAGTTTTGTCAGAAAAATGTAGCCAAAGAGAGATTTTTTTTTTCAAGATGTGTTACTGATAATTTCTAATCAACTTTTTAATGGCACACATCTATCACAACCATTAACATTTGTGCAAACATGTAACCCAAACAAGGAATGGAAACAATAAAAACCTTGTAAAAACCTATTCTTGCTGTTCAATATAGTATCTGTTAAAAGGATGAATAGTACAAATGCAAATTATATGCACCAACAAATTAAAATGTGATTGGTAACTGTATGAAGTATGAAATGCTTAAAAACTGTAGAATTAGTTTGTTAAATAATCTCTGTCCTTGCAAATGTGATTATCAGACTGAGGGAATTTCTATATTGGACTACAGTGGTGACATCACTGTTGACTGTGGCAGCCACAGGGTACAAGTCAGGTCACTTACTGCCACCTACAGGTTAGTTTATGTTTACATACTGGCACTGTACTGATTCTGTGGTTACACAATACAGAAATTCATTAAGATTAATACAATTGTTAGTGCAACATCACATGACAATTGCCTGAACTGTCACATTCTGACTGGAAAACAAACAGTCTAACAAGGAGCTAGACGTTTCATACTTAGTAAGTACTTCAAAGACTTATTATTTTTGAAAGGTCCTATGTGATTCAAATAAAAACAGCCAACACTAAGTCAACTGGCCTTTACAAATGTCTTTACTTTTATGGATATTTTAAATGATCATGACAAAAGGTCTTATAAATAACCTTTAAATTGCTCATTATATAACTGCCTGGTCGAAACCTTATAGCATGCATTCTTTTTCATGTTTATCAATTTTATACTGAAACAGTTTTTTATGCCAATTTGTCAAGTCATGTACATAACCTGCAGTTCTGGTGGAAATCAATCCACTGGAAATGTCATGATGTGAGGAATCAGTTAAGTCTTACCCGCGTAACTGTTGTAGTAGAAGTTTTATATAGTCTCAGACCTCCACAACACTGCAAATAACCCAATTCCTGTAAATATCACAAATGTTACACATATTCACAAATCATTGTCAAACAAGGCCCTGGTTCCTGGTTGAGGGGAAAGAAGATTATTTTTTCAGTTGTACTGTGGTATTATTACACATCACTGGTAGGTCAGGCTAAACCATCTATGTACTTAATGACCAAGCCTCCTACAAAAAGAGACCAAAAAAAAGTCATTTTTATAACGGCTGCGCAACAACAGATTTGACGACAAATATGGCAACAATGTATATTAATCAAGACACAGCTCCAAACAAGTAAGTGTAAAACGCCCTTGGTTATATAAGAGCAGTTCACGCAACCTATAAAAAGGCTTGCGCTTAACCTGACATCTGTCATAGCTGAATACAGGCCTGTTCCTGCGGCTACACTGCCCGACAAAGGGGGAGGGAGCTGGAGAATAACTGCTATTCAGAGCCCTCCCTCCTTTAACCACTTCGACGACGGCAAACCAACCCCTGCGCCACCAACAATGGATCTCCTGAAAAAAACAGTGCTGGTTGATAGAAAAACAAGGCGAGCACCAGATATCTAGCGAACCGTATGTGTACACAGTCAAACGATGGAAATCACTCTATACTTGTTCTGCATTTCGGTTTTGTAAAAAAAAAAAACAACCAAAAAAAAAAATCAGTCCCAAATGTTGCTTCGATGAGAACAATGCTAGCCCCCGGAGCTGTCCGAGGACGCAAAGCAAACCACAACTCGTCCACCATATTTGTCAATCCCGACTGTTTGTGCTTCGAAAGACCACTTCGCTTGAGTCATCCTGCAATCTTTATCCACAGATTGCCGAGTACACAGTGCGGGCTTTCGGGAAGTCCCTGTACTATAATTATCAACATTTCAACACACACAATGCTTCGTAAAATATGTCCACAATCCTCAAACTAATGCAATCTTTATGTGTAGATTGCGGTGAGTGTTCGTTCCGTGGAGCAGCCCCTACAAGACAAATTGGCAGGCAAAAAGTCCGACTTAATGATCTGTGTTTTCTACGCCTACGGCAATCTTTATGAATAGATTGCTTATGGTTATTTTTTGCGAATTTACTGACTATATTCAGGTTCATTGGTACAATTCGCCCAACCGTCTCACACACAAAGAAACGGAGCTTTGTTCATCCGTCCACTTTCCTGTGTGAGCTCATACTATTAACATTGTCTATTTTCAAATTGTTTGCCAAGAACCAAGCTAACTCACGGTGCCTGCTAACCAGCTACCGTTAGCTAGCCTATTATCTTCGACTATTTTCATTTGATGAATTTCGATTCAATTTAACTTCAAAATCAACTTACTATTGATACTATAGATCCTCAGCGTCTCGGGTATATTATAGTGTGCTATTCAGGCACTTATATCTCTCATTTCATAAATTTTATGTCGTCAACCTTCATGGTTTTAATATCAACTGAAAGACTTCTTATGGGTGGGGCTGAGGTAGCTAAAGGCTAGCCTTTCCTTCAGGAACAAACTGGAGGCAAAAATAGTAATCAAATGTCCATTACTTGAAGAAAAAAATATGAATTTGAGTAGAGTTGTTCAAAGTCCTCGACGGCTCAGTCTTCGGCAAAGCAAATGCATACCTGTAAAACACACAAAAAACACACCTTTAATTTCAATTCTCTGGCAAATTCCGACGTCCTTCGTCTATATCAAAGCCTTTTGTTGGTTTCTGAATACATTCGGTAGGAATTTCACATTAAACACGGACAAAATGTTGAAATAAGTTTCGCTGTCTTCCGCACTCCACTTACCTCTGACCAAATCCAGGAATGAGCTCGAAAGGAGGGACTTCGGTTTTATACTACGTGACGTTTTTTGCGTCACAGACAGCGTTTTTTCTCGGTTATCGAAGAAACAAAATGGCGGATAACTGACCTTCCATTCACAGTGAAGGACATAATGGCGTGTGTCACATTTTGGAAACTATTATTCTAAAATATTCCCTAGATTTTCGTTTTAAGTATTTCGTTTTGGTATTATATGGGGGATAATAAAGAACACCAACGCATCTTGTTGATATACATGGATTGTGGTTATTCTTTGATATATAAATTTAGTTGTTAATATTTCTTCAAAATGGCGCCTGATTTCTCTGTCAGTGCCATAGAATATATGATTAGGGCCATGATAGTCACATGCACCAGTCAGAGAGAAGGGTGCATTTCAACAATCACCTACACCCAGTGGATTTAAATAAAAACGTCATGATGTGGTTTTAAATATAATATTAAGCACTCACTGATAATTTAACTTCTGCATAAAATGTCACACTCGATACAGCTCAGCTACAGCGTAGCTTGATCTTTCACCTTTCACCCATAACCCCACTGTGACAGAAAAAATGGCTGCCTCCATGCAACGCGTCGCGAAGGTTTTGTGTGGTTTATCGCCTTCAATTTTCCATCCATTACGACAGTCTCAGGTATTACTTTAATTATCTAATTATTTATTAATTTCGTTTACACGAATGAGACCCAGGAAGATTCCTTTGCCACGTAGCCGTTGTTAACCACGAATGACGGGATGGTGTCCTGTCGGGTGAAATACCCCGGCGTTAACTTGGTTTAATTTAATTACCTATCGTCATTAGAGCATCCACGGTAGAACAAGTGAGAACTATGAGACTTGTGAGTAAATAACGTGTGGTTACTGCATATCTTGCCATACAGCATTTATGGCATTAGTGTGGTACCCTACAGAAGTTGACTTTGTAATGACAGACATGGGAAACCACGTACATTTCACGATGACAGGTTATTTATCGACGGTGTCCGAAAGGCAAGGCAATTTTACACTGACCGCAACTCATAAATGCATATATGGACGTCATGCATCCGTAACACTCTACGTAAATGATGTCTGTAATTATGCACAGCAGGGGGTGGGGGCTCATAAGGTGAGTGGGATGTTGCGATGATGACTTCCTTGTACTTTCAGCCCTGTCTACAGAGGCCACTAGGAAGAATATGCCCGGCCATCTCTCCATACATACCTCCAAGTCACTCTTTTTGCAAAGCAGCATCACTCCAGGATGAGGATGCTGCCGAGGCTCTGTCCCGCTACAAGGACAGACCGTGGGATTACTTGGAGAGTGAGGGTATGTAAAGGAAAATCAAGTAACATCTTTGGCCCTCACATATGGTTTTACAATGTTATTATTTCCCCTGACAGAGTACATTGATAGGTATGGCACCAGTCCAGTGTGGGCAGGCTATAGGAGGAACCACAAAGGAGGCATTCCCCCACAGAAGACACGCAAAACCTGCATTGTAAAATATCTATGTTATTTAATCAGGGATACCTTACATTAATTACCTGCATCTGTAATTTAAAGTAGCATCAACACTATTTCTGTTTCTGTTTCTGTAGAGGGGAGACCAGATATGTGGAAACCCCTGTCCAATTTGTCGGGATCCAAATGTTATTATTCATCATCAGGTGGGTTCTCACAATCTCAGTCACTCTCATGGTCTCACTGCACATTAAACACACATACACTACCAGTCAGATGTTTTAGAACACTGTTTTTACAGCTGTTATTTAAATTTACATAATTAAATCTCAGTGTCTCTGAAATTAAAGCATCAACAATGAAACAGTGGAATTATGGTTGAACTAATCCAAATTTCGGACTCATTTCGAAACCAAACACACTTATGACATTCTGTCTACAATGGAAATGAATCACTGTTTGGAAAGTTTGTCTCAACACTGTTGCTGAAGTTCCCACAAATGTGTTGCACTTGTAGGTTCCTTTCCTTTCACCCCTCTGTCCATTTCATCCCAAACCAGCTCCATGAGGTTTAAGTCTGGAGACTGTGCTGCTCCTTCATTATTTGAAGCCAGTGTGTCGTTCTTTTCCTCTGATGTTTGACCCATTATCATGCTATAGGATGAACTCCTGACCAACGTGTGTCTTCCTTTGTTACTCACCTTTTTCTCACCATTCTGATAGTAATATACAGTAACAATTCCTACAGTACACTATTGTCTTGCATGCATCAGAGAGGTTAGGAACACAGTTTGTTCTTTGTACAGACAGAGGGTTTATAAGTAATCATTAAGATTATCTGTGGAAACTGGTGTTTCAGTGACTGATCAGACAGTGTAAAGAACATTACATGAACTCTGAAATTCTGAAACCTCTGACCTTATCTCAATGAGCTATGCAAGAGAGGAATTTCTCATGACAATGATCCCATTGCCAAAATCAAACAGTAAAAACTCTGACCTCACCAAGTATGTCCCCCTGACCTGAATCCAACAGGAAACCTTGGGAATATTTTTAAAGTGGAGTGGAGCAGGTGGAATCTCACTAATGAGGGATGCACTGACTTTTGCTGCAGTTAAATATGGAGCTTTTCAAACAGTTCTGGTTTTCAAATTAATTTGGGCTTAGGCTAAAAACAAATAACATTGTATTATATGGACAGGATGTGTCATTACTTAAGACTTAAATGATACTGACCAGGGATGTACTTAGTTTTCTTGTGTACTCTAAGTACACTTACTCAGGTACTGCTCTTAAGTACGCTTTTTATGTACAATCCACTACAGTTAGAGGAAAATATTGTACTTTTTACTGCATATTTATTTGACAGCTTTAGTTACTAATTACTTCTCATTCATATTTTACATAAAAACCAGATGAAACCAGTGCTTCTCATCCTTTCTTGTTTGAGACCTCTTATAAGAATCAGGGGTCTAGCTGGGGCCTGTTGTTATATTTTAGGTGTCATAGTTGTTAGCAAGTGATTTCCTGCCTGAAGATGGTTAAACTTAACAGGTAAAATCACTATATATTTCACAAGAAAAGTGAAGTTTAGAGAGGAGTCAAAAAACTTAAAACAGACCAGTGAGCCAAAACCTTGTTTGCAATTCAACCTTATTTTGCTGTCTTTGTTGTATAAATAAGTGATCAAATTGGGTTAATAAGATCACATATTTGACATTAGTGTATATACAGCTTTATGTTGCAATTTTATGCAGTTTAACTGATTGTCTCATTCCCCCAAATGTATTGTCTCCTGTAGAATGTAAAATTACTGCAGCAGTTCATTAGTCCCTACACTGGAATGGTGTATGATCCCACTCGAACTGGTAAGTTACCAATCCATCAAAGTTAGCATGTTTTGATGTATAAGGCTCTCCCAGTTAATTACCAGGTGGCTCACATTGTAATGGTTCTACTATCTCCAGGTGTGTGTATGAAGCAGCAGAAGAAGCTAAATGAGGCTATCAACACAGCCCGAGATCATGGTGCGTAACACAAGGAAAGATTTAACCATAACCCTCTGTCCCTCAGCCCCTTCAAGATCTCTTTGTTCTTACATTATATAATGGCTTTATCATTATTATTATTATTATTAACTTAACCCTACAATTTTAAGTGCAAATTACTTCAAAGATTTAGAAAATGGCAGGTAGCTGTAGGTATTGTCAGTAAATGTGACTGTCATGCCATCTAGTGGCAGCAGAAAAGTACAACTTTTGATGTCCACTGTTGTAACAGAATATTTTTAAAGCTATATTGGGTTTTGACTTTCAGCTTAACTACAGTTCTATACAATGGCAACTTACACAAAGTATCCAGTTTTTCACTTGTGTGTGTGTGTCTCTGCATATGTGACCGCACACAGGAGCAGAAGAGCCACAGAGGAGCTAGGTTTACAACTGGACATGTTAAGTGTTTAAAAAAAAAAAAGCTCCAACAAGCGCAGTATGTCTGTAAAATCATAGATGGACACACATTGACCCTAAACGTTGGAAAAGTCAGCTCAAAATATTAGTGTTTTTTGAACGTGGCTCTGCTGACAGGGAGGCTCGCCCTAGTCCTCTCCTCTGGCATCCGTATATAACTATATAAAGTTCTTACAGGTCGTTAGCAGCTTGTTGAGGTTGTGCAAAGCAAGTCTTACAATGAAGTCTTACCATAGCCAACTGAGGGGATTTCTCTGTTAAATGTATTAAAACGTCTCGGAGGATGATGAAATGAAGTTTTTTTTGTGATGACAGAACCAGCCAGGTACCACTAACACCTTGTGTCCTCTCTCAGGTTTACTACCCTTTCAGATTCCACATGTGGAATTTTTAGGAGAAGACTTCTCCAATTCCCATGATGCTGTGGGGTCCACACCACCTCCCCCATCCTTAACCTCTGCTGACACGTGGTATAAATGGTACGGTGAAATAGTGCCTGATGAGAATGAAGTGACTAAAGTCAAGAAGACATACAAGGCTTACTTAAAGTGATGGAGACTATACAGCTAGACCTGTTGACAGAGTAACTGTCACTTAAGTTCACTTTGATCTGCTGTTCACATGTACAAGTGTTATGGACCATGTGAATTTCCACTCTGTTTTCATATTCTACTATGTATAAAAATACAAAATAAACCACATGATGAAAAATTTATGTATTTTATTGTTTAGCTTTAGTATATTTTGACCACAGATCATTATTCAAGACCGTTCTTCTCCATCTTTATTTTTAGAAATTAATGTTAGATAAACATTCCAATATATGTCCATCTACAACCCATTAAAGATGTTACAGTCCAGAATGGAAAAGATATCCAACCCCAACAAATCCAACATTTTTTATTTATCAGTGTTACTTTGTGAGACATGCTGAGCAGTCTAGATGGAGTGGTGGAGGGACGCTGTCCTCTGTGTGGTCATGCATTGACCTTGTTGACCATGGTCTCTCCCAGGGCCTCCAACACCTCCCGCTTGTAATCATCAAAGTCTCCGTCAATCTGGTTGACTGTACAGTCCTCCACCACCCACAACTGGCACTGAGTCTCTGTGATGAGCCGGGCATCATGACTCACAATGATCACAGCTAGACAGGAAGGACAGCATATTAGCTCTATGGTAAAGACCGAGCC
Organism: Lates japonicus; assembly: GCA_033238685.1. Lineage (NCBI taxonomy): Eukaryota > Metazoa > Chordata > Actinopteri > Centropomidae > Lates > Lates japonicus. The sequence goes on along the minus strand of BRZM01000060.1, from coordinate 381,111 downwards.
AGTCCACTATGTTAACAGTATGTTAAGATGTGGTGGACAGCTTTATGTATGAATTGATCATCTATAGTCTTAGCTGATCAGTGTCTCTATTTAGGCACTTGGGAACAAACATCTCTCTCTACATCTCAGTACTTTTGTAGTTTCTAATTGAATCTCTTGGGTTTTTTAGCTCATCAGTTGTTAAACAGTTCCTTGCTGACAGACACCTAGTTGGATCCATAAGTATTTGACACAATTTTCAGGATTTTGCCTCTGTACACCACCACAATGGAATTTAGCAAAGTCAATAAGATGTGATTTGAATGACTTTCAGCTTTACTTCAAAAACACTGTATTGACCATTGAGGAATTGCAGCCATTTATAGTCCCTTCATTTTCAGAGGCTCACAAGTAACTGGACAAACTAACATACTGTAATTAAAATAAAATGCACAATGAGCATTCATAATCACTTTTCTTACCTCCTTTGTATTCATTGATGGCCTCTGATAAGGCATCAATTGACTCAATGTCCAAATTGTTGGTGGGTTCATCCTATGAGTGAAAAAGACTTAGTTAAAAAAAAAAAAAGTTATAGGATTCATTCATCAGCATTGTGGAGAAAAAGTCAGTGGCTCTTACCAAGATCAGTACATCAGGCTGACGACATGCCAGTTCAGCAAACACTACTCTGGCCTTCTGACCACCTGTTGGAGATGAAGTCCACATAGTGTTAGAAAATGTGTCCATCATGACAGTTGACAGGAAATGCCTTACAGATTATGATTGTACCAGAGAGCTTGGAGATCTGAATGGTGTGGGCATGGCTTTCCAGGCCAAAACGTCCCAGGCATTTCCTGCCATCCTGGTAGGGAAGGTTGAAGTTCCTCATCAGGTACTCTGTCGCGGTCTCCTCCATGTTCAACTGATCAGCGTACTGCTGGTTGAAGAAGCCCACTTTCTGTAGGCAGACAAAACAACCAAGTTACAACTTTTCATCAAGTAAACTGACCAATGCCCTGGACCACTTCAAAAGGAAAATGGAGCTAGATAGCAGGACTTCACTTACTGAAAAAGTTTAATTCAAAGGAAATCGTTTCTTCAGTTGTGTGTAAATACAAATAGTTAATTCATATGGCTTTGTTTTTCACTGACAGCACTCCTCCTTGCTGGTAAAAAGTAAACCTGACATGACAAACATGGTATTTCCTGCATAGACACAACATACAGCCTTTATATATCTGCTTTGTGTCTCCAGCGGTCACTAAATGATTCTGAGCTGACAACCCTGTGGTCAATAAGCTACCAGCACAGTTGTCAACAGCTCAACTTCCCATTTCAACTCAGGCAAACGGGCACAGCTCATTATATCACAATGAATGTGACTTTGTTTCAGGTGCATCTGGCATGTACACCTTGTGCCTGACAGGCTATGGGAAATCATTAAAATGATAGAAACATCCTGAAAACCAATGCTAGAACAGTGAGTACATGTTTTGTTAGATCAGAACTTTGTTACTGCAGATTCAAACAGCAACGCAGAGGTACTCACCAGACGATGATTCTTCCTCATCTCACCTTTAGTCTAAAAAAGAAACATCCAGTTAACTCAGTAGTGTATACAGTGGTATGAAAGAGTGAGCAAACACTTTTGAATTACCTGGTTCTCTACATTAATTGATCATAAAATCTGATCTTCATTTAAGTCCAAAGCATAGACAAACTCAATGTGCTTAAGCTAATAACACAAACTATTACAATCTTTTGTCTCATTATTGAACACACCCCTGAAACATTCTCAGTGCTGGTGGAAACAGTAAGTGAACCCCTTCACAATGATCAGGAGGAATTTTGGACTATTCTCTGTACAGAACTACTTCAGCTCAGACACGTTCTTAAGATGTCTGGTGTGAACAGCCCTCTGAGGTCATTCCACATCATTTCTATTGGGTTATGGTCTGGATTCTGACTGGGCCACTCCAGAAGATAGATTTTCTTTGTCATTCCAGTAGATTTACTTCGATATTTAGAGTCACTGTCCTGCAGCATCACCCAGCTTCTGCTAAGCTTCAGCTGGTGGACAGTCACCCCTGACATTATCCTGGAAGATACCTTGATAAAACTTAGAGATTCATTTTAACCTGGATGAGGGCAAGCTGTCCAGGTCCAGAGCATGCAAAACCCCAAATCATAATGCTGCCTCCACTGTTCTTCAAATATTACACATTTCCCCAGCTGTGTTGTGGTGAGTCAAACTGAGTGCTCACTTCTAGAAGGTAAATCATCTCCATTTATAGACATCTGTCTGACTATGGACTGATGAGATGACTCTGTAACCCTGTCCAGCTTCATGTAACCAACAATTTTGACTTGGGTCTGCTCCAGTCTGGCAAGCGGATCATCAGTGATCCTTCTCGAATAGCAAACTCAAATGCTTGAGTGTTTTATGTCAGTAGTTTCCAACCCACACCAATCATCATTTTATTGACTGGGCTCCAGGTTTGTTAGCTCCTTGACCAGTTAGTTTTGTTGATGTCATTAGTGAGGGGCCCATATCAAACTATACAATGAATGCTTAATGATGTTTCCTATATGGGAAAAAAAAACAATACAATTGTCAAAGGTTGGTTAAAATAGACAGTTTGTTTATTATTGTAATCTTAGATGAGTTGATCCGACCATAAGTTTCAATATCAAACGATATATAAATGCAGATTATCGAAGCAGTTTTTTTCCACCAGATATTTTTTTACATTTTAAATCTTTGCGGCATTTCACACTACAGTGATTAATTTGGTTGAGAGGCAGTAGGTACTCTTCCCAACTCCATTGGGCCCAACTATACAAACTGAGGAAAGAAGAGTAGTGGTACGTCAGAGTTGAATATCAGCAATAATGTGGAGCTGCAACAGACCAAACATTTACAATAATTTGAGGGATATTAGAAAAGAAACTTCTCTCACAATGGTGTTGCTTGTTTTTCTGCCATGATCTCAACATTAACAATATATTATCCTTTGAGCACTCTATGTTTAGTTCTGTTTTTTACGTTGCAGAACCAGGAAACAAAGACATTCTGTTTTCAGGCAATAGGGGTGATTCAGCCTTGATTTCAGCTCAACCTTCACAGAACAAGTATACAGGCCAAACGTGAACACACCACTGGTGTTTCACCTTATCAGATTCTCATTGCTACTCCTGGAATATAATAGAGGCAGCAATATTTACCCTGGAGTCCATACACAATCCCAAAGTCCATCGCGTGAATAGAGGCTTGACCCTCATAGCCAAAGTCAACACCTGTACAGAGAAATCAAAGAGTCAAAATCATTCCAAGTCAAAAATTGTCATCAACTAGTGTCATGGCTAAACACATTTCAAAGAGGATGTGACAATATGACATTATGACACATGTAACTGTGCTTGCACAAGACTAATACAATTTTACAAATTATTAGTTGACTCTATCCACCCAATCTTCCAATATACACTTTTTCTGTCAAACTGCACATCAAAAAAACAAGTAGATTGAATCAAATTATCATCGCAAAATTCAAAACTAGGTAATATTTTTAGAACTTAACAAATGGGTATAGACAACTTCTCTTCCTATCAACCTCAAGTACTACAATGTGTTCCTCTGATACTATTATTTGACACTGTTGTCCCCATCATGACTCACACACACAAATCATGTAGTCAATCCTTCCTGCCTCCTTCAAAGTTTTACCTGTGTAAGCGAATCAGTCATATTTAGGACAGTCAGCGTCAACTGTACACTGAAACGTTTTTCAGCACAGTCAAAAGGGGTTGGAGCCCTACAATTGAGCTGCAGGTCTGTAGATATTCTTATTGTGTAGTCCCAGGTAAGGGTGGGGAGAGAGGAGGTGGTTGGGAAGGCAACTGACAGTACTAGAAGGCCTCTATAGCTCTTGTACTTGGCCTCTTCCTGACCTCCTTTTTCTAGTTTTCATGCTTTCTGGTGAGGGGCTCTTTTAGTCTGCTTTTCTCCCGGAGAAAAGACATTTTAAAAAATTGTGTAAGCCTCAAAACAACATGACAGAATGGATGGCTAAAGCATTGGTGTTGGTGTCAACTGGGAATGGCAAAGTGTAGTACATGGTGGCTTAGCTTGCATCTGAGTTTAATGTTGTTGACCTATAGATTACTTCAATAGTGTCAACTTTGAAAGAGTTGTTCATTTGACCCATCTAGAAAGAACTTCAACTGTTGTATTTGTTTCACTCTTTAATTAATTAAGGTAAAGCTGTTGAGATTATTTTTTCTTAAAGCCCATTTTGTTTTGAGGCTCGCCATAATCAACTCTTTACAATTTATAGTTAGACTTGTAGGGGCGCTTACACTACAGCCTGTTTCCAGACTTGCCACCAGCCTTCAGCTCTTTTGAGTTTCTTCTCCTGCTTGTCATACTGTTTCGGTAGTTCTTTCGCCTGCATACATCTTCTTGAAGGTCACTTGATAGAAAAAAACAAAACAAAACACTATAATTTCCAGCAGGATTCACCGTCTGCCAGTCAGGTCTTTACTTCCTTGTCAAACCATTGCTAGAGCCAGACCAGTGGCCATTGTAATCTATTAATTCTCACTATTTAAACGCATTCCAACTGTAGGAGTTGCATAAAAACACAGTCGCAAATTTAATGGTGACACTAGATTGGAATTTAGATTAATTAAAGGCAAACATTTTCCTACTTAGAGAACATTAACTCCTGGTTATATAGTTATGTGCAGCATTGAAGCCACAGAGCCCACACCGCATCAGGCAAGTGGCTCAAGCCATTGTGTTTATACTTATGCCTTGGTGTGTCGGAGTGTAAAACCACAGAAGCTACAGCATCCAGTACAGATGTATCAAGCATCAGCACTGAACAGGAGTTACATTCTCAATAGGAATTTAATCTACACACGGTAAAGTTAAGTAATGTTTATTTATTCATTCTATCACAATACCATCACAGAGGCATCTGATTGGTCCTTGCATTTACTCTCTGCAGAAACACAAAATAAATCTACCCAAAACAGAACAAGAGTCTGTCCAACCTCACAGAGCCTGATCCAACATCATGGAATCAGTGTGGTAACATGGAAGAGAAGACACTTTCGAGACAGACTAAACCCACTGAAGAACTGTACAATCTTCCCAACTTTCACTTTGTAATTTCTGGATGTAGTCTATTGGATTATTACTATAACTATTAATCAATTACTTTGAAAGCACCTCAATCTCATTTGCAGAAAAGCCTAAACTCTTTGCACAAAGTCCTGGATCATGTATTCAAACACAACACATATCCCTAATCTGCTAGACCTTGATCTAAATGGATACTTACAGTAGTCTCTGTAGTAGAGTTTCTAGGTTACTCCAAGTGGATGATATCCGCATACACATCATCAAGGAAACTCTGTCATGGAAATATGAGGAGAGTCTTCAGCCTTCAGTAGCTGTGAGTGGAATAGAGTACACACATCTCTACTTTTTTCCTTGTAAATATTATAGAGCTACAAACAAACTATTTTCACAACACTGCAAATTTCTGTAACACATGGAAGCATATCATCAAATAAGACTAAAAGTTTCTAGATCCATAACCCTAGATGGAAATAAGTGGCAAATCTTGCCACAAGGATATGATATCATCGGCTATTAGATTTAAAACCATTTATACTTGTTGCCAGATGACATGCTCAGGTCCAGGTGGTCGTGGGTTCAGTTCCACATCAGTAGTAATGTGGGTCCAAGGAATGAGCTCTGTGGGTAAAGAAGGTAGAGAAATGAAACATCTAACGGGTCTGAATTGGACCGGCTCCCCATCAATTGCTTGTAAATGTGTACCTTACAAGGGAGACTCTCATTCTCCACCCTCCAGAGAACCTCTTGGTGGCTCTGTTTCATCCTTAGTAATGACAGACCAGCCAGAATCCTTCTTCTGGCTGGTCACTCAGCTGCAGCCCACTGCCCTCAGCTTCAGACCTGATGAGAGGTGAAACATTGAGACTGGTCAAGAAACACAAGCATCCGTGATCAGACACAGGTAAACAAGATTATCCAGATGATCTGAACTAATTTTTGAGGGTCAAACCGCTAAAGAAAAATTCCAAAATGTCACTACTAATAACCACCACAGGAAAACTGTGGGACAATTATGGCAGCACAGTATTAAGACGGAACTGAGACGCCAGTTCAGAAATTATACTGAATATTTACAATATAGCTTGGAGAATCATTTATTGTTTGTTTGTTTTATTTTTTTTTTATCATCGTTAACTTCAATGTTTCTCTCATTCTATTTGAATGTCTAACTACTTTATCAGACTCTCTTTAGTGATATCATTGTGTTCCAGATGTCAGCTATTACACTGTAGTAGTACACCGGAAACATCCTTCAAAGCTGCTGCACACTTTCGGTCATGGTTACTTTATCAGAGCTCACCTTGCTGCCTGCTGCTGGTGAAATGAGAAGAAGTTACAAAAACCAAACAATGAGTGAACAGGAACACTTGGATGTACAGACAGAAAATTTGGCCAGATCAGTTTTCTAAAGATCAACTCAAGGTCCTGGTAATTTGGTCCTCATTCATTGCTCCTCCAGATGTCTGCACCATATCGCCTTATCAGACAGCTGATATATAATAAGGAGGAGTTAATAACACACTGAAATGTCTTTTGTTTTGGCTGGGTTTGTATTCTCTTCATTAGTGTTAACTGTGGTTCATCATGAGCCAAATGATCCTACAACCATTCCAACCTCACAGGATCACATATTCAACCTATACCTGGCCAGTGACGGCGGGTGAGGTTCATATTGCGGAGGACCATCACCACAGTCGGGGCGCCTACAAAAGGAGTGGTGAGAACCGCGGCCTCAACCAGTGCCTTCGCAGCGGTTTTATGATCGCTCATCACAAGAATATTGCTACACACATACAGTTGTTGATAAAATAAATAAATAAACACTCGTACATTATATACACCAAGCAAACTATAGAAATTTAGTTATAATAAAAGGTTTGAACATTTATCGGCAACATGCAGAGGGACAGTACGGTCTCAATGCGTTACACAGTTAGTATAGTCATTGCATCCATGGTGAGGCCTACGGCTGCTGCTCACCGCCGCCTCTTCTTAGTATTTGAACGTAATGTGAAAATTCAGCGGTTTTGAAAAAAATCTAAAACGTGAAGGTGAAGTTAAATGAAAAGAACTTAGCACAACTGAATAAATATTATAACTATTTAATTTATTTTTAATTCTTATATTTATGGTGCCTCACTGCTTCCTGACTGTACCGCTACTGCTATATTACACGTCACTAGTGAGGAGCAATCATTCTTGTCTGTGCTTTGTTCATAGTTGTGCAATATGAAAACAAAAATATTTACCATTTGTCCAGTCAAACCATATTCGTTCTATGTTCTGTTGTGCTGTTCAAGCATTCAACTGTACCAGCTTAGTCAGTACTAATGAAGCTTCAATATAAATATATTAATAAAAACTAATTAATTCAGTTGTTTTTTAATGACAAATGTCAAAATATTTTGTTGTGGTGTGTTAATAGACTGTCTTTAGACCCCATGGTGCTGGGATGAAAAAATAAAAACTATATGCGCAGGAATGATGCCATTAGCATTAATTAAACAAAGATTACTGGTATTTGACTCTGCAGGTTTCTAAGTCTTTGACATTAAAATGCCTCTCCACAGTGTTTTACTTACACACACACACACACACACACACACACACACACACACACACACACACACCTTCTCCAGCCTCTCAGCCACACTGTCCTCTCCCTTCTCCAGATGAGCCTGGAGCTGTTTCTCCTCCTCTAGAAGCTTAAGACGGCGCGTGTCTGCCTTCAGCACCGCCTGCACTGCTGGTGTGTCATCAGCTACCACCTCTAACAGAAACACAAGTACATGACAGAGTCAGTGGGCAATAACACCATGGACAAAGACACAGATGATGGAGGGCACGCTGTGGTAGGTTACTTACCCTGTTCACACAATAGCACATCTATGTTGGGGGGAATACTAAGAGCTCTGTTGGCTATGTGTTTCAATAATGTGGTCTTTCCTTTGCTGAAAGACAAGAGCACAAGAGAACACTTAAATCAGTTATTATTAATCTACAGGTAAATATTCTCTATCACATGCCATAGTAACCTGGTTACTTCTCATATCACAAGGAAACCAGCTGGCACTGTTAAGAGGCTATGGTAGACTAAGCTTCCCCAGAATGGTCATGAAACTGTTAAGCTGAAGCTTTATATATTCTTATTCTGTGTATGCATTAGCTAATGGATATTATTTTAGTGAGAGAGAGCAAGTGAGAGAGTAAGCAGGGGAGACCAAAGCCTCTAGTTATTGATTATAATAACCAACACAAGCAGAACTCCATAAGTTTCCTATTTTCCTGATCTTAAAATTTGCCCATCTGTGTGGTATTCTGATGGCAAACAGTGTGCACAGGTGGAAGGTTCAATCACATGAAGCAGTGCAAAGCAAGTCATTGGTGTCTTGGTGGAAAATGCAGTCATGTGGAAGAGAAATTACATTCTTTTTTTTTAATTCTAGAGTTTTATGTATCAGGACATAATAAAAAAATCATCTGGTCCTCAGCAGGTTTTAAAATTAGGTAAATACAACTACACATGAACAACAACACATGTTACACCATGTTATTATTTATCTAACACAAACTAGACCAAAATGCAGAAGCAGTGTGAAAAGTTAAGTACACCCTTACTGCTTCCATAGGAATTAAGAGGGTAATTAGCAGCCAGGTGCTGCTGGTCAAATGCCCTTAATTATCTGATGATTCAGCAGAAGTTTTGGCAGTTTGCTGGCTTTTTCAAAACAACTTGAAGTCCATCATTCTACAGTGAGAGAGATTATTATCAAGAGGAAACATTCAAGACAGTTGCCAATCTTCCCAGGAGTGGATGTCCCAGCAAATTCACCCCAAGGTCAGGCCTCAGTTAGCACATTAAATGTGACAGTTAATGACAGTACAATTAGAAAAAGAATGAACAAGTATGGTTTGTTTGGAAGGGTTGCCAGGAGAAAGACTCTTCTCTCTAAAAAGAACATGGCAGCACAGCTTAGGTTTGCAAAGTTGCATCTGAACAAACCACAAGACTTCAGAAACAATGTACTTTGAACAGATGAGACCAAAGTGGAGATGTTTGACCATAATGCACAGCACCACGTTTAATGAAAACCAAACGCGGCATATCAGCACTAACACCTCATACCAACTGTTGAGCACGGTGGTGGAGGGCTGATGATTTGGGCTTGTTTTGCAGCCACAATGCGACCATGAACTCCTCTGTATGCCAAAGTATTCTAGAGTCAAATATGAGGTCATCTGTCTAACGACTAAAGCTTGGCCTAAATTGGTTCATGCATCAGGAAAATTATCCCAAGCACTCCAGCAAATCTACAACAGAATGGCTGAAAAAGATGGCCCAGTCAAAATCCAGACCTCAACCTGAAATGCTGTGGAGTGCCCTTAAGAGAGCTGTGCATAAACAAATGACTGAAAACCTCAATGAACTGAGGCAACGTTGTAAAGAAGAGTGGGCCAAAATTCCTCCAGAATGATGTGAGAGACTGATAAAGTCAAACATAAAACCATTACTTCAAGTTATTGCAGCTAGAGGTGGTTCTACAAGCTACTGAATCATGGAGTGTACTTAGTGTTTCACACATGGCTTCTGCATTTTGGCTTCATTTTTGTTAAATAAATAATGACACAGTGGAATCTGGTGTGTGTTGTTTTGCACCTGAGGTTGGATTTAAATAATTTTAGAACCTGGTAAGGACCAGATGATTTTTTTGTCCTGATGTATGTAAACCCACAGAATTCACAGAGGGTGTACTTTCTTTTTCACATGACTGTACATCGTGCTGGGAAAAGATGTCTGAGAACCATATGTGTTTCTTGTGCAACGTCACTTCACTGGCACTTCTGTGGTTTTATCAACAAGAGCAAACTAAAAACTTGTGCAGAAATACAAGAAAAACACTATTTGTTTGTTCTGCAATGTTCTGGTCCTTAAGTCTTGATACAAACATTTAGATACAAACATTGAGTCTATGACTAGACGAGCACATGAGAGAGTGTCAGTTGATTCTGATCTCACAGTAATTTATGAAATGTTTTTGGTATGATACTCTATTCATCATGCTGTTAATTCAAATATACAGAAAGTAGACAGTGAATTTCACAAGGTTCATCATAATCAGAATACAATCCAAGAAATTAATTCTAACTGTTATGATGGTAACATACGCAAACCAACACTTGATAATCAGGGTAATGTCATTATGAGTCTCTGCTCCTGTATTCATGGCTGGAAATGAAAAGCAAAAGATAAATAAATATTAAATAAGAGATATTTACCCATTTGGTCCAACCAATCCATATCTTCTTCCTGCCACTATCAGGAGGTCAGCATTGACGAAAAGCTCCTTGCCATGAGCAGATATGCTGAATCTCTCAAGCTAAAGTAAACAAAACAGATCTTCACTAACAGAGACTCCAGACCGTTTCTGCAGTACAAGTTAAAAAGATCTTTGGAGTGACAATGAGTGAAATATCTTAAGCCACTCACTCACTCTGTGATAAGTATGTCACCTTAATATCAGAGGCATTCTCCAGCATGGCCTGTCTGGAGGACATCTCAGCCTGGGAAATGGAGAAATCTCCCTCCAAGGCATTCTGAGCACGAACACTGGCCACCTGACGTTCATACTCCATCTGTAACCATACACACCAACACAGAGAAATAAGAACCCAAGAGCACAACACAAAATAACCCTAACCATATCATTAGCATCACTATCTCAGACTTAACAAAGGGTTAGGTGGGGATAGGGTTATGGTGCTGTAAGATTTGTTGATTTCCATTTTTTTACTAGACATTTCTAATAACTTTTCACCACATCAAAAATGATGTGACATTTACATTACCTGTATTTTTATAGGGCTGCAGCCACCAATTATTTTCAATTACAAATTTAACTGCCAATTGCTGTTCAGATGAATTGTTTATTCATTCAACCCACAGAGGTCTGTCATCTCTACTTCAAAAAAGGGAGATTATCTGAGCACTTATGAATGCTCTCTGGTAAAGACTCATATTATTAACCTGTTATCTCACTGACTTCATTCTAGCCTCTCTCCCAGCCTACAAATAAATTGGCTACACATTTTATCTAAAATCTGAAAATGTGGTGAAGAGATAGCATGCTCACAGGGTAGTTCAACTCAGGAGCTAGAGCCATCTCTAGGATTTTAGTCTTCTTTCAGTCCAGCTTTGGTAAAGACCAAGAATGAGCATTTAAGTCAAATGTCAGCAAACTGCTTTCAATTAAGAGTTCATCCGACTGATTGTAAAATAAAGGGAAATAAAATAAAATAAAAATAAACCACGTAGTGATAGGTTGCACCTTGAGGTGTCTCTTCAGGTTTGTGGTTTTCTAACTGTCCAAATACTTTCAGTCTGGAGTCCTGACTGTATACATTTGAGGAGTTTATGTACTGAATTTAGTTTATTGTTCATTTTAATTTCAGTGATATTGATCTGCAAAGCTCCGACAAGTGTTGTAAGTCTCTGTAAATCATCGATGGACAGACATCGACACCAAAGTTCTGGAAGTCAAAGCAAATTATCAGCGCTTTTTTTCGGGTGTTATCTGCCAACAGTGCAACGGTGGCTTTGTTGGCAGAGAGGCTGGTCCTTCTCCGGCAGCCATATACAATGTAGCTACATTATATACAGCTGCCGTAGCTACAATACGCCCTACCCCCTCCCATGACAGTCAATCTAGGGGAAGTAAGTGGTTAAAGTAAGGAGGATGTGCATATAATTAATACACAATAACAGCATACAGTGATTACCTGTTTTTTTTTCTTCTTCTTCTCCTTTTTGCTAAGGTTAGCATACGGGTCATCTTCCTGCTGCTTGGCCTGCTGTGCGATGACATCCTCAGCACTCTTGATGGTTACAGCCAGAGAAAGACTAGTTAACACACTGACACAAAGCAGGGAAGGAGACGAGAGAGCTTTGGGGTAAAACAAACGTACCATCATCGTGTCACCTCCATCACTATCCTCCTCCTCATCTTCATCCTCACTGCGTTCTTTCTACATAGACACAGTTACATCATTACTTGGAAAATGTTGAAAATTAAATAAAAATTGAAAGAACACAACCAACATCGGCAAGTATGTTATGTGTTTCTTCCTCTTCTTTGGCTTCTCATCAGTTTCTGGTGACTAGAGAAAAATTACTTTTAAAATTACATAACTCCTCATATAAACCCAGTTTAAATGCAAAATGCAATGAAAACAGTCTCTAGAGCAAGATCAGCATACTTCATTCTATGTCAAGAATTCAAGTCAAGAGTGTAAAATGATTTAGCTTTTCTGAGACATTTGTCTCAGCGTCAAAAGAAGCACTTTTCAGCTTAGTGAATTTCACAGAATGTCCCTCTGCTGTACAATGAGGCCTGTGTGCTTCTAGGTAAGCAGATACTGTACAACTTCACTTATCTTGTATTTTCAGTGTGTAACATTTATGGCAATCTACTGGCAGAAAGTGAGTAAATGTACAGTGTGTTTCTATTAGTGTATAATCACCTAAAACTAATCATTGTGTTTTCATTTGCTTAAAATGAGCCATTTCTATCTACATAGGGAATAGGTCCTCCTCTATGGAGTCCACCACGTTGCACCGCCATGTTTCTATAGACTGGACAAACTGAACTCTTTTTACATTTTTACTCTGACGCAGCAGGTTGTATATGGACAGCAAGAAGACCAAGAGGAAGAAAGGAAATAATACATGTGAGCTATTACCTATAGTTTTACAGACTAAATACAATATCTATATATAGCTACATAACCGAACCTCTTCACTTGACAGACTAGTCAACACTAGCAGTAGTTGATGTCATTTTGTCACCTGATGGCCACCACTGACTGTCCAACACGTTTGGAAAGGGAGAGGTGAGGGGATGGGTATTCACTTGGTTGCAATGTGCATTGTCACCACAAGATGCTACTAATCCAACACACCGGTCCTTTAACCCACTCACTCACAATAGTTTAAACCTGCCCTCCTTCAAGGCCAAAATGTACAACTTCTATGTTTGCACTGAACAGACTGATTGAGGGGAACCCTGGGCCCATATTCAAGTGTCTCAGAATCCCTCCTAGGGGTTTAACTATGTACTGACAGTATGGTGCCCAGACTTTTGTACATGCAAGCTATGACTGAACAATTGCTGTACCTAAACAGCCAGTTCAGAGTTAAAATCGTGCTTAATCCATACAGTCTCTGCTCAACATAACTTTACTCACACATTAACAGTATAAAAAGACTTGGATCTTCAATAAGTACCCACCTTGGACTTGGCTTCCACCTTCTTGGCCTTCTTTTTAGCTTTCTCTTCATCTTCCTTCTCTGCCTCATCTTCCTCATCACATGCAGCCTGATAATTTCATATACACAGATCACTGTAAGTAAAGTTTGTTGCATCACTGAAATGTCTAGAGACTCAAAATGTAATGTTTGAAAAAGAAATTACTGTACACCAGTGTTCCAGTTTTATTTTGTGCATAGATTAATGAGTGGATGAAAGATGGAGGAAACAGATAACACAGGAAAGACCAGGTTTTTCTGTTTATGTACAGAGAGACCTTGGGATCTTTGTTGAGTTTGCACAGTTTTGCAGAACTAGGCTACAGTTTATAGGCCTACATGGATCATGCCATTATTTATTTTCATTTAACAACTGTTAAAAGCCTATGTGCCCAACTGCCTGGTTTTAATGCAGACATACAGTGTATGGTACTACTACAATCATAATATTGATATGACCGTATGCATCAAAGGGTTAAATCAAGCATTTATGAAATGCTTTAGAGGAGATTTCAAAATATCACGATATATATACAGTGAATCATATTATTTGTATTATTTGACCATATCACCCAGCCCTACAATCAACTGTCCAGTCACAGCCCTCTGCTGACCAACACTCAACTGCAATACACCTCCTCACTTTGTTTTCTGTGTTGTGATCTGATTTGTCTGTGGATTGGAAAATTCATGTCACAATGAAAAACAATTCATTCAGTTACTAAAGACAAGTAAAGCTAACTAGTTCTGTCTTTTAAAATATATGTTCCATTTAATTATGACACAGTAAATGCAAACATCAAAACATAACAATATGTACTGTAGTTCACAGGAATGGTGAGGACAAACTGGGATATTCAAACCCCCCCCCCCCAGGAAAGAAAATAGCCAAAGCTAAACTCACTTACGTTAGCAACTCTAAAACATAGCATCATTTCATTCTGAGTAAAATATCTATAGCCAAGATCACTGATCACCAGTTTTGTTTTGTGGTCATTTTAAGCCATACAGTACTGTACCTTTTGTGCTGGTTTATCTTCTTCATCCACATCAGCATCCTCATCCTCATCCTCATCACTCTGGCCCTGGCTGAGAGCAGCAAAGATGTTTCCACCCTGAAAGACACCAGAGATGCTTTACACAGCCAACATGTTAAGAGTCAGGAGGGTAGAGGTGAAACACAGTGTGCCAATGCAGACTAATGACAAACCTTGTTCTTCTTGTTTCCTTTACTGGGGGCAATGACTGCGGAGAGGGAAGGCAATCACATTGAATAATGAAATAAAATGAAATAGATGTGAGAATAAGAATTATTTAATTGTCAGGACCAATCTTGACACATTATACCTGGCTCATCTTCCTCGTCACTTGCTTGAACTGAGAGCTTTTTCAGCTTCAGCATGACATCCTCATCATCCTCATCCGCATCTCCGCCTTTTTCTTTCCGCCGCTCTTTCTTCTTTTTCTGAGGCTGAAAAGAAGAGTTTCAAATTATGTCACAAGTAGGTAAATTTGATCTTAAGTCTTGGGGTTTGAGGAGAAGGCTCTTTAAAAGCTAACACTGATATCCTGGCAGATATTGATAAGCATGAATATAGTGGTATGCATCAGGGGATTGCAGGGGCAGTAAAGACTGAGTGAGTGAATGTAGCTAATAGCCAAAACATTGACATTCATGACGATGACATTGACAAAGAAACTGTATTTAATGTGCATTGGTCATATCTGGCCATTAACCCGATTTGCTTAATAAGTGCCAATAGTGCTGCAATGAAACTGTAACGACTGAAGTAGCACATCTCAAAAAACTACCTTAATGAAAACTAACTAGATGAAAATATCTTATTGCAAATTTGTAATGTATTAGAATTAGTTTGGATATATACATGGTTTACAGGAAAATCTTCTACATGGAGCTCAAGTGCTCAACATATAAAAAACAGGTAATTATTAGATAATCTGTCTGTTTTTATTTCACCATGGCATTTTTTCCCAATGACACTTTTATTTCATAACACTTTTTATGTTATACTGTCCCTTCTCATGACAGTGGTGTGAACCTGCCAATCACACTTGGCACTTCAAGGTATGGCCAGGAGGAGGTGGGAGATCAAACCTCCAATCCTTTGATTAATGGTTTTAAACAAGGCCACTGATACACAGGCAGCAATACCAGGTAAAACAAAAAAACACAGCAAAGTAAGCCAAGTAAGCCAACTAAGGCAGTGAAGAAGAAAACCATTAGCAAGTGAAGCAAAGCTGTGATGCTTATGCAGCAATAAATCATTACAGAGTTTCTATAAATAGTACTGGACTGTTCACTTGCTGCAAGCCTAAAAAGTTGTATTAGCCAGTAAATTGTATACAGTGTCATCTCATTACTTTAAGACCTAATCTCAGAGTGAAGATTACCTGTTTTCCTTGAGTGTCTTTCACAGCCACCTCATGTACCTTTTCAGGTTTGCCATCTGTCGCGAGTTCTTCAAAGAACTGCACAAAAACATTCATACAACAAATCCAATGAGACACATTGTGCCATAAATATAAAACATACTAAGATTTTAATACTTAAAAACAACAAATCAACCATTTTAAGTACTTACACTCTTTTTCCCCTTTTTATCTTTCTTCCCCTTTTTCACTGTTTTTTCTGTTAGAAGTAAAGACATTTTTAATTTCACAAAAGGACCAGAGAACATCAGTGGAAAACTGACATGTACAGTACTGTCGAATATAATTGGAACAATGTTTGTTATGTCAGGTCTGTGCACCTGCACAATGGAAATTAAACAATGACTATGAGGACAGGTGCTGACTCTCAGCTTTACTTTTAGGGCACCGTTTGTCCATAGACAAATGGTGCAGGATTTTTTGTCCTTTCTGAACATAGTCTCTCAACAGAAGCCAGAAAGTAATGGAACAAGTTAAAACACTGTGCACTAAAATTTAGTAGTTTTAGTATTTGGTGTAACATTTGGTGCAGTCAGTGAAGACTTAAGACTGTCTACATTGTCGACCATAATCCAAATGTCGTCAAACATCTTGTATATATATTATCCCTCCAACAGAGTCCTATACACCTGAACAATCCATGTCAAGAGCACTGAAGCTGTACTGGAGGCTTGTGATGGAACAACACCTCACCAACAACCAACTGTATGAAGAGTTAGTGGTTCAACACTGTTCACACGATAGGGATGAGAATGGTCTAACACTATTAACCTGAATGTGGGTACTTTAACCTTTTACTCATCGTTCCATTATACTTTAGCTGTTACATTCAGTTAAGAAAGTAAAAACTAAAAACCAATGACGGGAGTCAACTATATCTGACTTTAATGTCAAATAAACAAACACATAGTTTCACATCTGTCAATGTCTGACATATTGCGTCACACTCATGAACGGACCAGCGCATCGTGGCTAGTATTAGCTGAAATGTGCGTTGTTGAAGTCAAGAGCCATCCACTATCCCATTAAGCTTCCTTTATCTCTTTAAGTTAGCTTTAATATCGTGTTGGTAATGCTGACGTAGTCGCATTTGTTGGCCAAATGACGCCGGTGTGTGCGTCGTGTTCTTACATCAAACTTCAATCGTAAATACAGCAATAAAATCTTGTTTGTCGACACATTCTTATCGGGAAATTTTGACGAACTCTATCGAATGAAGCGTTGGTTAGTCTCTTCATAACACACGGACCATTTAAACCATATTATTATAGCGTTTAAGACCTTATCTATCTCACTATTGAGTAATTTACTTCAATGCTAGTGTTAAGAATTGAGATTTTAATTAAATTAATGCTTTTCGGTGAATCGTCTTCAATTCGAAGTGCTCAGAGGGTGCTCAAGGTTCAGGTAAGAGTTAAAGTATGTAAGTAAAGTTTAGGACTAGTATCTGCTGTTGCCAATACTGGAAACTGAAGATTTTCAGCTGAATTTGGCACAACTGAAACCTTCCGTCCAGTCTGCTAGATGAACGTTAGCTGCAACGTTACGTAGCCTGCTGCTAGCTTCTCAACTGACATCAATGTTATCTTACCAGCTGCTGGGGCGACCTCGTCGTCCACCCACTCTGCTTCCTCTTTCGTTTTCCTGGGCATTTTGGTACTTTAAATTACCACTTTATGGAAAAACGTAGCTAAAACGACCTTTTTATACCCAGTTGTGTTTATCCGCACCACACATGTCATGCGGCCCAGCAACGTAATGATGCAGATGCCGGGCCACCAACAAAGTTTCATTCTTCTTCTTCTGCCATTTCGTGCAGTTGCCTGAAAGCCTGCGGTGTTTTACCACCACCTTTAGGCTGGCGGAATGTCAGTAAGAACTGTTGATCGGCTCCTCTGTAGGGATTAAGTAGATGTATTTTAAAATAGGAAGTCACCATATACCATATATAGGCTCCATATAAATATTGATCCCTTGTCCCCTGTAAGACGTTTGGATTAAAGCGTCTGCCAAATGAGTAAATGTAAATATATCTTGAGTTTGTTTTGATTTATTTGCTCCCAAGTTACCATTAAGGAGACATTTAAACTGCAATGACAAGTCCCCAGTATTGCTGTTCTCCTGGGTGGGAATATTTGGTACTATTTAAGAGGTGCAATGAGTATAGACTAAAAATAGTTTGTTGTATCACTTCCAACAACCTAAAGTGCAACACACATTGGCTGTCCTGTGGATTGTCTAACATTTATTATGGTACTCTTCCTAAAATGGAATGCTGGAAGTGTGATTTTTGGTATATATTTTGGTTATGTTTGTGTTAGGTATGATGGGAGAGGGAGCAGGGGGGGGATGTGCAACCTTCATCAAAGAAGATACTGTATGTCATTCAGAGAAATAAGTAAAGGAAATGAGCAAGAATTTATAGTTGTGGAGATGTGGGCAAGTGACAGAGAACGGTAATTATTAAATTTTTGGAAAGTGGAACTTGAAAACTTAAAACAAACCGAAGGACTTGACAAAGGTAATGTTAGTGTGTGGAGGTTTTAATGCTCATAGGACATTATGGGGAGGAGTAAAGATAGATGCAATTGGTGAGGTAACTGAAGAACTGCTGAAAGAAAAGAATTTGGTTTGTGTAAATGATGGGAGAGGGAGCAGAATTTATATACACAGAGAGAGTACTTAAGTACTAGATTAAACCTTTTTGTCTAGAAATGTGTCTGTAATATGTGGATGGGATGTATGGGGAGAAACAGTCAGCAGTGATAATCGAGGTGTGATAATTGAGGAAAAAGGAGAGAGATTAGGAAAATGGGTATTTAGATGAAAAAAATAGATCTAAAAATAAAATAGGCTCACAAACAGGCTACCACCATCTTTTAAACTAGCTGTAATTAATCCTCCCCTTAAAAAGCCTACCCTTGATCCAGGTGTATTAGTCAACTATAGACCTATATATAATTATAGACCCATATCTAACCTTCCCTTTTTCTCTAAGATCCTCGAGAAAGCAATTGCAAATCAGTTGTGTGACTTTCTATGGAACAAAAGTTACAAATTACCTCATAATCACATCAGTCAACTGACTTGTCTCCATACTTGTCTTGTTAAATCTCAGTTATGCATTTGATACCACTGACCATCACATTCTATTACAGAGACTAGAGCATTCTTTTGGCATTAAAGGAACCACACTAAACTGGCTTAAATCCTATCTATCTCATAGGCTTCAGTTCATACATGTCAGTGACAAATCCTCCATGTATACAGCAGTTAGACATGGAGTTCCACAGGGGTCTGTGCTAGGACCAATTTCATTCACCTTATATATGCTTCCTTTAGGGCAATGTTATCAGGAAACACTCATAAAAACACATACATTTCCATTGTTATGCAGATAATACTCAACTGTACTTGTCAATAAACCTAATGAAACCAATCAGTTAACTAAACTGCAAGGGTAGGGACATCAACTTGGATGACCAGCAATTTCCTGCTACTAAACTCAGAAAACCACTTAGCCCTGAACACCTCAGAAAAACATTTTCTAATATATAGTTATGCTAGATGACATTGCCCTGGCCTTCAGTTCCACCTTAAGGAAACTCAGAGTTATCTTTGATCAGGATATGTCCTTGAACTCCCATGTAAAACAAACTTCAAGGACAGCCTTCTTTCACCTGCGCAATATTGTCAAAATCAGGCACTCTGTCTCAAAAGGATGCAGAAAAATTATTCCATGCATTTGTTACTTATAGGCAACAATTCATTATTGTTTGGCTGCTCAAATAAGTCTCTGAAGATTCCCCAGTTGATCCAAAATGCTGCAGCACAATTACTGACAGGAACTAGAAAAAGAGACCATATTTCACCTGTGTTTGCTTCTCTACATTAGCTCCGTATTGAGAATGGAATTGAAAACCCTCCTCTTCACCTACAAAGCCCTTAATGATCAAGCACCATCATATCTTAAAGAGTTTATAGTTCCCTATTATCCCACTAGAATACTGTGCTCCCAGAATGCTGGTTTACTGGTGGTTCCTAGAGACTGGGAGGCAGAACACTGTCAGGCTCCTCTACTGTGGTACCTTCTCTCAATTTGGATCTGAGAGGCGGGGGTGACAGATGTGTACAAGATATTTTGTAACTTTTATGAAGAATAATTTTAGTGCAAATTTGCATAGAAGCACCTAAAGGGCTCTCTTTGTCAAACAGAGGAGCTAGTAATTAAGGTAGTGTTATGCTGGTGCCAAAACAATTCAGAAAGCAGGGAGAGGAAGAATTTAATATTAAAAAAAACAATATCAGTCTGAGAGCAGGGAGCTGTAACTGTTAAGCATTTTACTTGGGAGAAACTGGGTTATTAAACATATTTAATTTAAATATGATCCACTCTCCAGCAAAGCAGGTGGCGGTAATGCACCTAGATGTTGGTTGCCACCCACTATTAAAAAAGAAGAAGCCGGAGAAGTTCGTGGTAGTTGGGGTCAGTAGCACTATTTCCAATGGCAGTGAAGGCAGCATTACCATTGGCTGCGTGAGGCGTGTTTGGCCGGGCAAGGACACAGGGCTGGAATGACATTTGTGTAAGTTAGCTAAGTAATGCTTAGTAGCTCGTTAATAGCGTTAACATTTCCGTGACTACTGTACAAAATTTCTCTTGGATACGCACCGCATCTACACGGACTTCAGCGGGGTTTCGTTTGTAAAAGGTAACCTTTACAGGGACGTTTGCCAAGCCGGTGGCTAGCTCATTACTAGCTCGTAGCGAGTTAGCATAGCGAGCTAGCAGCTATCATTGGCTGTCACGGCAGCCAGCGCAGGTACTGTCATCATGTCAGGGGAGATATCTCGAGCTTTATTTCCCTGCTACTCGCGGAAAAATTGTGTCCCAAAAAGTGAGCAAGTGGTGATGAATAGCAGCTTAAAATGTTAAAATGCACCTGTCTCCAGTGCTATCTAACTGGTGATTTACATTACATAAATGATAAGGCTTATGTGTTAGTGGATAGTGGTTTACACTTTCCTTGTCAATGCAGTTTACTTAAATCTACAACAGTGATAGTGTTTTGTCTCTGTTCTTTCAACAGTTAGGCATTCTTGATTCACAAGTAGCCCACTGACATGACTAGAAATGACTAGCAGTATGCCTATAAGCACAGCACACATATTTCACCGTATTTAGTAATGTTATGTGTTGTATTTGCAGGACATTGTATTTAGGATACGGCTAAAGTTAATTTGTCATAATAAGGCCTGTTGATCTCTTGAATTCTATATGGGGCTGTCTATCTACGTATCTATAAATATCTTTATTTAGGGACTGTTCGTTTTCACTTGTGCCCATTTAAATCGTAAGAATCCAGTCTGCTAGAACATTTATTTTGTAGTATGTTCATGTCTGGTTAATTCAGTTTCAGCTTCCACCAGTGAGTCTCTGATTATAAACTTGTGGTCTGCTGCAGGTCATGTGCTCCTGGCACTGGTTCTGAAAACCTAAGTGGAAGACCCAAGTCAGAGAAAAATCCATCAGTGCTTTCAAGCAGAATTTGCTTGACCTCTCATTTCCTATACTGGTACGTCAGCATTAAATATCTGCCAATATGATACCAGTCCAGTGTTCATTTTCTCCTGTTTAACATTGCACATATTCACACATATCATTATTTTAAAGTTTAGTTAAAGGTGTTCAAACATAGGCAGTCTTGTATTTAAAAATCACAGAGGGCTCCACTGATGGGGATTTGTTGCTTCAGCTGTTGGTGAGACAATGAAATATGATCCAGGGAAGCTGATTTAAGTAATAGGTCCATTTGTCTGAAGGTTCAACAGTCACAGGCACAGCAGTTTATTATGCTTTGATTTTTACATCTTTATTATACTGAGATTTTATGTATTTGAAACATCATGGTGACATTCATTCACGTATCACGTTCATCACTTTTCGGGTTGTAACTAACAATAATTTCATTATCTATTAATCCACTGACTTTTTTCTTTTTTAATTGTTTTGTTTGCAAAATGGCAAAAAAAAAAAATAAAAAAATAAAAAATAAAACCTCAGACCCCTGACATCTTCAAGTCAAGTCAGTTTTATTTATGTAGCGCCAATTCACAACAGAAGTTATCTTGAATCTTCAGAATGCTTGTTTTGACTGACCAACGTTTCAGAGTTCCAAATTTTATCAAAAAAGACAAAGAAAAGCAGCAGATCCTCACATTTGAGAAACCAGGTCCAGAAATGTCCTAGTTTCCTGGCCCAGACTCTTGAGTAGTCATTGTCACTAGCTCTGCCCTCTCTTTTCTGTGATCACAGGTTTGCTGAGGTGTAAAATTTGCTGCTGTAGTTTGGAATCATCCAGTCATAAGGTCCTGAGGACACGGACTACGTGTCCTTTGCAGTGCCCTGTACTGTGGGTGATGCTCAGCTGGTGACTGGGGTTGTTTTGGCCCCTGTGGTGAATGGCTGTGAGCAGAGGGGGCATCGCCTTTTGGGTGGGTTGTGTCCGCAGCCATGGCAGAAGGCAACCCATCAGAAAACAGAGCTGGACGCTCAGCCAGGTAATCTGCTTGATTCTGACACCCTCTCTTTCATTTCACATTTGTTCTTGTGTGGTTAAGGGTAGACCAGCACTGGGTCTTGAAGACGGTTGGCCCTGTGTAATTTGTGCTGAAGCAGCAGTCAGTCTTTTTCATCAGTATTGAATATCTTTACATTTCTACATTTGTTTACATTTCGTCATGACACATTTCTCAAAAGGTGAGGGATTTAGCTATTTTGCAGTGGGAGACTGTTCACAGCAGTGGTGTGTTCACACAGTTGGCTTTTTTTGAAAAAAGAAACTAACTTATGTATTTTTATTCACCAACAAACCACAACATTAAAACCAGTCACCAGTTTTAACAATATAGACATATAGACAGTAGATATCTATCTATCCCTATATGCATATATGTGTATATCACACACACACACTGTAGATATAGATATGTACTGAGTGCATACACCTTTCAGCCACAACATTAAAATCAGTAACTGAAGACTTGAAGCTATAATCGTTGCCCAAAGTCTTTCAACTAAGTAGTGAATAAAGGGTCTGAATACTTCCATCTATGTGATTTCAGTTTTCCCCTTTTAATAAATTTGCTAAAATGTCAATACAGGATTGTGTGTGTGTGTCAGGACATGATAAGCCTTAGTGTACAGACTGGTAGCAGGGGGAAATAACTAACCTGGCTCAGCTGAAAGTGTTAAAAAGCCTACCAACACATGAACATGACCAGAAATGTCAGAACAACAATTTAAGATTTGAAGGTTGGTACCATTTCTAGAGTTTTTCTTCTGAATGTGAATTGACACAGCTTAATATTTGTTTGTAGGCATATATTTTCTGATTTGATGTACCTAGTTGATTCCCTCTTCTTCCAGTCTTTGTGATGAGCTATGCCCAACCATATTATGGACCTATCTCTGTGCAAGATGTACAGAGATGAAACTGTTATATATCTTCTTATCTGACTCTATAACACTAACAATACATCTCAAAATGTCAGACTGCTAATGTAAGCATCAACACAGTATGTGAGCATGTATTATAGTCTTAATTGCATATATGTAAAAAAATTATTAAAAGTCCTTATTGCTCCTTTAGGCGGTTGACTGGCTGTGGATCCGTCAGGCACGTCCCCTGAGCAGTGCATCATGGGCTCTGGCACCCCCCAACAGCCTGAGATATCAGAACATTAAGCAGCCGGTGCTGTCCCACCCATTCCACAATGCCAGCCAGCCTCAGAGAGGAGGTTACTACGAGGAGGACTGGGAGGAGTCTGTCACGCGTGTGTGTTGGAAGTACAGGGCGAAGTCAAGGATACTCACACACTTGCTGGAGATCCTCTGTTCGGTCAACAATAAACTAGACACTCAGTTTCATGCGTCGCCTGAGTTCTCGTTTCCTAACCATGTGGTCTCCACGCAGTAGAGAGGATGGACATCAGCATGGACAGCTTGAAGAGAAACGGGTGTTGACACCAAAGAGAACATGGCTGTTTGTAGCCTGTTTGAAGCAGAGAGGTGTCCCGCAATCGCTCATGCAATGCCTCAGTTTTATTAGAGTTTTCATTGCCTGGCACAGAGCCAGTGCCTGGCAGTGGGTGAAATATAGGCAGAATATTGGACTCTGACAGGGCTCAGAGGTGACTCTTCACAGCCTACCACCTCTGTGGCCACATACAGAAAGAGCAGAGAGGGCATATTGAAGGAGACAGTATGAGAGAGAAATCTAATATGATGTATGAGAAAGACCCAGACAGAGGTAAGAACTTTGTTCGATAATATTGAAGCATAATTGGTGAGGTGTACTGCATCATGTTAGCAGAGCAGCATGTGCAGCTCCCCAGTGTTTCTGTCTCTGCTGCTGGTGACCAGTCTGAGACTTATTATTGAGTTGTGTAAGTCATCTATGTTTTGGGCAGTGCACAGAGCCAACACAGAATTATTGCACTTTTGTGTAAATGGAAGAAAATGCATCAAGTGCAGGTAAAATGCACCTCAATATGGTTCGCGCTCATAAAACAAAAGCAGGCGTAAAATGCAACCTGTCGCATGGCTTGTGCTCTATTAGCTGTGGCTGATTAAGCCGAGAATAGCTGTTGGTCAGATGAACGTGAGATGATGAGCAGAAAGATGGTCAAGTATGTTTTCTGTGTGGACACACTGTGGAATGAATTAAAGTTGTATTGTCAGTTTCACTTATTATTTTCAAATACTAAGATGAAACAATGCAAAGTATGATGCACCAAATACATAAGATATCCTTTATTAGTCCCACAATGGGAAATTTACAATATAGAATTGAGTCATGGCGTCGCATTTGGTTGCACTATAATCACTTTATTGACGCAGGTGCCTCTGCATCGAGGACACCTCTTGGCCATCTGTCCCTTCTTATGAAAATCTCTCAGTAATGCCTTGCTGGAAAGCCCCTGAATTTGGTACAAACATCTGTCAATCAAAGATGAACTGATTAGATTTTTTAGCACAAGTCACCATCTACTGCTCAGTCAGCTGTCAAAAGAAACCATCATGCGATTTAACAAGATCAGAAAAACTGCAGCTTGGCAAACTGTAGGGAGCAACAGACTTTACATCGATCGCAGAATTCTTGGTTTTGTCCATAGTCCATGAACTCAACACCTTTTTCTAAAGTCATTCAGTCGTTTTAGCCATTCTTTCACTGCTCCAAACCTTTACACGTTAAATCTTTCTCTGTCCTGTTGTTATTACTACAGACACACTTGAACTTCTGTTGTTGTTACCCCACAAGTTGCCCATAGACTTGGCTTTTTCTTGTCACATGACTGTGCTAAGCCCTGGCAAACACCAAGGCTAATCAGGAAAGTGTCTTAGCAACTGAAAAACATTTGAGTTTCTATCATTTAAATAATGATATTAGATTACCGTTTTATACTGTTTCATTATAGTGTTGGAGAGAAAGGTTCACCCAAGGCCAGAGTTTTCAGTTATTTGTGTAGCTCCACTTGATCTGCCACAGCTGCTAAAATCACCGACAGGTGAAGTGAGTAATATTGACTGGCTGATCCTCAGTGGGCAACAGCCTCTGCTGGGAAAACCTTGGGTCCCTGACATACACGGACGACACCACCTGCCTGGAACATTTACCCCACCAAGAATGTCTCAAGGAGCATGACAAGAGCCAGATTCCAATCTAATCCAGCATCTCTAGGTGCAACTGAAACAAGCAGATCCACCTCAACCAGAAGGATGGTTCAATCCCGGCTCCTCCAGTCCACATGCTGAAGCATCCTTGGGCAAGATACTGAACCCAAATCACCCCCAGTGTGTGTGCAGTATCGCATGGACAGCAGAGACACCGTGTATATCAAGGGCTGTATGACAACAAAGGGTGTGTGAATGGGCTTAATTCTGGATGTAGTGTGATGCTTTTGAAAGGTCGAACCGACCAGAAAGCATATAAGCACAGTCCATTTAACATTTTACCACAGAATCCAAAGGATCCTCTGCGTCAGTGAAGTCCCCAGTCCCAGACACCACAGGACACCCCAGAGGTTCCAGTCCATGCCTGATGGGTCAGAGCTATGGTTAGCATGAGGGAGACAACACAATATTAGGATGGTCCCAAAGAGACTGATCAGATTGGGTTCTGGGAAGTTTGGAGGCCCCGGTTTGGGCTCTTGTTGTGTTCCTCGCAACATTTCTGGAGCAGTTCTGTGGTGGTGGGAACTGTCTGTTGGCTAGTAAAGTCATAGCATTTAGGGTGCATGGCCTGCAAGAATGTTTAGGTAAGTGGTCTGTTAGCAAATATCCAGCTGAATGAAGGACCCAAGGTTTCCCAGCAGACGAACGAAGATCAGTGTTATTCACTTCATCTTCATCGGCTAGTGGTTTTTAATGTTGTGGCTGATCATCAAATCTTCAGGGCTCCAGACTATAACCAAAGTTAGTTGCATTTAGTGACCATGTTTGGAGACAGAGCAAATTAGTGCAATCCCCAACCAAAACCCCATTCCTAGGGTCGGGTCCAGTGTTTCTATTCACGTTTTATTATGGCTGTGCCCATTGACTGTTACATATTGATTGTTCATTGCTTATGTTTGTGTTGCTTGTCTGGGTTGTATTGTCCGTGCATTACCACACAAACACAATAATAATGAGGGCTGGCGGGAAATCAGGTGAATTTAAGACAACTCGAAGCCACAGTTATGCTCGTTACCTAACTGGGCCAGTTAATCCTTTATCAAACCAGCTGTTCAATAAGCTCTTTGTTCAACTGATTATCTTAGTTTGTCGCTGTACCTCTGGCAAATTTCAGGAACTAAGATATCCCGCTATCTTCCACTTTGCGCTTTTAAACTGACAAATTAAAAAAATCC